>SRMA01025771.1:0-29900 GCA_007224835.1 Danionella cerebrum
GAATGATATGAGAATCAGAAAACATAATCCAAAATACTTTACATTTTAAAGCAAGAAAATACTGCACTAAATATTGGTTTATTTTTAGAGATCATTTATTTTGATCTCAACATTTTTTGAAAACAAACAAATATTTTTTAAAGTAGCTAATTTCTTTTTTGCACAAAAAATAAGCGATTTTGTTTTCAAATTGAAACATTTTCTATTTCATTTCAATTTCAGTCTATATTTTTATATGCTTAGTCGTAAATATAGTTATCTAGTAAAGGTGTACTATTTGTGAATTATTTAATTCACTTTATGCTATAACTGATAAATGTTAAAATATATTTCTTTTCAAAGTGAACCTTTTTACATTTTTTCCTAATTTTTCAGTCCAAATATTAATCAGATAAAACGTTAAAGGGAACAAAAATGTTTTTCAAGCATGAATGTTCTGGAGAGATTAATATCAAGGTCAAAAATTAATAACTTTATAAAAGTTTCTCTGTAACTCTTGGAACAAATAAGAGACCACACTGTCAAACAGTGCAGATGATGGATAGTCAATGAAAAAGCTTTCGGAGCCTCAATGTTTATAAGTATATATTTAATATTTCATATTTCTTTTGCTCTGTGTGTGTGACACAAACATTTGTTTGGATGCTCTCTAGGAGACAAGGCTGAATATTAATGCAATATGTGTGTCTGAGAGAGAGATTGCCTACCTTTCCAGCATGTGTTAGAGAAGGACAAAAAAAATGAGTGTCTTGCTGCATTTGGGGGTGGAAGAGAATAATACAAGATCAGCAAACACTTTCTTTAAAAAACTGTAGGAATCCTGCAACCGCAGAGTAATGTACTAGCAGTGAATGTGTGACTGTGAAGCTGGGGCTTCAGGGTCACTGATTTACCACATGCAATCACATTCGACAATTACATTCCAAATAAGATATACTTTGTTGTTTAGAAGTCTTTATTCATCAAAAAAATTCCATTACATTATTCATTGAGTAGAATGATTACTCCCAGGTACAAATATGTGACCATTTTGACAGTCAAAAATGTAGAAAAGACTTGAAAAATAGTTGATGTTGAGAGGTAATCTAAGAAAATTCATCTTTGTACTGTTTATATTTGTGCAACCAAGTTTGAAGTGGTATTCTACGCATCAAAAACTGTCTTATAAACTGTTTTAAATATTCTAAAGTAGCTGGTTGATAGTTCACAATAATATCATGCCATCCAACCCCCTCAAGATTATTGGTCAACTCACTCCGGGTACAATGTATATTTGATCAATTCACTATTGGGTAAGTTGAAGCTCACAGAATATCTTTAACTTAAAAGGAACTGAAGACAATGTTACTCAAAAATCACGGTAGGTTTAGGATTAGGGTTCAATGCTACTGCCTCATTTCAGTACCAACAGAATAAATATAGCGATGCAGACGATTTGGGCTCAATCCACCCCTGCCGCTTTTACTGCATCCCGCAATCGGATCCCTCTCAAAAAAAAAAATGTCCACCATATGAGAAACCAATCACATTCGATATGTCAAAACATCACAACAGTGCAGATTTAGACTGGGTGATTGTCGTAGCAGTAAGATATATAAGATAATAAATAGCATCGGTCGCAGCGACGGCCACTTTTCAATCATTTAACTTCCAGTTTCATTGTCAGGGAACCTACAGTCAATGCTGCCTCCACTTTTTGTTTGAACTATCATGAGAAATCTTAAGCCCTCCCATGATTGGCTGAATCAGTTAAATGTCTCACATATTAAAAAAGCACTGGATTAATAAGAAGGACCAGGTACAGACACGTAGGGAAGAGATTTGGACCTTTGAGGGATTCAACCCTTCCCCTATTATAGTGATAATCAATGTGGCCCTCGCAATAGTTATGAATTTTCAGGTATAACAGATAACATAAATGAGTTATACTGCCATGCATTGCCTTTTGGTAGTGAAAAGAAGTTTCTCTCTCTGCATAAAGCTAGGCTAATCAGAGACAGTTTGCTTAAGGGAATTATTCATGACCTTTACTTAAGCTCAAATCCTTGAAAATCGGATACATTTAAAGGAGAAAAAGTACCATATGTTTTGGAGTATAAGGTGCACTTAAAATCAATTCTGGTTTTGTCATCAAACTGATTTTACATAGTATATGACACTCAAAAATAGCACTCATGGTTTTGTACAACCTAAGGTCCAATCACTCCGACAGAAGAAAATTACAAAGGATGGAACAAAATGGGAAAAGAAGAAGCAGATGCTGAAAAAAAAACTGTTTTAGGAAAGATATCAATAAAAGCCTGAAATGTATTTTACAATTATCACTAGTCTCATGACTACAACAAAAGCTGAGAGGTGTTTCTCATCTCTGAAAAAAATCGAAACCTTCTTCAGGTAAATGAATCAAACAAAAGCCTTTGTCATGCTCTATACGGAAAAACAGCTTGTCGACACCAAATACTCACTGTAAGCTGAAAGTTATTGAATTAAAAGCAAATGAATGTGCAGAACACTAAATGTGATGCTTAATAATTTGAGTCCATTTTGCATGCAAGACATCTGGCTAAAGTCACCTTTGTCAGCTCGCATGGCTAGTGACTGACTGGAGTGTGTGATATAATTCTTGGTATGCCAAGGTGTCAAGTAAAGTCAAATGTTTTTATATAGTGCTTTTTATGGAACAGAATAGTTCAAGCTAGTTTAGAATTAGCCAGCATTTAAATGAAATTTTTAACATCTAATAATGACTAATATAATCATATTTTTTTTGTTAGTTTTATCAATTATCTTTTTTTTTTTTTAGTTATAAATTATAAACCCAGGAAAAAACGGAGCTCCCAGAGGAAAAGCCCACACTATCAATTGTAATTTACACGGGGAGCTACATGCTTCTACCACCAGAAAGGTCTGCCCAGTGTGGCAATGCTATTATTGATTGGCTGCTTCTAATATTGAAGAGAATTATGAACTAACATTAACCTGGTAATGTTACATTAAAATACAGCGGTACCCCGAGATACGAATGCTTGGAGTTATGAAATGTTCGAGATACGAAAGGTCTCGCGCAAAAGTCTTTGCTTCAAGATGCAAACAAAATTTCGAGATACAAATAACCACAAGCAGTTCTGCTTGTTTGTATGACATCACACTGCGCTTCCGGGTCCTGCCGCTCCTATCTCCCAGTGCAAAAGGGTCTGATACGCTTCAAAACACTTTAAATCAGTTTTAAATCGAACAAAACATCATGTATAGATTACCAATAATGTGCTATTCCAAATGTTAGAGTCAAGGTGTCATAAAAGAAATAACGTTTATAACGTGGAAAATGCTGTTCTGTAGCATTTAGAGAAACCCTGTCACGGGTTATCAGACTATCAGAAGGGCTCTCTCCATCTGTCTGTACTTGTGCTTGAAACCGTGTTGGTGTTAAGATTCGTGAAATAACTCGAGGTTAAGTTTCATACGTGGTGCCGTAATGTTTTCTGCCACCCATTCCACCTCCTGCGACACAATGCTTCTTTCGCAAGGTAAGTTTGCACATCATTTGTGTACATACTACGTATTTTCTTGTGTTTTATTCTGTTTTATTATCATTTATTACATTAACAATGTGTAGATTTAAGGATTGAAGAAACGTTACTTGATTTTTACTTGATTGATTTATGTTACTTGACTGAATAGGCGTTTTACATGTAAAACTTGCTTCGACATACGAAACGTTTGAGATACGAAGGTCACCCTGGAACGGATTCATTTCGTATCTTGGAGTGCTACTGTATAGTGTTTCTGTTCAGTACGGTTCAAATTGATTTCATTTTTGTTCCTAAAAAATTGTATTTTTTTATGATCCGATTGATCAGGATGCTTTTGCATTTTTAAGTGATGACAAAGTCAAAATGAGGCAGTGACAAGACAATTTTTAAAATGTAAAAAAAAATACTCCAGTAAAGTGTAGCTGCACCTCTGTTCATGAAGGTTGAATCTAAACTTTGGACGGCCGACTTTTGTACACACTTTTGACATGGCTGGCTAAACGTGCCTTATAGCAACGGTGCACCTTATAGTCCAAAAATCACACACCTCCTGAAACAGCACATTTTGAAGACGACTTTGAACTGGCTTATATTATTCTCATTTCCTTTAAAACAAAACCCTCAGCGAATGAAACAATTCATGACCCCTTACAAAGGTTACAGTCTGGTCCCTCATAAAATTAATTTTGCAATATTTTAGCAAACTGATTTTCCTGAAGTGCTTGCATCCTGACCTGTAACCAAGCTTTCCATATTTAATTATTTCACATTACTCTCAAATGCTTTGACCAAAGAGTGAACACCGAGACACATATAGACCTCCATCTTTTGCATGATTATCACAGAGCTCCTCTAGAGGGGGAGCGCTTTCGATGCTCATGTGTTATTACCCTTGATTAAAATTGCAAGGAGCCATTTAACCCAAAGCCACTCGCACACATATTCTCACTCAAGTTTCATTTGAAGCAGCCCCGGTCCTAAGGGAGAGTCCCCAGCATGATTAAAGTTACTTTAAAAAGAGCCATGCGTTCTTTGCCTTCCGACTAATACGAGAGAGTGGTTCTGAAAGGAGTAGACATTCAAGACCTCTCACCGGAGCACATTTTCTTTTTTCATCCAGTTAAGCAGTCAAGAGCTCTGCTTTTCATGTCTCACAGGAGGTAGAAGAGCTGAGAGAAACGCGCTGAATGCACTTTTGTGAAGTTCTGAGATGCACCGTGACCTCAGACTAATCGCGGGGGTGATGAAATTACCTGGAGCCGAGAACAAGAATTCCTCTGTAATTCTGGCAGTTATTGTCTCCTCTGAATAGTTAATTTGATGTGTTTAAAGCCAGGCTTGGAATGTTCTACACTACGATTCTGGGCTTAACGTTTTTGAATTTGCAGGTTCCTTCAAGTAATTAGAGCCTCAGGGTTCAATTGACATGCTTTGATATGTTCAGAAATTAGGCCAAGGAGCACATCTGTTCCCTTGAATGAGAAATTTACAATATTTAGTTTAATTTAAGGGATTGGACACTAACACAAAGAAGTTTTATATAAATGGCTAAGTCCATATAAAGTTACAAGCTTTTTTGCGCACATCACATAGTGCTTTATATTTAACGCCATTTAAAGCCACATTTGAGTTATGGTCAATTGTGTTTGATTACATTTATTGAATGATTATTTTATTATACTCATTTCATTTTTGCTCACTGAGTTCACTGAGGAGTTTTGTACAGTATGTTCACATATTACAAGTGAGAGATTTTAGAAATATTGGTACATTTAAAAAAATTTAAGGAAACGAACAACTGAACAACTGAAATGAAAGCACATATTGCCTAAAAAAGCTTTCACAGAGCGGTGTCACATGACTCCACATACGGTAGTATTTTCTAAAGGAAGTACCCGAAATAATTGACTATTTGAACGATTAAAGCTTCTGAATGGAGATTACAACAACTTTTAGATAAATCGCCCGGCCCTATCTTAAGGGTATATACAGTAATATACCTTTTAAAAATAGTAAAAAAAAATTAATAATTTAGTTTCATCAACACAATTCCTTCAAAAAAAGCCACAATTCTTCTAGCTACACTTGCACAACTTTTTTGAAGGAAGTCGGCTGGAAGGCTGTTCCAAATTTCTTTGAGAAAAACACAGATCTTCTGTGGATGTAGCTTTCTTAAATTCTTCTTTATCTCTGTTTAGTTCCAAAAACATGCAAATTGGAATCAGGGCTCTGAGGTACCAGGTAATCACTTCCAGTACTTCTCATCCTTCTTTATGATTGGAATCATTCTCCTGCTCCAAATACATTTAGAGCCAATCATACTACGCCCTGAGGGCATCACATGGTGAATCATTATCTGCCTGTGTTTCTCATCAATGAAAACACCATTAATCCTGAGCAAATCTCCAACTCCATTCACAGAAATGAAGCCCTAAATGTTCAAGATACCTCCACCATGCTTTACTGTTGCCTGGTGACACTGATATTTGTACCACACTCCAGTCCTTCCATGAACTGCCTCATACTTAAGACAAAAGTTCTGCTTGGCCTTGCTCCCACATCATAGTTACGGCTTTTGGCTCCAACTCTTCCATGAAAAGTAGATTGTGTCCGCTTCCCCCTCACTTTCTGCTTCTAGTTCTAAGCTGATGGAACATATTTCTATTTCAAAGGGTAATTTGATGTGATTTTCATCTGCAGCACAAGTTTAAATTGATCATATACCTCAATATAACGCTTAAAATCCCTAACTTTCTGCAAGTGTACCTTTAAGAATTGATACTGGTTTGAAATGAATTTAGTTTTTTCTGTTTGCTCATTTGAAGTCATTAAAAATAGTAATAAATTAAGGCAGTAATATTTTAATTACTTTACATCTTTGCACTGTATAACACCTTGGTATGCAGATTTGGTGACCATGGAACGTTAATAAAAGCAAGCTACCCGGGGGACTTCACTTCTAGATTTTTTTCAATTTGGTGTCAAATGAAACCAGGAGAGCAGGCGGATATCACCAGCTGCTAATGAGTATGTGTCATGGTTTTAGTATAGAGCGCTACTCAAGCTCGGGTGTCTTCGGGAGTTCACAATACAAGTTTTATTGAACAGACATCAGACGAAGGAGTACAAATGAGCAATACAACAATCATCGTCAAGGAACACTGGGAAAGAGGGAGTCTAAATACACAGGGTAATGAAATCAATTCTAAGGAGTGCACAGTGAAATCGATGAACAGACAATCAGGTGGAACCTAATTAATGGTGCAGACAACAGGGAAAATGGAACACAGAGTCCTGACAGTATGATTGTGCAATCTTACTGCTTCCTGAAATTTGTTTGGCCAAACTGCACTAGTTACAAAATAATTAATTTTATTACATTTCCAAAAGCAAAACATAGCAGGGATAAATATATCTGCTTTGGAAGTTGTGTGTTTGGCCATGCATTTCCACATCTAGAAGAGTTAGTATTAAGATGCATATCTGTGTCTTTCAGGAACCAGGGATTTCAATGTCACTCGTGCGAGCAGATGGAGGTCCAGGTGATCGCTGTACGGTGAGTAAGCACAGGTGAGCATGCACCACCAGGAAAATTCACCTCGGTAATTCTTCAAGGTGTGAGTATGAAACACAGCACAGATGAGTATAAGAGGTAAGTAAACTCTAGGAGCATTCGGAAGGAAAAGTTAGTGGGTCCAGGAAGTAGCCTGGGCGAAACATTGACCACGGACAGGGGCTGCTGGGAGATGTGGTCTTTTACAGCATCATCTGTGTTTGTTGTTAGAGTCTTGGGTTGTGCTGCAGGCTCTGACAGTTGGTTCTACTAAATAATAAGTTATTTAGTAGATTGTATTTTTATTTATTTTTTTTGTTCTGAAAAAATGTGAGCAATTGCATATACATTTATGAAGGGAAAAATAACTTTTATTATTTATGTAATTTGCTACAATACAATAAAGAGTAAAAATTGTTAATGTAAATAGTAGTGTGAAAACATGTACTGACTAGCATTATTAATATTGGGGCAGTGCACTGGAGCTTGGATAAATGGAGTTTCTTATCTCCTTCATTAGTTCTGTGGTCAGGCGACCTCTATTACTTTAATCTATTTTCTACAGAAGAGCTAAATGATTTACAACCATCATGAAAACCTCACCTTGAATATTTCAGCACGTGCTTAATAATTCCTAACAAGGTAGAGAAGTTAAGATAACAGAAGAAAGAGAAAATGGCCCATGCGTGGCTTTGAACAAATCTTTAGCAATTTTCACAATTATCATTAAGCCTGTGTGCTGTTTTCATTACCGGCAGTGGAAATATGGAACAAATGAAAAGAAGAAAATCCATTTGCCCACAACAGCAGTATGAATAATGCCCCTCTTATCTTTTCATAGAAGTTATTTAATTGAAAAAGCGCTAAATCAATTCTCCTGTTTATTAGTCTCTAATTCCCTTAAACGAATTCTACATCTCTCCTTTGGGAGCGTCATTCTCTTATTCTTTCCTCACCGGACGACAGAGAGATTTCAAACAAGCTGGTAGATTCTCCTGCTGTGATCATTATGCATGGCAGGATGATCATCTTGAAGTGAATTTAAAGCATTTTATTATTCAACATACCATGATAAAGTAGCAGAATCATTATAGGTTTTTCTGGCTAGTTATGCTGTTATTTTGCTGTTGCTCCAAGGGCCACACATGGGCCAGATGGGTTATTGATTCATTTAAATAAGGGGCAAGGATGAAATGCACTGCTCAGGTTTTTTAATTCCTTCACTAAATGTTGTGTTTGAGAAGCTCGGGTAATGAACTGCTTGGCTGAAAAGAATATGAATGAATGCTTAACATTGTCTGTTAAAAGGGTTCCAGAGAATGTTTCTTTTGTTTGAAGTTTGGAAAAACTTTGTTATTTCTAGCAATGGGCAACATCTGGACTTAATAAAATATCATATCATATTCATATTCTGTTTAAGATGTATTTTGAATATATGTGTAAAAGGCGAGATAGAGTGAGATCGGTCGTTTCTGCTTAACCAACCAGAACCAAGCGGTGATGATGGACCTGTCTTACAGATCTACACAAAACTCTGCAAGTCTACTTAGAGATGGAAGGACTAGCCCTAAGTTTTCCTAGCTTGATTACCCATGTGAGTGATTAATCTTTGGTTGTAGTAGCATGTAAATTCCATTGTAGCTCCCTGTGTGAATTGAAATTGCTAGTGTGGGTTTTGTCCTCTAGGAGCGCTGGCTTTCCAAGATGTCTAAACATGTGTCCTATAGGCTAATTAATTATTCAAAAATTTTACATTCATTTTAATTGATTGACAAAAACACTTTAGTCATCAGTAGACACTAATTGTCATTTAAATACTGTTTTAATTATGGCAAAATGTAACTTAAAGCTTGACCTTAGCCTTTCCGTCCCACAAAATATGCTCATTTATCTTTCTGTGAAGCTGTGTTGAAGAATCTGCATAAAAGCACTTTAAAAAACTTGACCTGACCTCACTTGGCACCCGCGGGCTACTCAAGAGGAAAAATTTGTGATGTAAACAATAGCCTTCACCCATGTTTACTTGGGATCGAAATTTGAATTATATCAGAAGAATTATGTCTGCCTGTAATTAATCTGGAACCCTTTTATAAAATGTCACAATCTTTCACCAAACAAGTTATTAAGCACCAAACTAGTAACCTTTCTTCCTGTTTTTATCGAACATCGAAAATGTTGGATACGAAGTTACCAAACTACATTTACGATTAACCAAATTGTCAAACCCTATCATTATGAAACCCTGAAACATAATTATATAACTGTTTAACCATAGCGTCTGCCAAAAAATAAAAATAAATCTAGCCATTTTTTCCACAAATCTTGCTCATACTAGAATTATTATATTAGGCTCCTCAATCGACTTGTGATTTTTGGAGAACCATAAAATTAATTCTGTATTTTTAAATAAACATTAATTTGTTTGTTTGTTTATTGTGCTGTTATTGTCTATTTATGATTGATTTTAGTTGTGTTATTGATGTTATTTTGTGGGTGGCAAAATTCTGTTCCGTTCTAAAGTACATTTTTGTCTAATCAGACTGCTGGTTTTGGTTAATTTCTTACTGCTTTAGCTTCATTGGACGAGAGTTTACGTTCACTCAAGCTCGTCTTCACCTCAGCTTTTGGAAAGCTGGTATAAACAGCCCTTCAAAACATCCTGATCTCCACCATCTGATTGTCTCTCCTTCTATTGTTGGCATATACTGAGCGGCACATCTCATCACTTTTATGAATCCATTCAGAATGATTGACATGACTGAGATGCGATTGTCTCTCATACTTTCCCCTTAACAATACCTCTATTCTTCTTGTGTTTGTTCTTTCCTTATGTTTCTCATTTCCCTCTTTAACTGAGTGTGATGAGACAGGGCAGGTACTGCTTCCCAACGGGCCGAAAAGGCCCAGGCAATGCTCCCTGATGGGTGAGGCGGCTGTTATTCACAGTTTATGAATTTTAATAAAGTTCATCTTGAGCGTCTCCGCTGTTTTCCTATTTCCTCCTGAAATGGCTTCAGACCACCAGGGATCTGCATGCTGTATTTATAGACACTTAAGCATCATGGGAATCTATGGCAGAAAAGAGGTGTTTCTTGGATGAATGTGAAATGAGGGATCAGAGAGTTATTTCGCCCATCAAATGGCAGAATACGGGAATATGTACTTTAGTTGTCAGCGGTTCTTAATGTCGAATCACTATAATGTGTTTAATAATAACTAGGAAGAGTAATAAAAGATTACTGAAAACTTACTGGAGGGTTTTGCCATGGTGTTTTGTTTTTTTTTGTCAGTGATTCACACGTGTGTTTGTGTCATGATGCGAGATGAAGAATGATTGGCACACCAGCCTGGAGAGTGGCAGCGGTGGCAGTTATCACAAGCACACAGACCAGTGTTTAAGGCCCCTGCCAATGTGCGTACAGTAAGGATCTCCCCTTAGGGTTTCACTGAAATGCCATCAGGCCAAAAGCCCAGGGTGAAAGTGTGCGCTGCCACTTACCCTCCCCTAAGAGAAAATCTCACTGACCAGAGTGCCAAACATCTGTCCACATGAAAAGAACATCACTGCAGAAATGTGGATTTGGTCATTTTCACTTGGCCAGTGTGCTATTTGGATTTGGCATGTGTAACTTTGGGCGTAGTGTCTGTGATGTCACCCATAGCTTTCTGATAAAGGTTTGGTGACTGTAATTGGGTGTAGCCAGCCATGGATGCTTCATTCCTGTGTAATAATATGCCACACTGGGGTAGCAAAGATGCTAGAGTAATAAAAATATTAGTGAAAATGAATATTTAAAAGTCATAATTGAACAGATTTTGTTTTCTTCTGATGCAGTTGAGTAGTTACACACAGATGGCAGTGGTATTCTTCTCCCCACTATATAAATATATATTAACTATATTAATAATATATATAGTGTCAGATAAGCATTTTGGTGTAAAGCTGATTTTGGGCCTTTTGGTCCTAATAATGGCTTTATGCTTTTTTAATCTCCTGGTAAAAGTTTGATTTTGTTTTATTAAAATTGAAAGATTATTAACATCTTAAAAATATACATTTGATTGGCTTTAGAACAATTACTGTTGTCCAATGACTTGAAAATTTAAGCTAATTTGAGTGATTAATATAATTGACCTAGTTAATCATTTGAATTGCCCTTTAAGATAAAGGAATAGTATCTGGCAAAATAACAGTATAAAGTAATATACTAGTAAAATAACAAGAAATCTGAATGACTAAAGAGATTAGTTTACATTTTAAAGGAAGAATTGTTAATCCTCATAAAGATGGAGAAGAATACAGGCTTATACTAAGTTTCAAGTGTCCAGAACTGAAGTGATGAGCATTTTCAAGAAGTTTAAAGAGACCAACACAGTGGTAAGAAAAGGACAGAACAGGAAGCAAAAGACAGAAAGAAACCTAATTAAAGAGGTTCCTCTGATCCAAGAACAATTGTCAAAATACGAGTGAATGACTTTATCTGGAAGTAACGTCTCAACAAAGACATTCACTACACCCCTGCACAGGAATGCATTGTGAGGTTGCAGACCGAGAAAGACTTCACTTCTGATGAAGAGACGCAGAATGAAGTTTGGTACCTGGGGAGTAATGATGCATACTGGAACAAAACTAGTGTCAAACAAACCAAAAAGTAAAATAATGTGGTGGGAGTATAATGCTTTGGGGACATCCGTTTGTTTGGTATTGAGAATCTCTTCGGGGTTGACAGAAACATGAAAAAGGAAGACTGTAGGAAGATTTTGAAAGACAACCTCGTACAGAAACTATGCTTTCCAGAATAATAACAGCCTAAAGCAAACCTCACTTCTGATGAAAAAAAAACTGAGTGAGTTTTTGATTGGACTGTATAAAATCCAGACCAGAATCCAATAGAAAATTGTTTCTGACAGAAGACTAACAAATTTGGAGAAGCTTGTGAGATTTGCTGGGAAAGAATCGGCTATTATTCCTCTGAAGACATGCTTGAGCAAAAGGGGTTTTTAAATGACTTATCATCAGATTCTCTGGGTTCATCTGAAATTCTGGGTTGTACATTAACTTCAAATTGTATTACAAATGATACAACTTGAAAAAAAAAACATCTGCATGTTAAACATTACTTGAGAAATATTTAATGTGTATAAGAGGGCTAATAATTCTTCCAACAGAATGTTTATTTCATAGATTACCATAATAATGGATAAGAAAAAGTTTTGTTGACACCAAATATTGCTTTGCGGGAACATTTTCACATGCACAGCATATACCTCTCAGTGTTAATCAAGAGACCGAAATTAATTGAAAGACTCCGCACTGGATTCAAAAAATGTAATGTCACGTATCTGCACCAATAAATCCCTTTTATTAACTGTTAATACATCTATAAAACGAAACCATTATTGCTTTGCAAAATAAAATATGTAGTGGTAGCAAAGCTGCCCAACAGTTACCTTTCCTTTATGGTCATTTTACAGCTAGATTTTGTAAAGACAGTTTTATAATCAAAGTATGATAGTCTAAAAACTCATTAACATGTGAATGTTGTTTACTGTAATGATTAAATTTTATTTTATTTTATTTTTTTAAGTAATGATTACTTCATGATTTACAGCAAATAACACTTTGATAAAACGTGTTTTATTCAGCAAATGATTTAGTTGAATGTGACTTATTTTTTATTTGGGATGACAGTTAGGGAGAGAATTTATTGGAAAAGCGCAAACAAGAGATTTTGAGAGCTACTGGAAGCAGTGGAGATGATGAGGAGAGAGATGAGGAATGCTGTTTTGGGCACTCCGAAAATAGTGGCTTAAACCGTAAACTAATTGCCCACATCCCTGGGTACTCTCAAAGCAAAGACCGGCACTGCTCCAGTGGTAATTGTATCTTTAACTCCAATTATATCGGCGCATTTGGAAATGCTCCGCAGAAGCCTCTCAGTGAGATCAGTGTTTCTCTTCACTGTGACTCTGCAGATGAAAAGAACACTTCATTTGTTGCCAAATGCTGCATGCTTCTCCCTTTAGCCGTGTTAGACATCTTAGTTTTCTCTGTAAAATTTAAGAGGCTTATTGGTTTACTCTTGCATAACTTAAAATCTCTAGCAATTACAATAAAATTATGGTGGTAAAACAAAATCCATGTTTGTGGAACAATTCCCTTTGGGAACTCTCCTTGTGATTTTATTTGCATTTAATGTTGAGTGAAGTAATGTATTCAAAGCTATAATTCATTATTTGCTTGAAAATTAACTCAATTTCATTGCGCTGAAGCAGTTGTTTCCATTTGACCTAAAAGGAATGTCTAAAGTGAGCCTTTAGAAAGAGAGAAAATGTGTTGTACTTGATGGATTGCGAATATTGTGGCCCTATCACTCCTTCTGGGAGCTCATGAAGAAGATTGAGTATGATGTATCCTTTCAAGAGTATGAAACACCATCTTCCTTCCTGCCAAAAGAATAACATACTTTTTTTAAGTTTAAATTAATATCTGTGTAGTTTGGGATGATTCTCTGTTAAAAAAAATGGTTTACAAATGTCTTTGTTTTAAAAGTAAGTAGCCCTTTAATATACTTTATCATTTACCAATTAAATAATGATCTATTACATGATGTTTGTTCAGTGTTGAAGGGATTTCACGCTTTAATTTATCACATGAATTGTCCTTCAGGCTGCTTCTTGCGAAGTCATGTTAAAGGCATGCATAAGATTCATTAAAGAAACACTACAACTTGTTTATAGACAGACTCATTCTCCAACTCCCACATAGACGGCAAGGTTTGGTCGCACTTCTAGGTGAGATCACCGCTCCACAACTGGCTTTCATGAAGGGCTATAATAAAACTATTAATTGCTTTGTATTAAGAAGCTTATTTAACAGTAGCATTAATAGCTTGGTTATGTTTTAAACATGAAGCTTGAGCCCGCCCCAAAATCTATGCTCTCTAATTTACTAAATAGCAATAATGACATTCTAAAAATGTACATTTGCTTCATACTGAGTTATTAAAGAAACGACCGATCCAATGTGGTGGCGCAAGTTGCATCACATGATGTAATATCGCATAATGTCCATGCACACCTTGGTGGGGGGGGTAAATCCAAGTTGTGTTATATGTATATTTTAAAGGGGTGGTATTAAGCGAAATCTACTTTATTGAGCTTTATGTTGTGTTATAATATCAGTCCATCATTAAAAACGCACCTGAATCATGACTTTGAATCATTCATGGATATTTGAGTAATCCTTGAAGGGTGCTACAACGCTGTGTTTCGCGAAGCCCTAGCCCTATCACGTAGCTCCGCTTCTGTCCCCCGTCTGCTGCTGCACCGCTCCTCCCCCTCCAACTCCGGCAAAGATTTCATAGCTAAATGTAGCTTATGTATAATTACATAGCAAAACATAGTTTCATTATCATATATATTTTTAATTTCCTAGTAAATCGTTGCCACAAAATGGTGTACATTTACAAGAGGATATTTACCAAGCAGACACATCTTGAAAAAGTCTCTGTACTTGCTCTGGTTCTGCCGAAAACTCCCTTTCTGGGTCCGATGTAGGGTCGTGTGCATAGGCTTGTAGAATATCCACCGTTGCCATTTTGCAAAAACAAGATTTTAATGTTTTTACTATGAAAAGGTAGCGCTGCTCGGAAAATGAAAAAAAAAAAAAACGGTGGCAGTGCGCATGGGGTATGACGCACTGAAGAGGGCGTGTCGGAAAGAGACAGGTGAATATCATGTAACATGCAAAGCTTTTCTTAAATTCAAATGTATCAATAAGAATGTTTTTCTCGTAGACATTTGTAGTGTACCATATTGTGAACTGTGGAATATATGTATATGTGTCTGTATATATTTTGGACATAGTTTCTCCTCTCTTGGCTGCTCATAAAGAGATTGCTTTATGCCGAGAATCACAGTGGAGGAGTTTCCTTTGATCTTCTCCCCATTCCTTCACTCTTCCCTTTCATCACCAGGAACCCGCAGACCCCTTTCTTGTCTCTCTCTCTCTCTCGCTTTGTGTCTCTAAAGCTTCCAGACTGTTCTGCAGAATTCACCCGATGGGAGCACAGGCTGAAATGCCAAACAGCAGAAGAGGCTATTTCCTGCTGTGATATGAAGACGCTAGGTGCCCTGGGCCCGGAGTGCGAGCTAAACACAAGAACAGGGCTTTTTGCCATGTGTCGGGTCCCAGAGGAAACAAAGAGATCACATGTGAACGGCTGGCCAAATTTACACTTTCCCTCACCGTTGAAGCAGCTGTGATGGATCATGCTAATTCAGGCTCATGCATGTGGCATATTAGCAAAGTCTTACAATGTCTGCAGGCTGCTTCATTAGCGGTCCATGCACACCCAAAGCCAGCCTGTCAATTCACTATTAGTGTAGCATCTGTAAGAGACTAGCTGCTGCTGAAGGGTAGGAGCAGTGAGCCCTGCGGGGAATCTCTGACGGCCAGACACTTTTAGCCAGACGCTAACAGAGCGGCTAACTGCGGTGCTCGGCATGTGTGCCAAGTTTGGAGGCAATTAGGCAGCATGTCAGAAAGGAATCATGGTTTTGATTCTCGCAAGTGTCTGTTCTGTTTCGGTATGAAAAGGACAAAATGGAGAGGTGTTGTCTTGCTCTTTTAACAGTTAGCCAATCTCGGTATATTTATAGCAAAGTGACAAAAACTTTGTTTTTTAGCTTTAGCCTGCATGCTTGTGTTGTTGTACATTCTAATTATTTTATTGCAATATTTGCTGGTTCAGACTACATTATGTCTCATTTTTAGCATTAGCCTGCATGCTAACAGTGAATGATCAGTAAAGTGATTTGGGGTTACACAGAGGCCAGCTCCTCCTTTCTATGTGCACACATTGTAAGATGTTTGTTGTCGCTCAGTTTCTATCACCTCCTACACCTCCATTAGTTTCTCTTAGAGGTAGAGTCATCTACTTTTTTGACAGGTCCTTATGCTTGCGCTCAAAATGCTTGCCTTTCTCGAGCCCACATTAATTCCCTAGAGGCTTACAGATCTTTTTAGACTAATTAGACTTGCTATTCTTCCTCAAAAGTTATCTCAAGAAACTTTTCTGTTCACGTATACTTAAAAGTTGCAGCCCTCAAAAACAAGATGCTAGTAGTTTACTTTTATTTGTCATTGCCAATGGATCTATCTGCTTTAAAATGAAGGAATCTAACACATGTGCTATGTTTCAAATCCTTCTAGAGAATTGAAAATCGGAATGTCAGTATCCTTGGTAAATTCATAAACGTTCTTCTTAAAAAATATATAATATTCAAGTAACCTAATTCATTGTTCACAGATTGAATATAAACCAAAATGTAAAAGCAGGAAAAAATCTGATGGATTCTACTGTTCACATCTATTTCAGTCCTAATTAATGCACGATTTTGCGGTCAAATTACGTAGTCGACAAAGTTATCTGAAAAGAAAAAAAATCTTTACACAAAGATGTTTATATTGTAGCAGATGTCACTCAGCAACTTTTTGGGGCTGGTGGTGAGCAGACCAGATGAGCGCAAGCTTCAAGTTGGGTGATGGGAGTGCTCCGTGGTGCTCCCCAATGGCATTCGCAGTCTTTGTTGCTGCTCCCCGCAGAGGAAAATGGTCCACCCAGTCCTGCACGCTGAACAACGTGACTCCCCGTTCACAGGCTGCTCAAATGCCGCAACACTGATATCGCCTACCACCCTGCCCTGAGCAAAATAACGAAATAGTTACTTGAAAAGTAACTATACTTAAAAGAAAAACGTATAATTGACTGAAAAAGGTTTTTTGTTTACAAAACTTACTAAAACTAACTTAAATTATAGATCATATTTAAAATACAATAAATCAATAAAGCACCAAGTGGCAATTCCTTTCCATCTCATGTTGTTTTCTTTAAGCTTATGCACACATGTTCTCACACCGCCATGGAGAGAAATGGTAAAGTTGTAAGAAAGCGGCATAGCCCTTTATGGGATTTCTATAAACAAGAAAGACAAAAGAAAAATCTAAAACTGATGTGATCATACTGAGTGTCTTTCTGAGCAGATACAGCATCAAGGACTTTCAATCAGTTTAAAAGTGGTATGTTTTTTTGTATGTCACATATATGTTTCTGAAATAGAATTTACCAACTAAAAGCTGACACTTTTTTTGTAAAAGACATCTAAAAACTGACGCCTTCGTTATGCTCAAATTTAATGCAGCACTTTGCCGTTTTTAATACCTTCAAACGATACTTTCAAAGTCATTTGACAACTATAATAGCTTCAACCATGCTTTTGTCCCTTGCTCCAAAACATCTATATCACCTGCACCAGTTCTATGCAACTTCTTGTCGTTTCTTGCGCTAAGGAGGATCCCACAAGTAAAAACTCCAGTACTTGATATAACAAATTAATTTATAGCAACTTAACCCCTTCACATTTATCATGGAAGATAAAATGTGTGATTTAAAATTGCCCACATGGAGTGTCTTGAGGATCTAGATACATTTGGTACCATCCTCAATGTTTTAAAGTTTCAGTCACATCCGAAATGGCTTCGTGATGTAGACTTTGGTGATCGCTTTTAGAGCTGTAATGGGGCATAAAAAGTTCAACCCAGCCTGAGTCTAACCTAACCTGAACCAAATTTTCTTTGAGCTCTACTTTTAGCACCAGAACCCATCTAATTAGTTCGGTTGGGTTTGACCAAAGACCTTCAGCTCTGCACCACATGGCCGTGCACTGCAGAGCCTGTGTACAATTATATAACTTGAATTAGAACTTGATCCGACTCTATTCGCTTTTAATAATCTAGACCAGAAACATTTTTATTCACAACAATTCACTTTATTTGGTTTCAGTGAATGTGTAAAACATTGTTAATGGCATCCCATCCCAGTTTTCTCTCTCACGCCACACATCTGCATCCTACTAAACTCTTCTATTTGGCTATATTCTAATCAGAGCATCTGTCAGTCTCATGGGGCAAGTGAACAGTATTAACAGGCCCAGTCTTGGGTATTACTGCAGCTTCAAAGCTAATGCACTTAAGTCATACCAACTCTAGCAGAGCACGGCTTAACATATTCAAAGTGCAAGAATCCTATAAGTTTACAGGCTTTCCAAGAATGAGTCTTAATCAAGTCTGAGGGGAGTTTACGAAGAGGGGGAAAGATGAAGGTAATGATCTTATAAAGAGAGAAAGTGGGTGTTTATTTATGTGTGCGCACGTAGCCTGGTGTAAGCAGAATAGTGCATTGTTTTCTGTTCTGCAGATGGTAGAGGAGTAAAGTGATGAGAGATTTATGAAGTGTTCTGTCACTTGGGCCTTTTCCTGCCAAGCTGGACTTCATAGGATCTCATTAAAACTATATATAACAGGAAGATGCACAGCAGCTGTAAATAAAGCCTCCGCAAATGCATTTTGATTGTGAGTTTTCATCTTAATTGGTGACTTTCATATGTAAAGGAAAGGAAAAGGAGTACAACAAACATAAATCTTGAATGGTTTGTGTGTGAATTTGCAATTTGTGTGAAAAGTAAATGTGTTGTAATTCTTGTCATGTTTAACTTTACATACGGTGACAATGCTCTCTTTTAACTGTTAAAGAAATAACAAAATACAAATGAGAAAATCCATTTGGAAAACGGGTTATTTGCACTGATTTGACTCCTTTAGAAAACAAATTTGTACTTCACACTAACCTTTTTGTTCCTACCATTTGTTTGGATCTTGTCTCGTCTGTCTCTTGTGTCATGTCATTAGATCCATCTCTCTTTTTCCTAGTGAGTCTGCTAGTGCCTATCTCCAGCTCACATTGGGCGAGAGGTAGGGACACACCCTGAACAGGTCATCAGTCCACCACGAGTCTGTCACTCAGTAATCATCATACTTGTTTAACTTTAGGCACTGTTTATTCCTGTCGTGGGAATCTGCTTAACAACTAGCCATTTCTTCTGCCATGAATCCTCCCTCGTCCTCTCTCTATCTGGACCTGGTGGTTGCTGAAGAAAAGAGAGGCTCTCCACACTCCCCGTTCAAGAATTCTGGATCCATCATATCAGTGTTGTTTTCCCTTTGTCAGCTATAAGGTGGCTAAGCTGATCGTTTTTGGAGTTCTTTGTTTATTTGTTTCAATAAAAGTACCATCTGGGTCTGCTCTGCCCATTCTCAACATTTAGTGCTCTCATTCCTTCACTGAATCAGCCAGATTCAGAGTTAACTAAGTTCAGTCATGTTACCAATTGTTTTCTTGGTGACTTGGCCTTAAAATCATTATTGCGATATTTTCTGCTGGGCAAGGATCTTGTAATTTTTTAATACTTTGTTATTCTCACTTTTTGTACTTCCTGACATGTATTTTTTGTATGTTCCTGACATCCTTAAACAGCTCTTAGGTGTGGAAGATTTTAGAATCTGTTTCTTTCTGAAAACAAGGGAAAATGTAACCAGTTCATTGTTGTATTTCGCAATGAAAAACAGGTTATGAACAGGGTATCAATGACGGAGAATACAGTAATCAGTTGTTCAGCAGTTGTGTATCCAAGTTTGTACCGCAGTCACTTCCACGAGCCAGGACAGGAAGTGCTACTCAGGAAACCAGCTGATAGTATTGTTTGTTTTGTTTTTTTTCCAGGACTCTTGGGGTGTGTATGACTCTGTAAAGTGAGTAGGAAATGCAGGTAAAGTAACGTAGCACTCGTCACTAGCAAGGGAGCCCAGGAAATAACTTGGGAGAAACATCGACAATGGACAGGGGCTGCTGGGTAATGCAGTCTCTTAAAGGAGATGAGGCAATCGGGATTGGCTAATGAGTGGTTGCAGGTGATTGTAATTGGAGGCACTGGTTGTTGTACAGTCTCTAACAGTGGACCAGTGTCTCATGTCAGTAATGACAAGACACAGAACTTAAGCAGTTCCCTAATCTCTGTCCCATCAAATACATCTGTCAAAAATCAATTAGGGGTCAAATACATATTTCACTCAAATAAATATAAATCACCAAAAATGAACCCTCCAAAGTAAAGAGTCATTACACCGTAAATGTTTTGTAAAGCAAAATAATGCAATATATTTAAATGAAAGGCGAAGCTATTTCTGCATTTTTTACCTTCATTATTGTATTTAGTAAAATTTGACAAAAGTACAATCCGTAAAAGTGTTGGGAATAATAGTTTCAGGAAGCAATGCAATATTCATCACTTAAATCTTTAGTTTTTTTTAGAACACTTTAAAGTGCTGTAGCATGATTAAAGAATACATAAAATATTCAAATGATTGAAATACAGACTCACTAATTTCCCAAATTGTTTCTTACAGCGTTTAATGGAAAAGCACTGGTCAGGTCATGTGTGAGGTACCACTACACTATTATCACTAGCCTCACCATGACTCATCTGAGAGCGATTTAAGATCAAAGCCTTTTTTGGACAATTTTACACATTCAATAATTACTGTTCCCATCCTCTGACGGTGAATGTGTGCTGAGCTTTTTAATTTCTTGCATCAGCCCACATACCCATAAGGCTGACCTTGACAAAAGGGTTTTTTTTTATTCACAATGTGATTAATGATCATTTGTTGCTAATTATATGACATTAAAATACAAATTACAGTCAGACATCCACTTCACTAACCATTTTCAAAGCTGGAAAACACAAGGTCAAAAAAAGATAGTCAGAGAGCCAACAAAAAAGGTTAAATACATTTAAAGCTAAGAAATGATAGCATGGGTCTTACTTAGATTTCAATTATTTGCTTAATTACATTATTTAAAAGATATTTTAACAATAAGTCACAAGCTCCACTGCATGGTAAGCTTTCAGAGAGCAGACTAGGGCTGAACGACATTTTGTAAAAAAATGACATTGAGATTTTTTTTCCAAACGATATACATTGTGATATTGAGAGCCATCAATCCATTAATATATAAATATATTACATCAGATTAGACTTGTCCAAAAGAAACCCTTATGTTTCTATACAAAAATTAGCAAAAGATAAACATAAATTAATGAAGCAATATGTTGTTGTTTTAAAAGCAATATTATATAAAGTCAATTTATATAATATCAAAAATGACACTATATATTGAAAAAAACATTATTGTTTGGAATAAACCCAGTGTATAAAAACTTTTATTACATATGACTGTGATTGAAAAATTCACAAAACTCACAGGGCTCTCGATGATGGTATAAACATCTTTCACTATTTACAAGTGTTTTGGCACTGGAATCTTAACACTTTAGTGTGCCAAAAATGGCGGAAGACTGCGAGGAAATAAGGAAAAAAAGACGCATGTGCGCAAATGCGGAATAATAATCACGGACAGAACATGGTAAAAAAAACAGTTAAATCTAACTTTAATAAACCTATTACTACTACTAAGACAATGGTTATATTATTATATACAGTATAAATATTATATTTACAGTGAAATCTCCGCTAAACTGTTGCTAAAGTGATCACAGGAAATCAATCACTCATCTCTCACTGACTCCTGAGCTCCTGGTGAAAGGTCTGTTTCTCTGTTTGTTGCCGGCCACAGCTTCAGTTTTAAAGGGTTCACTTCTGTGATTTTTGTTCCCGTCCCATCCCAATCACGAGATTAATAACAAAAGTTTATCCCATCCCAAAAGAATCCCACGTGAATCACGAGACTTGCGGGAAATCCAGACAAATGTCATCCTCTTTGAGGTGTTTCAGCGATGTGACTATCACGTGTGCGCACATCCCGATATCGATGTCAAAAGAGAATATTGTTCAGCCCTAGAGCAGACCCTGTATATTTGGAAGTCAAAAAAAATATTTGCAGGATATGTTGGATTAGGTGTCAGCTCAGATTTTCATGTTTTGTTATTTAAAATGACAGATATATGACACTGGGATGGACAGCATGTCAGGTGGTCACTTGCACCCTTGGACCTTGGTCTGTTATGCAGAGTGGGTTGGTTGGTTGGTGGCTGCTTTAGTTTTGGATTAGATAGATGGCTGTTTGGGTTTGACTTGGTTGGTTGGATAGGTATGTACTTTACCAAAGAATGCTTTCAAATATGGAACTGTTCATCTCTATTTTCATTTTCTATTTTCAGCCTCTACACAGCAGCAACCTGGCTGGTAGGTTGTTCCAAGAATCTTCTTTGGATATAACTTTTGTACAACATTCTGTCTCTTTATGTAATACCAGGGAATGTTGATGACCTCGAGGGAGCAACACCATCACTTCTACTATTCTTGATCTTCTTTAAACTGAAGAAAGTCGATAAGACTCCAGTAGGATTAGAGTAAATTGAAAAGTGTAAATAAAAAAGTAGCTCTTCCCGCATTTTTTTAACAATACTGCATGTACTTTTCATAGTTCTTAATGCCTGGCTGTATGTTTAGTGTCGTTGTATTGAAACAAAAAAAATTGTGGCCAATCACCTATAGTATTACATGATGGATAAGGGTCTGTCTACAATCCCCGAGATTAAGAAGGCCATAAATCCTGAAAAACCTCCAACATTGGCTGAAATGCAGCCCTAAATGTTCAAGGGACATAGTGCTTCACTGTTGCCTACAAGCCATCTTTATTGTAGAGCCTTCCAGCCCAACAAATAAACTGCCTTCTGCTGGAGCCAAATATTTCAAATGTTGACTCATCAGCCCAGAGTTTTAGAGCCGGTGACGCTGCAAATGATCCTCAACTGAACTCACTCAACTCATCATTTATTCAGTTCCCGCACGACCAGTATATAATAATAATAAAAAAAAAAAACTCAACTCCCAGAATGCAGTGTCCATTTGCCCGTGTTACTTCCTGGACTCCCTTAATGGCTTCTCCTTCTGAATGCTCCGTGAGTTTACAACCAAGTGCTCCACTCTTCAAACTCTCCTGAGCACCTGACGGGCTCTGCTATTGTTGTATGAGTCCCATCTTCTGTTTAAAGACCGAGCTGAGCTTACCAGTTAGCTCCGTAACTGGTTCCGCTCCCTTGACGCAAGCCTGGTGGTGGATACTCACCCAAAAGGACCTACCTCTCTGGATTTAACGCTCACCATGTTACTCACGATGTGCTCTGGAGATGCCAAGAATCCCTCAGAAGTGGAGACATTCACTCCAAGCCCATGGGGGTAGCCAGTAGTGCTGGTTTCTACTACGACTATCAAAAAAGACCCATTTTTCTCTGTTATTGCCCTTTTGTGTGTGTGCATCACAAAGGATGTGACACAGAGCACCTGATGCAATTTTTTATGCCTCTGCTTCCATGCATAATTAAGCCACTTGCCCTTGTTCCGAAGTCAGAGGAATGGCTTTTTGGCAGCAACTCTTTCCAGACTTCTACAGACAGTAGATGGGTGTACCTTGGTCCTGGGCATATTTCCTTGGCTGACCACTGCATCTACACTGCTCAGTGTTGCTCATCTCTTTTTTGCTTTTTTAAAAAAGCTTGAAAAGCACATCTTAAAACCCCAGTCTGCTTTTAATTATTTGTCTTGGAGAGACATTGTTGATGCAGTATTACTACCTTGTGTCTGGTTACTGTGCCTAATCATGGTATAAGCTGCATCGATAATGATCAATAATAAAATCCGTTGTCAACGAATGCCGTTATCATTAGTTGGGCTGCTCACTTCACTGAGGAGTAAAACCACAAGATGGACAATTACACAAAGATACACAGCTACACCTGCACTGGAGGTTACAGAAGTGACTGCAGGTAAAGTGTGCACCCCAAGTCTTCCAAGGTGTCTTCCATTTTACATGAAATGCCTCTAGCAACATTTGAACCCTCACGCAATGCAAGTCCGAGCTTTCATGGCATCGAAGTTCCACAGACATGCTCAAACACATGTTGGTGTTGCGTATGGTGAAGCATAAACTGAATATCTTAATCATGTAAATGTTGTGCAGTTTAAGTGCTTTTGTTCAAAACTTTGAAACAGTTTAGATCTGTTCAGTTGCAACTTGCTAACATTACTCTGCGCAATCACCTCATGAGCAATAGTGATTCATTAAAATGGTGATGCTTTAGATAAGCTTAAATTAAATGGTGCGAACAACAGAAAATTACATTTAGTACTTGTGATTTTTAGTGAATTCTAATAACAGCACATTTGTGCACCAATGCCTTTTTTTCCTTTCTTTTCAATCTAGACTATTAGCTTTATTCATTTCCACATTTCTTTTCATAGTCCACTACAAAGTAAACTTTTTAATTTGAAAATCTGTTTTCAAACACAATTCAAGGCGGTTTTACTTATACATATCATTTTAATCCTCACAATTACATTATTTTAGATGTGTATACATAATATAAAACTTCCTCTGATTTTTTTCTCTGTTTCAAAATTTTTTATTATAATATATATATTTTTTTTACTTTTGATATATATTTTGGGTATTTAGAGAAGTTTTACAATTTAAAAACAAACTTTGTCTTTCATTTAACGTTTATATATATATATATATATATATATATATATATATATATATATATATATATATATATATATATATATATATATAGAGTAAGTAAAATGTCAAATTTAACAACCATTTGATTTTTATCTGAATATACGCTAAAATAATCACCCAACGAATCAATTATCAAATTAATCATTTGTTGTAGTCTGACACACAAAACTGTCTTTCTTCTTGGTAGCAGAGACTGTCTGTTCCTCACCCAGTTTTAAGCCTCCTATACCAGTATTGCCTTATCTTCTTTATGTTTTTTGATGAGTTTCGTTCACATCGATGCATCAAAAGTATTCATCGTTTGATTGTTGTTCTTTCATTTTTTTTCCTTGAAAACGTTCTACATTGCAAGCTCACGACACTAACTGATGGGATGTGCTTGGTTTAATGGAGTTAAAATAAAATGCCATTTATCATGGAAAGAAACAGACAAAGTAGGACTGCATTACATATTGTGTTTTTTTATTTTCTCTTTTAATTCAGATTTGCCACATTTTTTTTCTCACATAATTGTACACTTGTTGGGTTTTACTGCTATCGATGTATAGTTTCAGCCACACTTCAATAGAGTGAGAGCTCCAGTGATGAATAGATAGAGCAGCTGATCTGGAGTTTGTGACCGTTCTCTTGTCTGTGTGCACTGTTACCAGGCTGTTGCCAAGGTTAAGTGTGCATGAGTGATTGCTCTGAGAGTGCAGATAGTGCTTGAGTGTTCCAATGGCATATTCCTACATTAAAGTAATACAACCTAGTTGACCACACTTGATAAAGAAAGGGAGATTGGTGGATCGGCACCATTTTAGCTGCCGAGATTTTTTTTGTCAAATGAACTCTTGAGGTTATGTTCTCTATTTTTCTGCCTATTTTCCTCATTGGAATCACGATGACATCCATTCCTTTCTGTTGCTTTTACTTCTGAAGAGCAGCAATTGAGCCTGTAGCAGTGAAAGTGTTTAATATACTGTACACACTCAATCTACCTCTCACACAAGAGTGCATAATGACACAAGCATCTAATGATTAACATGACGTGTCATGGAAGTGGGTGAATGGAAAAATCGAGAAGGAATAAGGAGCATAGTGTAATGGTTTTATGGAGGCTCTTCCGAATTCTTTATGACAGGGGTGCTCACACTTTTTTTAGCTTGCGAGCTACTTTTAAAATGACCAGTTCAAAGTGATCTACCCGCTACAAAAATGTAAAACATCAATCAACAAACAATTACTTTCAACTTTATTGAGAATCGACAAAACACACATAATAATTAATTATTTACATTTTTTTGTAATAACTTGAGTTTAATTTGATGACTTGCACTGAATTGAATCATTAGAACAGTTGTGTGTGACCTGAATTGATGGTAATAGAGTGATTTTTATGGGAGCAATTGAGCTTTGATCCAAAAAATCAAGAATAAAAATGATGGTCTAATAAATAGTTCAATATTTATTGAAACTGAGTCGTGCAGTACAATACGCAGGTGAGGAGTGGCATGTTGCTTGATTTTGGTTGTAATAGAGTTATTTAGAATGAAGTTATGAAGCATATTCTGGGTAAACATATTTTGGATCTGGTAATTTGCAGACGGTCCCTAAGCGATTCCATGTCAGCGGGTTGCTCATAGACGGTAATGTGTTTCTGCAAATGCCGAGGGAAACTTGTTTTGATAAAAAACGTTTTGTAGTTTGTCCGCTACATAACACAGATTAAAAATAGGTATTATTTGTTTACTAAGAACATTCTGGTCTCGAGCTATTGAGCAGAGAAAACCGAATCCGTGAATCTGCAGCTAACTTTACTGAACTGTGACGGGATGGATGATCGGCTGATATTGTTTCAATTTCACGCCGCGATCGACAGGCAGCACCTCGATCTCGATCGACGTAATGAGCACCCTTGCTTTATGAGTTCTGAGGATTTCGGAGCAGAACAGGTCACCATGTGCAGCAGAGGGAAGAAAAGGAGTTGGAAAAATAAATGCACAGGGAGAGACGTGTATGCATGTCACTCTCCACTGAATGAGAGATTGTGGCATTACATTTCATGATGCAGTTCTGTCAAGCGCTTCATCAAAGACAATGAATTATTACAGATGAGCAAAAACTATGCAATTTATGTCCTTTATGTAAATTTGGGTGAAATTGAAATCCGCGTATAACAGGGTAGGACGATTTGGCCCAAATTTTCTAACAGAATGGCGGAAAAGAAATCAAAATTCTGGGCCGTAAAACTAAATAAAGCGGGAATTTTTGTCCGGTTCCAGCCTGTGCAAAGGAATCAGGGAAAGATACGGTTCAAGAGAAGAAACGGTTTTATTACTTGTTTCCTTTAAAAGACTTTTAACTGTCTTAAACTTTGGATAAAAGTAATATCTCGCTCAGCCTGGCATCCCTCCAAGCAGAATTTGCTCTGAACACTTAAGTGACTGTTTTTAATATTTAAGTACTTTTTAAGTTTAAATACAAGGATATGTTTTTTGGGATTGGAACCTTGGAATGGACTACTTGCACAGCCGTTCTACGTTCTACAGTCAGTATCAGCAGGATCTCGACACCTATTGCTTTGGATGAGCAAAAAGAAAAGAAAAAAAGCACCATCCAGCAAACTGGAAAAGGGATTTTTGGCTCGAGGTGCGTTATCACACAAAACTTCAGAATGATGTGTATAGGTCTTTAGCACCAATTGAGCACCGTGTCAACGCCAGAGCCTACCTGAATATTGTTGCTGAGCATGTCAATACCTTTAAGACCACAGTGTACCCATCTTCTGTTGGCCACATCCAGCAGGATAATGCACAATGTGATAAAGTATGAATCATCCCAGATTGGTTTCTTGAACCTTTGGGATGTGGTAAAAGGCGGGATTTGAATCAGATATGTGCAGCCAACAAACTGCGTGATGCGATCATGTCGGAGGATCAAACTCGGAGGAATGGTTCCAGTTCCTTGTTGAATCTATGCCACAAAAGATTAAGGCAGTTTTGTAGGGGGTCCAGGTGTACCTTAGAAAGTGGGCGGAGAGTGTAGGTCATGTTGACATTTTCCATTTTGATTGTTTTTTTTTATTTTTTTCCCAATATTTTCCTGAAATGTAGTTTTAAACTTTTTTTGGACTACTGTATTAATTAATTGTACTAGGTTCCATAATCAATGTAATACTTGTTTATGTTATCCTTTCAAACTAAAATGTAAATGTTTTTTTCGAACCCCAAGCAGCGATCGGGCTGATACTTGTTCAATCGCCTGGGTATGAAGCATCAGATTTTGCTTAGAGAGCATTGAACATAAAAAGTACATTTGCTGTGTAAATGAACACTAATGGACGTGTGAAGTGTGACAATATTTCCCATGTTTAACCTCTCTCACTCAGAAAGCAGAAAGAGGGAGGGCGAAAGAGAGAGGAGCAGGCTTGTGTTAATAGGATTGAGTTGGCAGATGAAAGAGACAGTTGTTGGCCCTGTTTCTGAGCATTAACTAGACTTTTCACATAGACACACGCTTCCACACACCTCAGTGTGTGTTAAATAAAAACTCTTTCCCTCTTTTCCTTTTCTTTATTGAAGGAATTGTATTTAGGTGTAAAATGGGAATGAAAGGAAAGAAGTGACACAGCACAATTGATTCGCGTAAATCCAATGCTGGAGATGTCGGCTAACAAGAATGTCATTTTATTGAAGAAAGTGGGGTGTCCAGAGCAATGACTGCTTCATTTGGCTTTGACTGAAAAAAGGAAGGGAAAAGAGAGCTTGACAAAACTGAATTAATTATTTCTGCTACCGACACATCAGAGGTTCAGAGTTAGTAACTATCTTGCATCATTTGCATCAAATTAAATTTAAAGTCATATATAGGTGTTGGTACTGGAGTTGGGCAATGTGGCATTGAGGATTTTGACATAGCTCTTATGTATTTGATCAGTTTCTCTAGCTCTAACTCCTCTCCCTCATTGCTCTAAATCATCAAAGGGTAAAGCTTGCACTGTTTGCATTAAGAATCTGAGAAGTTATATAATAATGTAAGCTTACTTGTTAAAGAAAATGTTAAAGAATGCATCCGTTCTTGCACTAGCCGATTGAAGAACAGCTTTTTCCCTAAGGCTGCTGAACAATAAAAACTAACATTTCGAGCACAACATACTCCCACTTTCATACGGCACTCCCTGCAATTCAACACTGGACTTTGTATTGTTTTTTTTTTACTGTTGCTAAGATGTTTTTTCTCTTTACACGTTTCCTAAAGTCTTAACAGCTTCGCATGTCATTTCATTCAAGTCAATGGAATTTTTTCATACTGTGACCGCCCCATAAAGCTGTGGTCATTCTCCAAAAAAAAATCTATTGTATTGTATTGTACTGTATTGTTTTTGTAGATTATAAGGGCATTAAGGATGGGCGTTGTCAAGCAATTTGGGCATCGACAAAGTCATTGTCCCAGTTATCAACTTAGACTTGAGCATTGCTGCCTAATAAATGATGACGCAGCAATATTAGCGGTTATGCTAACATACTCATATTGAACAAAACACCTGATATCAGTTCATAATGTCAAACAAACACCATTAGAAAGATTAAACACATTCCCGAGTTCATAAAATGGGTCCAAACTTTGTTCATAAACTTTATCTCATGTAAACAGCACTAGGGTGCGCAAGCATGCACAGGCAACTTGTGACGAAGGCCATTACGCACTATATTACCCATGATCCCTTGAACTACAAGTTCAAAAGGTCTGTGGTGAAAGCATGAATGGGGGTAAATGGTGCGTTTTGCTGAGGCAAAAAATATGAGGTGATTACAAATGTTTTTTTATGATTAATATTCCATTTTGAAAATTACTAATGGTGCAGGGCTAGTATATAAGGCTCGAATATTTATTACATGCTTTAAAAATTGCAAAATGTGGCCCCTTTAATGTAAATGTACATGCAGCTTCTGTAAATTATTACTGCAGTCTGTGGAATTTCACTCACATGGGAACATGTTCTGTGGTGATGACAATAAAAGTAATTTGATTAGTGCATATTGCCAGAATGCAGTACCAAAGTTTTAACTGTTGCCGTTTGCACATTAAAGTGATCCCTCTCTATGAGCACGCCGTGTACGTTTGTTACAAATAGCTCATTGCTTTGGAAACTAGTTTCAGAGTTGCTTCCTCAACGCTTTCATCATTCATGGTGGCTTGACACAAAGACAAATGATAGGTGATTTGTTAAACACCGATTGGATTAATGCACCTCTCTTTGCTCCTCTAACATGTGCTCCTCTGTGTGTGTGTGACTATGTGTTTAATACAACTCCCCCTCTAAAAGCAGAGATAAGGTAATTTGTGCTAATTGCTATTCACTTGGATAGGAGCCTCGTTAGCGAT
>SRMA01025771.1:40748-83253 GCA_007224835.1 Danionella cerebrum
ATATATATATATATATAGGGTTAGTACTAGTAGTTTTAGTAGTAGTTGTAGTAGTAGTTGTAGTAGGGTTTGTAGTTGTAGAAATAGTAATACTACTAGTAACTATAGTATAAGTACAGTCGTGGCATTAGTAATGGTATTAGGAGTTGTTGGTTGACATAGTAGTACTATTAATAACTAGTATTAGTTTTAGTACTAGTAATTGTATTATTAACTATAAATATAGTATTAGTAGTTGTAGTAGGGTTTGCTATTGTGGTTTCTAGTTGTAGAAATAGTAATACTACTAGTAACTCTAGTATAAGTACAGTCGTGGCATTAGTAATGGTATTAGGAGTTGTTGGTTGAAATAGTAGTACTATTAATAACTAGTATTAGTTTTAGTACTAGTAGTTAAAGTATTTGTAGTAATTGTATTATTCAATATAAATATAGTATTAGTAGTTGTAGTAGGGTTTGCTATTGTGGTTTGTAGTTGTAGAAATAGTAATACTAGTAACTGTAGAATAAGTACAGTCGTGGCATTAGTAATGGTATTAGTAGTTGTTGTTGGTTGAAATAGTAGTACTATTAATAACTAGTATTAGTTTTAGTACCAGTAGTTACATTATTTGTAGTAAATGTATTATTAATTAATACGTATTAGCACTAGTATTTTAAGTGGTAGTTGTAGTAGGGTTTGCTGTTGTGGTTGTAGTAGCAGAGGAATCATTTGGTGCTCAGGGGCCCACCGGATCACACATTGACAGTTTAAACTTGTTAATGCATGTAGAAATAGCCTATTGATGCTAATAAAACCACACACTTCCACTAACCTTTTGCTTTTCAGTGGATTTGTGTTGCTGGATCTCAATTTCAGTGTAAGATTATAGGATGAATTTACTTCTGTACTTTACATGAAAAAGAAGCAAGGTAATAAAGCTAGTGTTGATATCAATAGCCTGAACTACAGGACGATTTCTTTTAACCACTTGATGCTCACCTAGCACTTGCTGATACCGTATCAATATGCATTTAACTGTTTTTCATTTTACCAAATCCCATAGCTGAGCTTGAGATAGTTCAAAGAGTTTTCATGCATTAAAAAAAAATCTATATACTGATGTAAACCTGATGCATTGTTGCTCAGTGGGATTTTCTTAATGGTGGTTTGTCAGCTTTTCAACTCTAGATGAGCTCCAGAAGTGACCTTGATGAAATACTTCAAACATTACTTATTAGTAGTCTGATAGCTTTATTTCAGGAGCTACATAATACAAGTTGATCTAGCATAGGCCAGACCAGACAGATCAAAACCCAAGAACACTGTGGGGATATTTGAAGGTAGATTTAGTAAAACTCTGTACCATGTTTGTTGAATTTACTTCTTGACTTGACAAAAACTACTCTTTATCACCTGCTCTGTCTCTACACATTTATAGTTCCCTAATCCCACTCATTTTAGTTCTAACCCCCATACTATGTTGAAAAAAAATGACCCACCAAACCAGTTCAAACCAGTTTTCGACCCTAGAAGAGGAAAAGTCATAAAATTTCATGAAGATAAGAAAGGATAACCAGTACTTTAGTCAACAAAAGACCCCAAATGGGTCAAATTCACCCTAATATGAGGGTTAAATGGTCCAATGGCCATATTTTACAGAATCTGTCCCGTTCCATCGACGATTGCATCCTCAGGGAGATGTTGGGAATAAAATATGAATTTGTTTACAATACCACAGTTTAGCAGACATGGAGACTGTGCTAGTGCACAGAAAACTGTAGCAGACATAACATGAAAAGGGGTGGAGTCATGCAATGGACAGGGCCATAAAGTTTTTTAGAATATCTAGCAGCGATGTTACATTTTTAGAGGACATTAAAGAATTGTGGTGATTAGTACGGACACCACTAGATAGATTTTAAAAACTAAAAAGTAGTTGTATTAACAGACCACCATGTTGATTTTCAAACATCTGTACAAGTGTAATTTTCACATTTATTCACAACAGGAATTGCCATCCCTGCTGTGCCAAAGAAGCCGTCAGGACATTGGTGCTTTTCTCATAGCCATCGCAGTTGTGGTTGTGAATAATGGGAGACTCCTACTTCGTACAATTCCCTTTGGAGCTGAAACTGGGGAACTTGAGACCCACTGGTAACTAAGTTATCTTATACTCTTTATCTTTTAGGTTAAATCTTAAATCTAAATCTATCTATTATGTTAAATTCATACAGTAATCAACTCAGAAACTGAAAAACTTAGCTCAAGGAAGGCAGAAATTTATATTTACTGCCTATATCTGTGAAGTTTTTCTGGATACATTCTAAAAACAGGTTTCCCACTGATCTTCAGATAATAATTTTTAAAGAAAATATGAATTAACCCTTAGAAATCCAGGGCCTTTTGAACTTTTTTACAACAAGCTGTAATACACATATACCTTTAAAAGCTTTTTTGTGGCAGTACTTGCTATACTTTTTTAGTACAAATTGTGTTTTTTTACTGAGAAAATTTTTTTATGTTTTATAACAAAAATCAAAAGCTTTAAGACAAAATAAAAAATGAGTCCCCCAAAAAGCACAGACAGGGTATTTATACACAGTTACAAGCACATTTTGAGAGATTGTGCTTTTCGTTTGTGTCGGAAGTTTGAAAAATACAGGCCATTTCACAGGTCTTGTACCTCCAAGGGTTATCCCTTCTTTTCACCACTAGATGGCAATGATGGCACTGATTTGGGGCCTGTAAAATTTTTTGTTACCCATTTTGATTTGAATTACCTTGCAAGTTATGTGTCATACCTCTTTTGTCAGTTTGAAACACAAGATTCAAAAACTAATAAACTTTTTGAAACCTACATATTAAATTTGAAATGTGGGTCGCGTCATTCCTACTTAATTCAAAACAGCTGCAGTGATTGGCGTACGCACCAGTGCTTGCAGAGACTTCTAAGGTTCAATAATACAAAATCATTGCCATTGTTACCAGCAAAGGTAATATAAATCACCAAAACATTTTCGTGTTACAGGAATAATATGCGATTAATAGGCTAATAATATTACCGTTACATACCAGACTCGCTTATTCCATGTCAAATTATTGTTTGACTGTTTTTAAAAACTACAAGGAATGATGCATTTGGAAGTCCTTCACAACCATTTGGCTAACAGAGGTGGTTTGGCAGTGTCACATCAGGAGGTAGAGATGGAGGCGGCATCAGTGTAGTAAACAAACTGTGTTTACAATGGTTTGAACAACAATATTGTTGTTCAGGAAACAGCAGCAAGGAAACGTCAACAAAGATTCAGCACACTCTGAGATTAGGTGGAGCAGGATCACCAGAGCAGCAGAGGACCAAAGCAGTTCACTCTTGTGGAGTGTGGAGAGGAGCAAAGGATTCTGAGAGACACAGCAATCAGTACAGGAAGCCGTAGTGGAACCAGGCACACATCTTCACACTGTTTAGTCAGTCATTGAACTGTAGATCTGACAAGCCTAAGAGGTGCAGATATGAGTCTTTTAAGGAGAGGGGTCAGACTGCGGCATGCAGTAAAAGGGTCAGGTGTGGATCGTGCTCCTGCAATGAGGAGGTAGTATTGAACCCTAAACCTGACATGTTTTTTTAAGTTACAGGTGACTCCTTGCGTTATTCCGATTTTGAGAGTTGATCAATAATCTCGAAGGGCTGCACAGACGGTCTGGATGTGCACAGCTCGATCCACGCCTGCACAATATACTGGCTGCCACAATCAAATACACTTGCTTTTAAGGGTTTGAATATGATTGGACGGTGGCGGTGGCAGTTAGCTTCCTGAATGGGAGTGTCACGTTGTCTCTCCGGAACAAATAGAATACCTGACAGGTAGGGCTGTCCTGGTTCATAGGGGTATATTTTGAGCATTTTCTTCTTAGTCCTCCATTCCAAAGACTAATGAGTAGGAGAAATAGAGCTCAGCCAGACTTCCGTATGTGACACGCCTTCTCAGTCTGACATGAATGACCTGTTAAGATGAAATTTGGTTATTTCTTCCAATAACTTGAGAAATGGAAAGCTCAAATAACAGATTGTCTAGCAAAGTATTGGTGGTTTGGTGTTTTTTTTTTCATTACAGTCATGTGGCCTATCCTCAACCAATCTGGAGGCTGAATCTTGTCTATTTCCATCGCGCACATTTGTTCTCATTTGCTTAGCTGTTGTTTGTTCCTGAACAGCTGGTGGAATATTAAAGTGTGGAAAATTGAGTGATTAAGTAAAACAATGATTAAATCCTGATCAAAAGGTTCCCTGGCTGTGTTCTTCTTTACATCACCTTTCCCGCTGTCTGACGTGTGTGTTTGTCACCATGGCACTTGCCTCAGTCTGCTGCTCCCTGAACAAAAGGAGAGATGAGAAGGAAAAAGAAAAGATGAAATGCATTTGGCAGAAATGCACCGAATGACTGCACATCAAAAGATTTGGCTCGGTCCCAATCAGGGCAGCAACACTAACCTAACAGCATTCCTCTGGCATGCGTGTGCGTATGTGCGTGTGCATGTTTCATTTTAATGAGCCACTCTCCCCGCTGGAGAAGCAGACCTAGTTTTGAATTAACACATAGAGGATCGTAATTCAAATATCTTCATTCATTCATCTTCTCTATCCATTTGTGAATCCTAGTGATGGTCACTGGCAGAGGCAGCTGGTCCTGAAAATGGTTTGGATGGCCTGACGGATATTCAATGACCAAAAAATAAAAACACAAAAAAAGTGAAAAATTCAAAGATCCTGCCATGCATTTGTCATGGTGTCTGGAAGGATGAGGAGGACCACAGGATTAGTAACAAAATACAGATATTTAATCACATGCTCACTGATGCAAAACAATAATGTTCCTTGAGATGAACAACACTTAGCGTTTTAAAATTAGGAGGTTCAGGAGCCAGTGCCAGAAGAACATTTTTTGGGGGTTTCACTATGTCTTCATGATTGGAGAGGTGAGTAGAAGGTGAGTCAGGAGTACCAGGAGTTGTCAACACCGGAGTAGGAGTGGAGATGCACAGCAGGACAGGAGATCCAAGACACCAGTAGTTGATCAGGGAGAGCCAGGGGGCATGAACCGTCGGACAGGCAACTATGATGAAGCTACTAATTTGAAGTATGCACTGATTGGTTGACAGTTTCATTTGAGTGATTGTCTGCAGGTGGGAAGTAGTTTAAAAGTTGAAGTCTTTGATAAATTGTGCAAGCAGGGCCGCTGCTGGCAAAATGGGTGCCCAGAACTGAAATGTTTTATTGTGCCCACCAAAAATGTTCCCAAATTTCCTAAAACGTTTTTTTTCTCCTCCATAAAAAGCCAAGTTTAGAATAGATTAACTAAAAAATTCTACTGTAAAATATTCTTAAATGTTGAGTTCTGACAGTCAGAAATATTTACTATGATGCTTTAAAGAGTTTTTGAATGGATCTATAAGAGAAAACGAGAAATGAAACCCTAATGCACAATTAATTCAACCAAACGTATCATCTAAATTGATTTCATAATTGAAACCACAATTAAATATTTCATGTTTATTAACAGATAGAGTACAAAACACGTGCAATATAAAATATTTTACATTGTAGCTGTTTTAATAAACGGGATGAGAGAGAGCATTGGGAAACGCACACACACTGCTTCAAACCTGCTGTGAATTAGAAGCTCAGATAGATGAATATTAAAGAATTAACCTTGAGTGAACAAGAAACCGTGCAGATCTCATTCAATTAAATTAAAATCATTTTTGTATTGTGCAATACATTTATTAACTTTCAATTTCAGATGTTATTGAAACAACGATCATAAAACAATAATCCATTAATAATGTACATTTAATGCCTGTTTTCACAGATTTAGTTTGGCTGAATAAATTTTATGACCGGTAAAGTCAATAAACCCAGCTCCATAACTCAAGGCATGTGGTATGTAGATCCCAAGAGATCTGCTGGAAGCCATATTGATTTAGTCTGGCAGAATACTTTACAATTGAATCTTGTAAAGGTGCTTTATACTAAAGATAACATCAACTGACCAGTACTGGACCCAAGTCAACCAGATTCAATCAAGCATCAGAACAGGGCCTGATGGTATAGCTGACGTTGACAGCTTCCATGTGGAAACAGTATAATATCATTTAGCGTTGTGGTTTTCCTGAACAGACCATACAGAAAAGATGTATGGTCCCGATGACAACACTTAGATTTTTTTAGGGACAAATGTTTGCATTCCTGTTTCCTAGTGCATTTAAGCAGACTGATTCCCACACAACTTCAAGCTGCCATTTGGGTCAGTTGGCAGTGGTGGTTCCACACCTAATTACTACTTTTAGGAGAAATTAAAACAATTTTAGGCTTACTTCAGTTTTGGTTGTCGATCAAAAAAAACAAAAGCGACAATTGTGGCAGGTAGCACTAGAAAACGTGCATCTCTAGCTTGAGGACATAATTTTATTTTGCTCGTTTCTTCATTTCCTTTTTTTTTAAATTGGGCACCAGAGTGTTTTGACATTTTTTAATCCATCTCTCGTTATGGCACTTTGCATTAAACATCCTCAACTTATGGTCGACTAAACCAATTCACCTTCGAGATGGGGACCACATCGTTTTTATTTGGCAGATTTGTTTTATAAGCTTGTATTTATAATATTATTGTGAATAAATTGAGGGTCAAAGAAAGTCAAGGTGTAACTTTTTCTTCACACCTCTGAAGCACCTTCTTAGCTGATTGGAGCCTGTGCACCTGCAGGGGGCGCTGTGATATAACGAATCAAAAATCATAGGCGAGCACTCCCTCTGAATTGGCGAACTCAATCAATTTCTATGAAAACTACCCAGACCAAGTACCATAAAAAGATTGACCAATTGCTTAGAGCTGCCACAAGATCAGCCAATCCCATTGACTTTATATACCATGGACGAAATGTCACCCATTAGTTTCAGGCAAAGTCAAATGGGGCTCAAAGTGGGCGTCACCAGCCATCACTTTCGTAAAACTGTGTCACTTCCCAGAAATCCACAGAGGCGGGCGAACAAAACCTGAGACTGTAATGTAACCGTTAGCTGATAACCATTTAAAAAAATGTTCTGTAATCAACAAAGATGTATGTTCTGAATTGTTTTATTATAAGCTGGAATAAAAAATCATCTTCACCTCAAGAAACCACGCCTTTAATTGTGCATAACTTTAAGGCTTAATAAATCCTATACAAACAATAAAAAACACCCCCTTAGATTTTTCATGAAGGTCAAATCTAGAGATCTAATTCAACAAACCTGCTCACTTCTTGAGCCAGCCTCAAGTGGCCGGTCGAGGAACTGCAGTTCAGTCACTTTCTATTACGCATCGAGAGGGAAAGCGATAGGTTGCCCAGAGAGGTCAGTCCTCTTTCATACTGTCAAATGTGATTTTACATTTTACTGTGCATGTGATTTTAATGGGCAAAATCCTGTTTACACCTAATTAATTATTTAATTCATTATTATGCCCAATTTATCTAGCAGTCAACTTGACGCATGTTCTTGGATTGTGGGAGGAATTAGCGGAGCCCAAGACACCAAACTCACGAAAGCATAGGTTTCCTTCATTTCAAACCTTTAAAATGTTGAAAAGTATCACAGTTGTGCATCATCAGTTTCACAGTTCATGCACTAAATATTTATGATGATGTGATCCTTTATTTTTCATCTGAAAGGTACCAGAAGATTCTTGTTCTGGTCTATATGCTGCACACGTGTTAAACTGTTCACTTTTATCAGGGTTTTGCCATCGCAGATAAAATTTCAATGTCAGCTCTGAGTCCCAGGCCTGTGAATTGTGATTAGTATGCTGTGACAGAGTCAAGGACAACTGATTAATTACCCAGCATTCTCTCTGATGGCTTAGTGATGTCCCAAAGAAAGACTGTCAGCATATGAAATTTCCATCCACAGTCATGTCATTAGTTCTGACTCTGAGCAGAATAGACACAGTATCATATACTAATTTATTTTTAGTCATAAGTACTTTATATATTGTTTTATCATGCTATATAGATATGACGTTGTGAAAGACAGATTTTTAGTACAGATCAATAATAAAGTAGAATGAGTTGTTTTCTTTACCTTTACAGTATTTGGGTGTTTCAGTGGTGTTGGGCTTCTCTGTTACTTTCTTAACAAACTGGAATTGCCATTAGTTGTCAACTGTGGGGGATGATGTTGGCAAAATTACCAGTCCACGATGGTTGATTACTTTGACATCTCTAATAACTTGCCTCTGCAATGATTCCTGTTCTTTCAAAAGTTGTGACAGCATTACATTATCCGTCGTATTCCTGAGATGTGAATGTTTTTACGCTAAAGCAATCCATTACATGCTTGAAAGTGACTGTGACAGATATTCTGTTGAGTATTTATAAAGATTGTCAAAAACATAAAAAACAATTTGATTCCAAATGAAAATGACCTCAAGTTCCGAATCTGAAGAATTAATTAACAGTTAGTGATTCCTGTTTTTGACAGACTGATAGTTTGATGGCACTTCATAATTTATAAAACCTCTCTTGGGCCAGTATCAGCCATTAAAAACCCATTTATATGGTTCTGTCTGTGCCAACTTCATCTTCTGGTATTCCTCAATAGGTTTAGTAGATCCATATCATCCAGTTCTATTGTAGACAATAGTGATGACCACAATTACAGCCATTTTTGAGTTACCACTTGGTGAATTAATCTATTATTTACAGTAGTACCCCCAGATACGAATGCTTCAAATACGAAATGTTCGAAATACGAAACGTCTCGTGGGAAATTTTTTGCTTCGAGATGCAGAGAAAAATTTGAGATATGAACAACCACAAACAGTTCTGCTCTGCTAGTTTAGTCTGCCGTCGTGCTGCGCTTCCGGGTCCTGGCGCTCCTATCTCCCAGTGCAAAAAGGGTCTGATACGCTTCAAAATACTTTAAATCAGTTTTAATTCGAGCGAAACATTATGTCTAGATTACCAACAATGTAGTATAACAACTGTGTCGTAAGGTGTCGTAACAGAAAAAACGTTTATAACGTAGAAAGTACTGTTCTGTAGCGCAAGTTAGAGAAACCCTGTGACACGTTCTCAGAGGCGTCTCTCCATCTGTCTGCGCTTACGCTTGAAACCGTGTTTGTGTTCGTAATTTGTGGAATATCTTGAGAAAGTTAACTTTCAAACTTAGTGCCGTAATGTTTTCTGCATCCGTTCCACCTCCTCCAACACATCGCCTCACTCAAGGTAAGATTTCACATTTATGTACGTATTACGTATTTTGCTTGTGTTTTATTATCATTTATTACATTAACAATGTGTAGATTTAAGGATTGAAGAAACTTTGCTTGATTTTTCTCAGGTTTTCATTTTTTATCTACTTATACTGTTGTTTCTGAGAGCCGTTGCACAGATTAGGCGTTTTACATGTAAAACTAGCTTCAAGATATGAAATGTTTGAGATACGAACGTCACCTTGGAACGGATTAGTTTCGTATTTCGGGTTACCACTGTATTAATGTAAAATTTTCTAAACTTCATATGTTACTATTGATATTGTTTTTTGAACTGGAAAAAATCTCATATATTTTACAAACTGAGTGTCACAGGTTCTTAGCACCGTGATGTACAGTTCACATTCCCTTGATTTAATATTATTCATCAAAAAATGCTCATAACGATGGTCACATCTTTCATCACACACTTGATTCTGTACAATTAAAACACTCTTTCCAGTGGACAGCTTTGATTTTACCGTTTTCTTCAAAGATGTGCCTACAACCAAAACAATTCCAAATGACATCCTTGTACCTCACACAACCATCCTGGAATTCACTGAGCTCCTGAGAGGACAATCTTTCATAAATGCAGCATGAATTGATTCTATACACATGGAAAAATAAATTCTGGCAATAGAATAGTGGTGAGTGAATACTTTTGGAGATAACTAGTATAATTTGTAGGGATGCAGTAAAGCTTGTCAGAGAAGCTTGTATTGAATCTGGTTCAGGTATCACAGAATTATTTTTATGCACTTTTAATAATGAGTTAAAAATAATTAGATGTAACATGGAGGTTTACTTGTTACTTTAAAAGTAATTCATCTTTCTGCAATGGACTGGTGACCTGTCCAGGGTGTACCCCCGCCTCTCGCCAAATATGCACTGAAGAGCAGATCCCCGTGATCCCAAAAGAGAATAAGCGGGTTTGAAAATGAATGAATGAATAATTCGACTTTAACATCACAATGAATTTCAAATATAGTACTGGTCAAAAAAGGTGTGGAAAAATGCTTATGTTTAGCACAGTTGTTCTGTTGCAGAATAAATCTGAGGCTAAACATACACCTCCCTCATTGATTGCACTATAAGATGGCTGACCTGTATTTCCCTGCATTAATCCTGACCAAATCTACAATCGTCGAATCACTGCCACAAATATTCAAGGAACCTCCACCATGTTTCACTGTTGCCTAAAAATATTATATTGAACTCCAGCCTTTCGACAAATTAAATATTTTATATTTGAACTCATCAGTCCAGTGCACCTGGTGTCATTTTTCAACACCTCTGTTTCTATGTTTTCATCTATTTTTAAGTTGCTTGGACTTGTTCCTATGTCCAAGGTAATGCTTTCTTGACTGCAACTTTGGCCATCTCCGGACATGTACCTGAATCCCTCTGATTTTTGTCAGTTCCGAGGAATTAGTAATTAGCCTGAGGTGTCTTTCATCCATTTCTTTGTGATCATTCAAAAGAGCTAGAACAGCACATCTTTAAACCCCAGTCTGCTTTGAAATATTTGTCTGGGAGAGACTTTGTTGATGCAATATAACTACCTTGTGTCTTGTTGCTGTGCTCAATCTAACCATGACAAGAACCCATAAGTCTTTCTTAACCTCACCTTTTTTTGGCTGTTCCCAAACCCAGTTTTAATCCTCCTACACAGGAGTATTTCTATTTTAGTTCCTCAACTGGGATTGTACAAAAATCGATGACCATTAGCATAAACTAATGTCAAAATTATTTATATTTCTGAAAGCACTTTTATTGACAGCATTTTCACACTTGTTTAGAACTTTATATATATATATATGAGAAACCTAATAATTACCTTACACACAAAAACCTTATACACTGGAATCTGAATTAATGCAAATAAATAAACCTAATGATGCAAAATGAATGCAAACATTATAGCTATAAGCTTATGAACACATTTCAAAACTCCAGCCAAAAAGCAAGAAACACTTAAATGTATATTTTTGAATGTAGCTAACAGCATGAATTTTCATGAGACAGCGTTGGAAAATATTCATATTCCTTCCCTCAGCACCATGCTTGAGCACACAGATGGTACACAGTCTGAATCGATATTAGAGAGCAGCACCCATTTCACTGTATTAAATGTTAACCTTTAAAATGAGCCCCTGGAGGTCTTGGACTGGCAGCCATTCTGGCACATTCTTGCAATACCCTACAGCCAATAGCAGAGCATGGAACACATCACATGATGGCACATATGTGTTATAATTGGATTACCCCACGGCCTGCTGGGTAAAACAGATTAGAGCAGATCGCAAGAGTTGTGGGGTGCTGTGTGGGCACTGTAAAGTTAAACATCTCATGCTTTTATCACTTTAACGCTTGTAGAGGATAAATCGTTTATTCTAAGCCCCCTGTGTACTAATCCTGCGAAAATGTTTGTGTTACAAATTAATATTCAAAACCCTCTAGATCACATACAATTATTAGCTTTCTCCAGTTACATTTTAAGTGGGATTGCTAAAGGGAGCAAGCTTAATCATTTGAGCTATTTTTAAAACCATATTCCTGGATTCAGTGTAATTATCAGAAACAGGTTAAGCTACATAAGAATTATACAAGTGTTCTAAATGTGACATCATCAATGGTCTTCTAACAATTGATTCTGAAACTAAAAGTGAGCAAAGTTGGCTTCGATCATCTGAACAATTCAAAACAAGAACAGCTGCTCAGACAGGAAAGGCTGTCCACAAATGCAAAAGAAATGACATTAAATATGTGTGCTTTTAGGTCTTTTTATATTTAAGGGGTGTCCTGTGCAGATGTTGTATCATGGGGCACCATTATGCTGTGTTTATATGGTGGGAATCGTGGAAAAGAAAGGAGGCTAGAACCTAGATTTAATTTCTGAAAAACATTCTGTGAGTCAAATTCTGGTTATTTAGTTGATTTATCATTCACTTATTTCATGAAAGAGAGGCTCCGGTGGCAAGAAACCCCAAAATAGAATGAAGAAAATCATGAAAAAGGTTGTCTTACTGTCCTACTTCTACAGGAGTAGGAATCTGTTGTAGTCAGAGTAATTATATGAAACAATAATGTAATATATTTAACAGTAATTTATATACTGGTGATGTAGCCTTGAATATAGAAGCTTGTGAGTTTAAGTTTTTTATTTTCAGCCCAATTTTCAACATAAATGATTACATATCTTAGCAACAGTTCCAGGTATTTTACGTCTACTTCAAGGTTTCTTTCCACCAGAGCCTCAATTTCATTCTTAAAATGGAAGCCCGTGAAATAAGCAAATAAAATAAATATATGAATTTTACCAGACATTTCAGTCATTTGAAATGGGGCAAGAGTATGTAAACTTTTTAAATATAATTCTTATTTAATTATATGTTGTGTATTTTGAGCCGTAGCTAGAGGTAAAGCTGGCCACAAGCTAAAAAAAGTATTATTCAAACTAAATCTGTAAACTAAAGGATGAGTAGATTATGAAGAGCAGAGGCTATATGACAGTACTAAAAATATATTATTATGTCAATTAAAATTAAAGGATAGGGTCAATACTTGTTAGGCGATATGAGTTAGAATTTTTTGTGTACTTTCTATATTTCTTGGATTTCCAGTTATATGGATGGAAGTGAGCTTTGCATAAATATGCTTGTTGTTTTGAATAAATAAAGTTGTGTTTCTGGCTTTTAAATTCTTCATCCTGATTCTGGAGGTGGGCATTATAACGTTTATCCGTTTCATGCAGAGCCTAATTTGGTACTTTGTCCAACTTTAAATGGAAGTGATGTATATGCCACAGAAGGGGTGAGGCAATCAAAGTTTTAAAGAACTGTACCAGAGTGAGTTTTGCGCTCTTTTATTTTCCAACCACTGTTTTCCTCTCTCCCCCTCCCCCTTCACATTTAGGTTAAAATAAAGCCACATTTCTGTTGAATCGTCTCAAACTCTTGCTTTAAAATGTATAAAATCTGAGAATATAAAATATCTGATTTTCACTCTGCGATCATCTGTATTTCTCTCTATTTATTTATATTTCAATGAACAGATCACTTTACCTATGTTTGCTTTGTGCTACGTCAAGAAATATAAAGCTCTCTGTGCTCTTTCCCAAAAAGCATTCCATGTCAGAGAGGTTCAGAAGCATTTTGCCATAGCAACGTATTTTGCCAAAAAGGCAAATAAATATGAATAATTAGAAATATAAATAAGTAGATATTTAAATATGTGTAAGTAACATTTTTAGAGGCTGCAATGGCGGAAGTGAAACATGACTGATCCTGATTCTGATCCAGAATCATATGTAAACATCCTTTACCTTGGGATCAACAAAAATCCAAATTGTAACAATAGCATATGAATCATAGAAAGAAAAAAAACAACAAACACAACATTGATTAATGATTTAGGAACAGGTTAAGCTACAGAAGGTTTCTGGTTTATTGACTCCAATACTCCAGTAACATGTTATTGAAATTGTCAATCATAGCCCATTGTAGAAGACTTCTGGAAGCAAGGTTTAAGAAAGTATACTGAAAATGTGACCTAAAATAAAAAAAATGGTGGGGTAAGGGAAAAGGAGAAGAATAAGAGATAAGCAAATGTCTCCTTCAAGTTCAAAGTAGGAAAAAGTATGCCTTCAAAGATTCCAAAATGTGATGTAACTTCTTGTTTGTGACGTAACTTCCTGTTCAAAACAAAACAATAGGATTCAAAATTAAATCATTACAGCTCAACTTCCCATAGTAGCATTTAAAAAAATCCAGTAAAACATTTCCCCTTGGTTTCAAGTTGTCCTCGCTGCAGACAGCGTTAGATTTTGACTTGCATTAGGTTAGAGTTTACATGTCATTGAGTTCACGATAAGTAAGGCATAGTAAGAGGCGAATGACCAGGTAGCAGGTCAATGCAAACAATAATCATCGCATTAATTTTTTTACAGAACGCACCTACTGTGAAATCCATGTCCATATGCGCAGGCACCGTGCGCACGTACATAAGCAAGTGCATGCATGACATCAGCGCGCAATGGTCTGCAGCGAGGACTGTCTCCTTGGTTTTCATCAAGTTTTGGGAAATGGAAAATGATAGAAAGATTTTGGCATACAGTACAGCTAGATGCTACGTTAGTGCATCATTACTGGGGGAGGGCCATCGTCCGCATATGATGTGTATCTATGGTCTTTTTATTGTCAGCTGTAATAAAAGCAGTTTTCTTTAAATGACAAAACATTTTGAGTCCTTAAAATGTCTCTGTAGCTTTGTTTTTCCATAAGCTCTTCTTTGTCGAAAGATTCACCCCATTTTATTTCTCAGTTCATGGCCACTTTAGAAAAATCAAGCAAGTCTATCAATTAATGAGTTCTCTGTCTCAGTCCCATTAGTTTACTCTATTTACCCTAGACAAGAGGCTTGTGCACATTATCCAGTTGCTCAAACAACAGAGCTAAAGGCAAGAGGCAGTGTTGTGTAAAAGCAGAAAAACAGAAAAAGAACTTAGTGTGATGTGCTGTTCTGTCAGTGCTAAAGTGAGGCCATGATCTCAGCTTTTCTGGGACACTGTATTTCATGGAGACGTGTCTGTGTGAAGAGCGAAGTGTTTAACCCAAGTTTCCAGCATTTTCTCAAAGAACAGCAGAGGATGTTTAATGTAGTATGCATTTCATCGACATGATCATTTATTGATTCCAGAGCACTGGTGATGACATTTCATGCTTTGACTGTTTTGCTTGTAATTATTGTACAGGAAGAATACAATCTCGAATCTTCAGAGCATAAACCATTCATTATAGAATTCATTCTCCTTGTCAGTCCTCCAAAATAAAAAACATTTACTTGCGCAATATGGAAATACTTTTTCACAATAACTGTTGATATTGTTTCATATAGAATTGGTATTTATATTTTCTTATATGTGGCAGAAATGATAAATTATGCAAAAAATGCACGACAATCTATTTATGATCTAAAAAAATGGGTTTTAGTTGTGGATGATTCTGTCTAAATTTAAATCAAGAGCTACTAAAGGTAAATACTAAATGCAATAGTTTAAGTTTAGATAATAAGCATCAAGTCAAAACTTTGTATATTTTAGAAACAAGTAAACAAACAAAATCTGCCTTGCAAATGATAATTCGCTCTCGCAAACACACACTATTTCTTTTATTTGCTTTTTTTCCCCTCAGGTTATCAACAAATGAAGAGATTTCTTTTCCAAAATGCCATAACTCCATTTTGATGAATTTGAGTAGAAATGTCTTTTCTTTGGCACAAAAGTAGTTTGAGTAATTTCTTAATTTTCTGTTCCAAACATTCATAAAGTATCTCATAGTCATAGAAATATAACAGTTTCAAATCCTTATTTTAATTTTTTTAAGATTTATTAAGTCCATGGCATGTTTTTTCACTAAACGCTATGAAGCCAAGGCATCAATATACATTTTTAAACATGACAATCGATATTGAGTTTTAGCTGGTTCCACAATAAATTGGTAAAACATTGTCAGAACTCACACGCAGTTTGGACCCGTTGGTGACTTTTGGACCCGTGCTTTTTGGCGCTGTGCTTGGTTTAATGGAGTTATGGCATTTTGTGAAAAAAAATAGGCTGGCGTTCATCACAGTTCTGAAAAACGGACAAACCAGGACTGCATTACACTGCAAGTTTTTTTTTTTGGTTTTTTTTTGGAGAAATTTGATTATGGGCTTTTCAAATGTAAATAATACATTTCAGATTTGGCCGTTTATCACATTTTTGAACCAAACTCTTCAAATACACATTTTTTTTCACAAAAAAGCGTTCAGGGTTCCTCATATAAATTTCACCTGAAATGTGCTCAATATACAGCTGCGATGAGCAGTGAACAGTATAAGGCAAGCTAGCTGGTCGTGGATAATATCCGTGTTATACCCCCCAAATGAGGAGTTTTAGGGTGGAAGGAGGGGCGAACCTTGGACACATGATACAAGGTAGGACTGGCTTAACTAGGGGCACATGCTGCATGCCCTAATTGCATTTCTGTGACTTTTTGTCATGGTCTGCCTTTCACCAGGTTCATTTCTGCCTTTCACCAGTTTCGTAGTTTTCGCTGTGTATTTACTTCCTTGGTCATGTGACGGAGTTCCATGATTCCCCGCAGCGCAAGCCTTCCATGTGACTAAAGTGAGTTTGTGAACAAAGCCTGGTCATTTCATAGTTCTTTAGTTTAGTTTAATCCTCCTCCTTTGGAGAAGTCTTATGTTATTCAGGTTTTATGTTCTCTTTTGTGTTTATATTTTGTGTTTGTTCAATTTGTAAAATAAACTGTGATCAATAAACTATAATAAATATGGGTTTCAGGACAACAGTTTATTGTAGGTATGTTGTTTACAGGAGAAAATCTGTGTTACAAGCTAAACAAAAACAACCAGATCTTGAATTTAATTGAGTTGAAATTAATCTTTTTACATTTTACATTTACATTATTTACGATTAATTGCACAAACATTGTGTTAAAATTGGATATTATTTTTATTCGATTGCAACAATAGTTTTTTTAAGAGTTGAATTATTATGTGCAAAGTAAATTTATTAGAAAGATGTAAATGACTACAATACTTCTGCTAGAATTTAAATGCAGTGATTATCTCAGTCTTCAGTGTCACATGATCTCGTTGCTGCTTGGGGGGGTTTCTATAATCTAACCGATTTATATTCAAATTTAGATGCTGCTGGAAACTCCAAAAACTGTCCAGGGAAGTGTTTGACTGATGATAATGTTGCTGAAGTACTGTAGATGTTCAGAAGTCATGAGGGACCACAATGGAAGCAAATGAAACAGGAAGATTGGGTTGATTGTAATTGGTCTGTGGAGAGAATCTGCTACAAATTACTCCAGAGGCTTTAGATTTTTGACTTGGCTTGGCCAGCGAGGTTCAGAACAGCTTTACTCTTTAAAACTGATCAGAGCTAGTCATGTTCAGGCTCATGAGCAAATGACTGGAAGTACTTTAGTACATGTTATAAAACTGTTTTATTAAAATTCACGACTCTGACTGGCCATCTGTAATTTTGCATCATTAAACCCATCTAGAACTGATACACATTGAAATGATTGGGATTTTCTCTTTCACATTTGATTTGACGACTTAGATGAGTAAATTAAAATCACCTTTACTTAATCTACCGTCCAGTTTGAAACTGTGGAAACTAAGCGTTGTAAGACGCAATTCTATGTGTTAATGTTTGTTTTTCATAATGTTTCATACATTTCTAAGAGCAGACACAAACCATTCTACAAGTGCTCTTTGAAATAAAACTACGTTGTTGGGGCAGTTGCAGGTTTCCTATTTCTGAAAAAAAAAAAAAGATTAATTTTCCGCTTTTAAAAAGACAAAAACTTCAATCTTAAAAATTTTATGTTCCTTTCAACATGAGCATTGTAGCTGTTTTGTATGCTGAAGATACCCATCGCATCGTACTTACATAACCATTGCTGGTTCTGGAATTGTATCTATGAGCCTTATGCAGTCTGTTATTTTCCTATTTAGTTTGGATGAAGAGTCAGTTGTTTCCAAAACCAGTTGGAGTTCATGGATTCACCAGCATACTGCATATTTTTAGACTATCAGTGCAATTCAGATAAGAGTGGATCTAAAGAAGCTGCTAGTGTTTTTGGTTGTTGTTGTTGTTGTAGTTGTTGTTGTTGTTGTTGATGCATGGCTTTTTAAAGCATTTGTTATATTTAAAATTACCGTTCCTCATTCATGTAAGTTATTCCTGGAGTGCTGCAGTCCCTCCTGGTTTTAGTTGCAGCCCTACTTCAGTACAAACACTTGCAGCTTTAAACAGGTGCAAGTGTGTGTTCATGAAGGGTGCATCTAAACTGTGCAGGGCTATGACACTCCCTGCCCACCACAGTTCTAGACCTTGCAAATTCTTCAGATTCTTAGAGAATTCCCAAATATTCAAATTATATGCTTATTTGTACTTCTCCAGTAGCTTTATTTGTGAGGATGGAGGTCTGTGTTAAAGTAAAAATTATTGATACATCTTGATTAGACGCATATTGAGTTTGTCAAAAAAAAAAACCCTTGTTGGATATTGATAATTTAGGGGACATAAACACAGACAATATTAAGCCACGCTTCTGTCCAAAAACCTGAAAAGGTTGCCTCACATTAATGTATTTATAATCCAAAGGTTCTTTTCTTTTGTAAAATGTTCAATGATTACAGAGGAGGAAAATAAAACTGCTTTTGGTACTTTATTTGTTTTAAATGTCTTTATTTTAAGGTGGTTGCTGTTTGACCTAAGGGGATGGGGGTTGGATAGTCATGCCTTTCAGCCCTTTTTCTAGTTTGCCTTGTACAATTTGGCCCTTGGGTAAAAATAATTGGGAACCCCTGCTCAAGTGGATGTCATTTTAGGAAGACCCTGGCTATATCTTCAGAATCCCATCCTGAAGTGGACCACTAACTAAAATGGAGTGACAGTTGCTTCTCTGCAAGGTTGTGCTGAATGTGGTGAAACATGGGAATTATTTGTAGTGGAAGCATTGTTTTTACTCATTTACTTCCAAAAGTAACTTCTAAAAACGTGTTCTTTTAAGAGCACATCATAAGTGCAGATGTTGCAGACACTTTAGTTCATATTGTGCTGCCAATGCCACACATTCTACCAATCCAGATGAGAGCAGAAACAGAAGGCCGAGGGATCAAGAGTAAATGATGACAGTTTTCTGGATGAGCTCTTTACCTTCACCAGCATTTGCCTAGCTTGTCTTTAAACAGGGTGATGGAGTGTTAAAGAGCTGGTACGATTGACTCGCGCAGTCGATCCCAACAAGCTGTCACGTTGAGCAGCTGAAGTCTGTGAATACATTAGTGCAGAGACAGACAGCAAAAAAGGCTCATTAATTATGGCTCGACATTGTGCTTCATGTCAGTCTCTCATCAGTGAGGGATTATGGGTAAGTGTGTGTTTGTTTTCTATGCTCTGCTTTTTGACAGCCGCCTGGAGTGTGTACTAGCGTAACATGTGGGGTTGTCATCAGGGCCAATCCCCTTTAGGTTTGCTTGTACACGATCACTTTTACATATGCTCTGTGAGACTCCTGAAGAGCTTTCCCATGCTCTACATATGTTTCGGTGAGAATTTGACGTGTATTATGTGTCTGTGATGAGGAATAATTGCTCCTGGCGAACAAATACCAAATGTTATGCCAGAATGCAAAGTGTCATAATTGAGACACATTTGTGTGAGAACTCTTCTGAGATGTGGCTCAATGATCTCGTGGTATTATTATTTATGATTCTCAATGACAGGACCGGAATGTGATTACAATCCAGGATTCATCAGGCCTGTCCTCTTGTTGGCAGCTTTAGTTGGCAGGGAAGTATTCAACCAGTGAATATTTAGGCAGATTCAAACAGGGGACACTCGTTGCATTACGACACTTTTTGATTGAGGAAGTTGTTGAGCACACAAATGCTAAAGAACCTTAACACAACAAAAATACAGTCAATAGTTTCTTTGAAGGAGAGGTAAATTGGCAGATGGGAGAGTTTATTTGTTGATTTTATTATATATATTTTTTAAATCAAGCAACTCAGGGAAAGAGGATGGCATAGACTGGTGGAACAAAGCAGGTTTAGGCTTAAATACTTTCAGCAGTTCTGTCCTGTATGCTATTTCTGATCACTGGGGTATATGCATGCAAAGCTCAGTTCTTTCCAGTTTATGCTCTGTCTAAATACTGGTTTCTGTTTAACTTTAATGAACTGTATTCAAATACCTTTCAAATAAAATCATATGAATCGGTTCAGTTGCTCTATTGGTAACCATAGTAACTCCACTTTGATTGAGAGTGAGACTGCAACAATAAACTTTTTCCCATATTTGATGAACTAGGGTGAATTTTTTTTGTTGTTTTAGAATTTTCCCAGACGTATACAAAAAACCTGATTTGTCACTGACTGCTTGCGGTCTTCTCTCTCAAACAGGTGACAAAGTATCATGAGGAAAGAGTCTGATCAAGATCTCCACACACAGGGGGTTGATCCACATTCACAATACATAACACAGAATATAATTTTACTTTCATTGAAGAGCTATTTTATGTGTTTGAATGCAGGGCACTTCAGAGCCTGAATGACTGCAGAGAGCTATGGGTTAAAGAAAGCATAACCAAGGATTAGAAAACAATATTTGGAGTCCTATTGTCTGGTTACACAATGTTACAATAATTATTAAATGTGATTTCATAACTCCATGTGATTTAGATACTAAATGTATGATTTATCAAGTGCATTATTAACTGTGTCTGTACAGTTCTATTAGATCTCATTCCTTACTGATCAGTCATAAGCTTTTGGTCCAGAGATGTACACTGTGACATTTTACTTTGTCATTGCTTTTATTATTCTCTTATTCTTTTTTCCGTTATTGTGACTGTTGAGTCCCTTATTGTGACTGTCAAGTCTCTGTAGCCACCAATTGTTTGGGTTAAGATAATTCTTTAACTGTGGGACTTTTTGAGTTTAGTTTTACAGTGTGTCTTTGCAGTCGGTCGGTCAGTGTGTGTAACAGCACAGTGTTCCATTCTGGTGTTCTGCTGACCTTCTCTCATTCTCTCTCTCTATGATGCTTTGCATCTCCATATGCTCTCAATCTCCTTGATCAAAAATAGGTTCCAAAATAGGGAAGTAAAATTAACATGAATTGGATTCGTGGTGTCTGTGTTCTTCTATTGGGATTTTTTCCAACACACAACAATCAGAAAGTTGCTTAAATAAAGCAGCGCAACAAGGTTCTCCCCTTTTTCTGTCCAGATCCTGATGGAAACACAGGCCCCCCGCCCATCTTCTTTGTTCCCTGTGCATCTCTGTTTAAGATAAATAAATCAGAATATTCTGTTAAATCTTCTAAGACCTTGCTTTCAGAGTCTTTTAACTTAGTATTTAAACTATTTTTTCCACTGTGTTATTTTGGCAAAATAAAAACAGTTTGTTAAATATCAAAGAACCAACAGCGGATCACTCATGTGTGAGACCTTTTGTCTTAATAGAAAAGTAGTATATTAATAATAATACTGATGATATTGCATATAAGTATTAATACATGTAAAAATATGCATTTACATAAATATAATGTATGTTTATTTGTCCTTTTTTTTTACTTTAATCCTTGATAGATAATCAATGGTCGAGAGATAAATGCTGAACCACAATTTTATGCTGTTTTTCAACAGTTTGGGGAAGTTATGTGGTCATGAAATTTGCTTTAAAATATGCCCTTTAGTGCTCTTTAGCCTGCTTAAAATGTATTTAAGTGGATTGTTGCTTATAAAATTGTTCATAGAATGATAAATTAGAATCAGCTGCAGTAGTGATAAAATAAAGCAAGTTTATTGTTTATGTGAGGTTGTGTGTGAATAAACATAGTGTTTGAATGTTAAATATAAATTTTTTTAAACTGTTAGTGGTTTAAGAAATCACTTGTGATTGTTGAACCATTTAAGCATCACACTTTTAAAACGTTGTGTGGGTTTTTTATTTGGCTTTTTTTTACTTGCATTTCATCATTGTTTTTTTTTCCCCAGGGAGCCACTTGACGTCTATAACTGTCTGAAGCACCTCAAGACCTTCAACGGTTACAGCTCTTGAAGACTCTTCGAGAAACTCTGAAACAGAAATTGTCTTAATGCAGATACAAAACACACATTTTTTTAAGTATGAAAAGTATAGAAACAGAGAAGTTCTGATTCAGTGGCTCTATTGCCGCATCTGTGTTAAATCACAGGAACGTCAGATAAACAGATGAAAACCCACATGAAGAAATGCACATCAAAACTAAAGGGCCCAGGGGATATGGGACTGTACATCAGAAAAACAAATGGATGTATTGGAATATAAAAGTGATGTTCGTTTTAAAAATAATCCCCTTTTATTCAACAAAAATGGGACCTTTTGCTTTTTATTTCAGCACCTGGTTTGACTCGAGCTTGTCGAACAAAGTGATGTATTTTTAAGCAGGTGCTTTTTTTCTCTCTGTTTGAAGAGGAGATTTTCTCTTTTTAATAAGGAACATTCTCTTGTATTAATATGGAAATGAAGTAATGTTAATAATATAAAAGTCTGTCTGCAGTCAAGTCTGAGCCAATAATTAAGTCCCCAGTGTAGGCAGACAGAAATTTGACACTTGTGTGTGACTGTGAACACATTTGCGCCTGTCACTGTTAACTTGTCCCTGTTTTCCCTGTTTCTCTTGCCAATCTGATGAGTTTAAAGGTGCTCGGGTGGTTTTACGCCTTTAGTGAACATTTTAAGAATAAAAGAATTTGTCGAGGTGTGATGGAGATAAGCCACGTTTCAGGACTTTGTACTGAAGCCTAGAGACATCGACTGCACCGTAATGAGAGGAGAGCGCACAGCCTCGATTCTCAAGGAAAAGTTTAAAAATTAAACGTACAAACATTAAGGCTGAGTTCAGATTTTTAAATTTATGCTGAAATATAAAACACGAATTTCAGTCATCTCATATTTTTACTAATCTCTTGTTACTGTGAATGAAACAACTTTTGTCATTTCTTGAATAGTTTGTAACCTCGACACATTTGGTAAACAAGTAATTTGGTAAGCAAAAGTTTTTTCTGCAGGTAAATAAAGTGTTTTTTTATATACAAGTTTAAAAAAATATTCCATACTAATGAAAAATAAAAATGGGAATATTGGCTGCTCATTAAAATCATTCATGAAAAGATTTGTAATCTAATCAGGAAATTTAAGTGAAGTTTAAAAACTGAAAACCTTTCTCAAAATTAATTACATACTTGTTACCATATTTTTCGCCGTATAAGACGCACCGGCATATAAGAAGCACCCACTTTTAAATGAGGAAGATCTAGAAAAAAAGATTTGAAACAAATGCTGTAGTAAAATATTTAATATCAACTGTGTAACAGTTAACAGCAGTTTAAGAACAATTATATGCCAAACATGTAACATGAACAGTCAGTAAACAGTAAAAGTAACAAAAAAGGCTGTAATGTTTTTATTCAAACCCCAATAATAAAGAAACGAGGGAGGACAGATCCACGCAGTCATTGTCAGCACTTTCTTCCTCACTGGTGTCAAATAAGATGTTGTCTTCTATTCCATCCAAGGCATTACTAATGCCACACTTCTTAAATGATTTTATAACAATGTCCTCCTTCACGGAGTCCTACGTGCTATGGTAGGATCGAAGAGATGGGCGATGACGTCAGCGCGCACCGCCGGGTGTACAAATATGGCTGATGGCTCCGGAGCTAGGCCGAAGCCGCGGCGTCTCCTACGGCCGTGACCGCCCTCCGCTCCGAGGCACTCTGCATTCACCGTATAAGACGCACCAACTTTTCCCCCTCAGTTTTGGGGAAGAAAAAGTGCGTCTTATACGGCTAAAAATACGGTAAATAGCTACATGTTTCTGAATAGCTACATGCAATGGTAATGTAGAAAGTTCACTTCCACAAGTCGAGAACCAATGAGAAAATGTACAGGAATAAGAATGTGGATTATATTCTTTATCAAAAGGTGACTTCTGATGAAAATATAACTTCTGGAGGTGTGTAAGCATACTAGCTTGTGCCAATTTATTGTTTCAAAAAGTGAAACCTGTAAGTTAATTTAGTTCACTGCACAAAAAGAGAAGCAATTGAAGCATTTTTGATTAAAGATAAAAAAAGACCTAAAAAAAATCACAACATTTTGTGCTACCAATATAAATTTTTATTAAAAGCATATTGGCCTTCTAAAAAAGTGTGGTAGTGTAGTTTGTGGAGAAACTCTTCACAAAGATTTTACTACATCTTGGACGTCGTGTCTGTGACATCACCGACAGGTTTCTGATAAAGGGTTCAGAGGCTAATTTTTATGTGTAAGGATTTCATACCGTAAAAATATGCAATGCCTCTGTTGAGAATATCTAAGTTTACAGATTTAATGTTAGCAGCATCTGAATCATGTATGGAACTTTATTAGACATATAGCACATTTATGTACAATCTGCAAGCAGATTACTCCTTCTTCTACCTCTTTACTTGGTTATCCTTAGTACATGCCAGTGTATTGTTTGTTTATATTGAGAGCTGTATGCACCCAGAAGACGGTGCTAGTTGCTGAGCAGAGAATAACTGCACTTGGGTCGTCGTCTGTCGCAAGCTAACAGTATTAAAAAAAAGTTTCTGGGGGAAAGAAAAGACACTAAATCTAGTATTTTACCTGGTAATGCTGTTCTAAAACACTGAGGTTAAATTCATTATTTATCACTGGAATTTGTTTACACTAGATATCTTTGCTTTATTATGTATCTAGGTAAAAGATGAAATCATACAAACATTGAAATTTGTTGATAACATGCAGTGTGTGTTGATAAACTGAATTAACACAAGGTAAATAAAAAAAGAATACGGCAGAATGATCCTGGTGATATCCTGGTATCTTTATGATAATCTATATTATTTCAGCACACAACTGAGAACAATGATTTCATTATCATCTGTCCCCCAAAAATCTATGAGCCTTACCAGAAATCAAATTGTAATTTCTGTTTTGTGAATCACACAGGCTTTCCGAATCGCTGTAGTTTTTGAGGTGCTTCTAACCTTCATCTTCATTCCCACAGGTGCATGTGCTCTTGGGATCTTGACAGTGAGTATGTTCTTCGGCTCGGGCACAGATGAGCTTAGGTGCTTTCATCTAAAATGTTCCAGATCACCTTTCAAGCTGACAGCCAGGGCTCCCGATGCTGTCTTTAAAGAGAGCTGCTGATTCTGAGGGGGAATCACAGAGAGGTGCTGTATCAGCTTGAGTTCGGTTCATTTGCTAATTTTATGCTGCCATCTCCTCATCTGTTTCAGATGGCACTCCGGCACCAGCTTTGTTAGCTGATTCATAGAATGCGGTATCAATGACGATGACTGGTACAACTACAGAGCACTACACGTTTTAAAGAGCACCTACTATTTTGTTGGGTTTTGGGAGTCTTGACAGGTTGACGCATGTTCAAGGTCACGCTTTACAGTCAGATCCAACACATTTATTTGTACCAGATTTCACAATGACATGCAAAAACCCTCCTTTATGTGATCTGCTTTAAGAATTTAGACCCAAGTCTGTTGTAATCGGATGCTATGTGTTAGAGAAAATACTATTTTATACATTTGTTGGCAAAAAATAACACACAGCTCTTTGGTAAACTTGCAAATGTGATAACTTTACATACAATTTTCAAGTACAAGAACAACATTCTTGCTGTAGTTTGAACCATATTATTCATCATAAAGCCAAGTGGTGGCCACATCTTATTTTCTAAACTTATATTAACACCTTTAACTTGAATATATTTTCATCTGGAAGTTACGTGAAAGTAACTGTTATCATTGTACTTACTGGCTGTGATTGGGTTGGTCCAAATAAACTGGGAACTGATCCATATTCCTTTTTTTCCTCCACTTGTCCAGGATTGGGTTGCTGAGTGAGAACTTAAAGCATGGATGCTTAGGGGGTCCTTCCAAGGACACCTCTTCCAGTTCATTTGAGAGAACACAGAGATGTTCCCAAGCTAGCCAGGAGACATAGTCTAAGCTAGCCTAGGTCTTCCCCAGTGCCTCTTCTCAGATGGACATGCATAGGGCAGTTTGTGTTTCTGCATCTGTGCACCACTCACATACCACCTTTTTGTCCTTTTCTAAGTGAACAGTCACAGATGGTGCATCCGTAGTGTTGTCCAGTCTTGTTCAGCTTAGGGTGGGGGGTTAAAGGTGAAACAAAGCAAAGAAGGAAGATGAAGAGGAGAGTTCTAGATCTCTGTGTGAGCTGTTGTTACATGGCAGCAGTGCAGTGCATCCTACTGTGGGAGAGAGAGATAGAGATAGATGCATGAGTGAGGTGCAGTGGAGCAAAGAAAGCACTAATTACAGTTCACACTGTCTCCGAATATTGTGCTTTTTTTTTCTTATTTTATTTTTACAGCACAACTTAGTCTTGCTTTTCTTACAGCAGCTTGCTCATCTATACATCAGTTGTTAGACCATCAGTTTCTTTTCATGTGTGAGTGGGAGCACTTACCAGTATAGATACTGAGGTTGAGGTCGAGTAGGGTCATGATTAATCTTGAACTATGGCCTAGAACTTGTTGAAGTTTCCAGCATATATGAAACAAACACAAAAGCTTATAGGTTTCCTTCACAGACTATAAAGCGCCTTTATAAATAGTGTTCTTAGATAAAGATCAATTGAAATGTTTTGAGAAGGAAGAGTCTCAAAAGAATTGCTTTCTAACAGAGTTGTTCTTAAAAATCAATTGCTTTGCTTTTTTAGAATAGCTTTAAAATACTCCATTGGGAAAACACACAGCTGATAAGTCTATAAAATAAAAATATTTCTAAAACATCGCTGTAACATGCCATCAGATTATTTTTTTCTGTGTGGTTGGTCAGATGGACATAAAGTCTGTGTCAGATGAGGGTTTCACCTGGACTTGTGGCCAACCCAGAGTTGAGGTTATTGATCCAGTGAAAATCTGTCCAGATTTTTTTTTTCGGGCCAACTCAAATGTCATCCCCTCTGGGCCACCACAGCTTTTTTTTTATCAAGATAGTAACGTTATTCATGGACAGACATTCATACGAGACGGAGGGGATAAAGTGCAGACATATTTCAACTTTAGTTCTAAAATTCTGACACAGTTCAATCCTTAGGCAGACAAACCATGTCCCTTTATCCACATTAAGAATTAAATGTAATAAACTTGATTTTATTGATGCTTTAAGACTTGTGTGTGACTGGCGTTGAGGACATTGAGCATGACACACACAGTGGCATGCAAAAGTTTGGTCACCCCTGTAGATTTATATGGTTTACCTTTTACAAATCATTGGTTTTCTGGACTAAAAATGTCTGTTAAATATAGGAAACAAACACTGTCTTATTTGTGATGTGAAATATGTGCAAATGTGTTAAAGCAAATGTGCAAGATTTACACATAGATGCGCATGTTCATAAATGTAGGTACATATCTTTTTGTGCATCCTGCTATTGCAGAAACAACAGCATCTGAACACTTCCATTTAGAGCCTGGATTCTGGCAGAACGTTGTTTTTTTTTACTATTTTGAGAGAAAAGTCGGCATTTCCTCTCCAAACAGGGCGACACAGCAAAATAGTGATGTAGGTCTTTAGAGCTGGTCTGTGGGTTGACTGTGACTGTTCTCACCATTTCGTTCCTGCTTATCTTGGATTTTTCTTGGCCTGCCACTTTGTGCCTTAACCAAAACAGTACTTCTTGTCTTCCAATTCTTCACAAAATCTCCCATAGTTGAAGCGTAGAGCTTACATCTGAGATAACAGATCAATATATTGAACAATGTTTGTTTTTCAGCTCTTCTGAGAGTTATTTTGAGACCCCCATGTTGCCACTTGATCGGATTCTCATGATTGGATTCACCTGTGTATGGTGGTCAAGGGTCCCCGAGGTTACCAAACCAATTTTGAGTTCTAATAGTAAGTGGTACATTTATTAAAATCAATAAAATGAAATTTATGCACATACCTATTTCCTGTGCCTTTTAAATAAATCAAATTATCTTTATTTCATTTTACACTTTTACACTTAGATTTAAGTGACATTTCTTATCAAGAGGGCCATTGATTTATAAAGAAAAAGCATATTTTTTACAGGGGTGCCCAAACTTTTGCATGCCACTATACTTGCAGGCGAGCCGGGGTTCGAAACCTGAGCTTGGTGTCGTTTCCCTACTCTCTTCCAATTGGCTCTCTGTCTCATTAATGTCCTGTCACCTCAATAAACAAACAAAGATTCAATTTAAAAAATCGGCTTTTAAAAAACCATATTAGCAAGGACACATCTTCGCCAGTTTTGAACTGAAATGCTACAAGCAATATTTTATCTATGCTAAGCTCTGCTAAAAGTGCACATTGCCAGAACTGAAAAAGAGTTTCCAAAAGGTGAAACATTTCTATACATAAATTTGAGGAGAGACAAAGAATAAACCACAAATTTGGAGCAGTTTGGTTTTTTTTTGTTGACCCTGCAAATGCATAAATCAACTGTAGTAAGTTGCGATTAAATTTTCTTTATGAATTAATCTTAAAAACGAACTGTTCTCTGAAAACATGCATGTATGAGTGAGTTTATTTGCATTAGGATTGATAATAAAAATCATAATAATAGCCAAAAAGTCTTTTTCTTGTAAGACTTTTCTGTTTGTTTGTCTCTGTGCTGTTTGTAACTTAACAGTAGCTGACAATAAATCAAAAGGCCTGGTCTATCTAATGCTCAAGGATGTTTCCTTCACACATCCTCCCTTTATTTCTTGATAAACAGTTAGACTCAAGCCACTATAAAGCCCGGGATCTCTGATGTGTTTCTGTGTTCACTCATGTGTCAGCAGTGAGATAGAGTTTAATGTTAGCTTAGGGAGAATGGGTCAGAAGGTTGTGATCAATAGCTATAGGAGCTCTCTCCACAAAACGCTGTTTTAACAGCAGAGTTGAGCATAAAGTATAGACTACATAAGCCCTTCTGAAAAGAAAACTAGTTCTCACAAACAGCTGTCACTATTCCAAAATAGTTTTTCTTGTGACATGATAGTAAGCTGCTAACCTACCTCCACCAGCCATGGTTCCCTAGACAGAGAACAGACTGCCTCATTTGATTCGTCAGCTGTGTTAGCATGATACTAGCGCCCCCAAACTTCTATGTGGCGTCAAGCAACTCCTTCCAGCAGGGAAGACTATCTGCTAAAGTGCACGTCAAGTTTGTAATCTGTAAAAATGGTTCTCATTTGAATATTTGGCTGTGAAACTAATGTGTGAAAGTAGTGGCTGCTGCTATTAATGAGCTCAGCTGAGAAGTGAAAACATCTGCAGGTTTTGTTGAACGATTGTTTCATGCAGAAACACTTTTGAATCAAGTACATTTTTACATGTATTCAATATGTGATGGAGGTGAATGGAAATTGGTTTATTTTTTTTCTAAAAAAAGTGTATTGATATTCAGGCTGATCTGGTAACTTGGTATCATAGGCTTCTCTTGCTCAAATTGGGCAAAAGGAGCGATACGACACACGCGGACCACCAGCCCATTGTAAAGAGTATTCATTTCTATTCACTTTAATTCATAGGAGAGTGTATTGTTCACATTAGTGATGGGAAGTTCGGATCTTTAGCAAAAAGAACGCATCTTTTTCGAGAACTGATTTAATCGATTTGATTAACGTTAGGTATTTTCTTTTGTGACGTGACTGCGCCGTATTGTTATCCAATGCAGCATGAGCCGAAAACTGAAAAGATTGCTTCTAATTTCAAGTCCTTCGTGTCCTTTTTATTTTTTTGTAGTTAATGATGAAGAGGCAATACTTGATCATAAGGATGTTGCACATGCGCCGTTCAAAAAGAATGAATCGTTCAAGAACAACCCATCACTAGTTCAAATCGCGTACCAGGAGAAACAGTATAGAGGGTGTGCTTGTTGTCAATTTCCGACTTGGCCAAGCCCCCTTCATTGAGACTATGGGTGGGGGGGGGGGGGGATTGCTTGGATTTATACCGAAAAGTAATATCTTGATAGTTACACCCTTAAGTTAAAAAGAATCAGACTTGACTGTTACCTCAACGACTTACTGGATGACCGGCTTTCTGTGGACATTGATATGAATTTCCTGACATTTATACATTCGTGATTTTAGACACCGTTTAAAAACTCCATGGGTGAATTTTTTAAAAGCATAAACATTTTTAATCTTTTTGTTTTTTAAATAATTTGGGTAAATACCAAAAAGTGCACATCTGCGAGTGATTCTGATGAAGACACCCTTAAATTAAGTTCACTGTTACCCCATGACTTACTGGACGGCCAGTGTTCTGTGGACATAAAAATTTGGAAAGAAAATTAATTTCCTGACATTTAAACGTTCCTGATTTTAGACTCTATTTAAACACTCCTGACATATTATACTTGACCTATTGCTTAAAAAAACAATGTTAGAACTAAAATAGAGTTTTAGTTTAATAATTAATAATATTTAGTTATGATGAATAATATTTCTTTAAACCTCAAACTAAAAACAAAACAAAAAAAATCTGATAAAAAAAAAATCAAAACGCATCTACTAGACTTTTTGAGCTACAGCCACCAAACTTTGCCAAGACATCCAAACATGTCAGACTATATATTTTAGTTAGACTATATATTTTTATACATGTCAGTTGCTATATATTTTCAGACTGGTACCACCAAAGGAATTCTGGGAAATTGCTGAGAATGCTGAAAATTTTCCATTGACTTAACATGGGATCAAACTTTGTAAAGCTACTAAGTTTCTCTGCAACATTATGTGAAGTGTCGGTTCTAGAAAGTGTTAAATATTTACCATTTACCATTGACCATTGACCATTGCCATTGAAAATTAATGAGACAAGGCAACAAGCAAATCAACAAGATGATTCTCATAGAGAAAATTAGTTTTTTTAACTTGAATTTTTATGACATCATCTCCCTAGCAACAAAACTGTTTACTATAGGAACATATTTCCGTTACTTTATCTCACATTTGGTAAATGAAAAAGACATTGGGGTTGCTTTATACAAAGTATAGTGACAAAGGAAACATTGTATTATATCCCTTACTCCTCCATAGCAACCAGCAACTATTTAACCTAGCAACCAATTTGGCAGAACCATAGCTCAGATTAAGGAAATCGTAAAGACACAGGACTATATAGTATTCTATCACTGGCCCCGCAAAAAAATTGCATATTGTGATAAAGTTCATGTACTGATAAACATTGGACTTTCATATATTTCAGATTGATTTACTCAAACTGAAGTAGTTCAAGCCTTTTATTGTTTTAATATTGATGATTTTGGCATACAGCTCATGAAAACCTAAATTAACTAAATCTAAAAAAATTTGCATATTTCATCCTTTTGCAGAAATGACTGCTTCAATGCGGCGTGGCATGGAGGCTATCCGCGGGTGGCACTGCTGAGCTGCTGAGGTCCAGGAGGCTTCGATAGCGCCTTAATCTCCTCCAGAGTGTTGGCTCTTGCGTCTCTCAACTTTCTCTTTACAATATTAAAACAATAAAAGGCTTGAACTACTTCATTTTTGTGTAAATGAATAAGAAAAATATGAAAGTCTAATGTTTATCATCATGTTTATCGCCTTGCTTCCTGTCTCTCTCTACTGTCCTCTCTGTTAAAATGAAAAACCAATAAAGGCTGCGGCTGCAAAAATAATCTTTAAAAATACTTTTACAAGGCAACATCAAAGTTTAAGTACAAACCATCAAGTTTAAGGGGCGGGGACCTGTTCACCACTTACAAAATGTTCACATTTAGCTCTACATAGTTTTCAGCCAACCCTGTTGTGAGCAGAGCATTGTGTTTGTGGCCCTTGTTCCAGTCAAGGTGTTAAACGCAGTGATGGCGGTGGGATATTCCCTCAGCTTGATCCCAAAGGGAAACCGACACACAGTGAGCCCAGCGCTCCAAAACTGTCAAGGCCATGCAAACACACTCCAGAGGTCCGACACACACAAACATGCACACAGGGATACAAGTCAGCCATGACCAGCCCACGGAGGGCATTTGCTGTAATGCGTGCTTCTTTGGCAAGGCCTTTCTGCACTCCCTGTGGGGACATGCGGAGAGTGTGTATGTGTTTGCATGTGTGTATAGTGCAGCTCCTCGCTGTGCTTGTGAGTTGGCCTTCTCTCTGTGTGTCAATGTGAGCGTATGACCGTCACGGCTCACGTTGAGTTAAATCTGTTCCTCCTCACCGCTCCATACACTATGTGATGGATGGACTGTTTCAGAAAAGAGCTTCTCTGACCCTCCTCTCTCTCTGCATCTCCCTTCACTACCCCCATCTCCCCTCACTCCTCAGCACAGGAGAATACATGTCATATTAAAAAAGTAAATGAGATATGTTTCGACTTTTTAAATTAATTTAGTGTATACAGCCTTGTTCTGGTGCAAATACCACCTGGTTCACAGCATGCAGCAGTCATCTCCAGTCAGACAACTAGTCTTCGAATGTAACACCAATATAATAATATGATTGAGAAGGCGCTTAGATTAAAACAGATGTTTAAAGTTGAGATTGCATCGCCCCAGAATCAAAGTGGATCTGTTCAAACATCTGCATCAGCTGCCACTGAACCCAGACGTGATTTCTTCTCTTTTAATTTACTCCCACTGTCATTTATTTTTCATTTAAATTTCAAGCTTTTAAACTCATTTTTAGTGTTTTTTACTCATTAGACATTCTGCTCATTGATTGTTTTTGTGATTTGCAAATAAATTGTTAAAAAATTGTCATTTATTTTTCATTTAAATTTCAAGCTTTTAAACTCATTTTTAGTGTTTCTCTCATTAGACATTCTGCTCATTGATTGTTTTTGTCATTTGCAAATAAATTGTAAAAAATTTGTCATTTATTTGTCATTTTATAAAAAAATTGTCATTTATTTTTCATTTAAATTTCAAGCTTTTAAACTCATTTTTAGTGTTTCTCTCATTAGACATTCTGCTCATTGATTGTTTTTGTGATTTGCAAATAAATTGTTAAAAAATTGTCTTTTATTTTTCATTTAAATTTCAAGCTTTTAAACTCATTTTTAGTGTTTCTCTCATTAGACATTCTGCTCATTGATTGTTTTTGTGATTTGAAAATAAATTGTTAAAAACTTCTCTTTTATTTAATTAGCGAAATTGCAACATTGATTTACAATAAACATTTGTTGTATACGTTTTTCTAGTTGAAAACCATTTATTTACATTTTCACATAAAATTTTGGGAGCCCAAATGAAAATATTTGACACAATTCCTCTATGAAACTGAGATTTAAGTAAGAAAATGATCAAAATGTCTTCAAATATTTGCTACATTCTTTTGGAAGATTCCACCGAAACAAATAAATGAAATGCAAGGGAGTGAGAATGTCAGCTCTCCCTCAGCATATGAAAGTGGATCATGTGTATTCCAGCAGGACAATAACCCAAAACACACAGCAAAGGCAACTAAGCAGTGATTCAAGAAGAAGTGCCTGCATAAAACTTTTGCTGAGTACTCTTTATGTGAAAATTCCAACACTTTTTTTTCCGTTTATGAGGTCAGAATGAAAAGCCTCTCCAGGAGGTCCAGGTAAACGGTTTAATGTGCCACCAGTAGAATGTATGGGCTGCTCAAACAGTTCTATGCAGCCATCATTGAGTCTGTCCTGTGCACTTCCATAACTGTCTAGTTTGATTCAGCTACAAAATCAGACATGAGAGCACTACAGAGGATTGTTGGGACGGCTGAAAGGATTATTGGTGCACCCTTGCCCACCCTTCAGGAACTGTACACATCCAGAGTGAGAAAAAGGGCTCAGAAAATTAGGCAATCTACCTCATGAACACTTAAAAGCTCTACTCAGCAATATATAAATATATATATTTCAGTGCAATATCATTCTGCAATTCATCTTCTGTGCAACATTAATCATCTATTTATGTATATCTATTTATTTCTTGTGTAAAATATATATATACTTTTTTTATTCTTCTTATTTTTTTCCTTTTTTTTCTTCCTGTCGATTAGAAATGTGCAACTGGTAGCTTCTGTCACCAAAACAAATTCCTTGTAAGTTCAAACCTACTTGGCAATAGCTCTTTCTTATTATTCTGATGTACCAAGATGAGCATGAAGTCCAGACAGCCATAAAAGTCTCAAACACTATACACGGAGCCTATGCTCTCTCGCTCTTTTGAGGTGTGGTCAAAGGTTGGAATGAACCAATGGCAGGTGAGGAAACAAAGCACCCGTTTACATTTTACATCAAACCAATACACAATAAAAATAATAACATCCTTAAATATAAGTACCTAAATATTAAACGAGCTTAGTTTAAATAGTTGAGTCTCTCAATGAATAAATGGCTTTCCCTTTCCTTTCATTGAAAGAGGGGGGGGGGTCTGCTCTGTTACACATACCTTTAAATAAAGGTACCAGGTGCAACGATGGATGCTTGAGCATGGAGCACTTTATTACACATTTTTAGTAAAAATAACAGAAAGAAAAATGTTTACTTTGTTTCATACTGATTCATCCAAAAAAGTCATGTGACCAGCTTTACAATGTGAACCAGATGCAAAGGTCAGAAATCATTGTGTTACAACTGGAGACAGAACACTTCAGACAGACAGACACATGGGATACACAGTAATGAAACTCTGAAAGATCTTGTACCTTTAAGAACTAAAGTGTGTAAGATCAAGTACACTGGGCTGAAAAAAGATTGTCGATATGGATGTGTCTGAGAAGAAAGATCACAGTACGTCAGCAGTAAAATGCTCCATCTTGACTCCCACATCAGTTCCAAACAACCCCCATGAGCCTTCACAAGCTAAAGAACATCGGAGAATGACATTTGGTTTGATGAGCTCAACATTTTCTCCATAAATACAAATGTTCTGATGTGAAAGAGCAGAGGAATAGCTCTGTGGTGAACTAACTGAGTGCAGTCAGATGTGAATGTGCATTACTTTGCCATTTCTAGTCGAAAACACACACAGTATTTGCCTTAAGGCCTGTTTTGAATCACAGAGCAGCAGCTAAAGCACTATAAATATATTTGAAACAGGTCATTGATAAATACATAAAAAAAACATTACACTCTGGATCATGAATTATACAGCTATGCTCATAAGTTTACACCCCCTGGCAAATTTTCTGATTTCTAGGCCTTTTTTTCTTCAGAAAATATGAATTATACCACAAAAGCATTTTTGTCACTTATGGTTAGTGGTTGGGTGAAGCCATGTATTATCAAACAATTGTGTTTACCCTTTTTAAATCATAATGACAACAGAAATTTTCCAAAAGATCCTGATCAAAAGTTTACACGCCCCAGCTCTTAATATTATGCATTCCACTTTTAGCATAAATGACATCCTGAAGTCTCTTGAGGTAGTTGTTGATGAGGTTCTTTAACTTCTCTGTCAGTAAACCTGTCCATTCTTTTTGTCTTGCATGAACTGCATGTTAGAGTTCTCCCCAAAATGCTTCAGTGATAATGAGTGGAAAAAATCTTTTTGTGTCACTATTGTCACATCCCCTAGCAACGTTTCTGGCCAAAGACTCATATATTGGACATTTGTGAATTAATTAATAGAGTAGTGAATTGAATGTACATTGTTTGAATATTTAAATGAGAGTTTTAATCTTTAGCATGAAAAGGTACTGAGTTAATTGAGCTGAGAAAAGCCGCGGTCGGGAACTATGCAGAATGTCACTGTACACAAATAAACAATTCTCTATATAACTCATCTAAATTATATCAGGTTGCTCTCTAATCTACTTTAAAGTAATACTGATGTCGTAAAATGTACATTTGTTTAATTTTGAGAGATCAAAAAAGCTCACGCACATGACTTTGCCAATGTGGTGGCTCAAGAAGATTCACGTGACCCGATATAGCAGGTCAAAGTTTCTCCCAGCTGAACTTTCTATCTGAGCGGAATCGATGGATAACCTCCTGCTTTCCCTCTTGAAGCCTCATAGGAAGAGACCAAACTGCAGTTTCTTGACTGACCACTAGAGGCTGGCCCTAGAAGTCAGCAGGTTCTCATTCACTCCCATGTTAAAATTGGCAACTTTTGAGCTGAAAACATTTTTTCTACCCCTGGCTCCAATACTTTGATTTAGATCTCTAGATTTTACCTTCATGAACACTCTGAGGGGGTGAATTTTTTAAAAAGCCTTAAGGGAGTCGTTTCTTGACTGGAAGTTGATTGACGGTATCATCTCGTGTTGTTCATTCCAGATGACTTTATTTGATGAACTCGACTACTCCTTTTTTTGTTTGTTTAGATTTTACTGTCGATTGTTTCTTTTTTGTGTGTATGTGTGTGTTTTTAGAGTGTCGCGACCATTTTTGATTACTGGGAAGTGACACACTTTCACAAAGGTGATGTCTGGCCCAATCTGAGCCTCATTTGACTTTGCTAGAAACCAATGGGTGACATCACTGACATTTCGTCCATGTTATATGAGCATCAATTAGTCGAAGAGCGGAATCCGGAATCGCACCATGTAGGCGGGAACTTCTATTTTCGCATCGCAGGATGCAATCCCATTCAAATCAATGGAATTTTTTTCATGGTGTGACCGCCCAGTTAGACATGAGTGAATTGAAAGGAGCAGTTGAGACTGAGTACATTAATTAGGTTAATCACCGCTGAGAAGGGAGCCAGTGAGCAGGAGAGACGCATCGTATGTGAGGTTGAGAGAGGACTGTGAAAAACAAAGAACTGTTGAGTGAAGAAACAGCAACATTTGATGAGAGCAGTCTCAAGGGTTGGTTGTATGGAGCATTACCCTGTCAAGGTGTTTAGGCCCGTGGAGGTAACTCAACATCGCTGACTGCTTGTAGTCAGTACTTAGATCATTGATGCCTCCCAGCTTCTGAGAGCTGAGGATTGTAGCTGGATAGGGGAGTGAAAGACGTTCACGTGAGACAGAGTTGTAAAGTTCGTTGTAGAATGAGGTGTTTGCTATCATGCAACATTTTCTTTCTGTTTATAAGTCCCAGTGATTTTGATTTTGTACTTTCACACCTCAGGTTCGTTTATTTGGTCTGGACCAATCCTCTGATTTAGTTTTAATTCTCACCACACTCTCTCGCACTTCCCGCACCGGCTGAAAATGATGGGCTACTCATTGGTCACATACATCATCCCACGTGTTTCCTCCATTGCTTTTCGATTGGTTAGAATGGACTTGGAAGTGAACAATGCCTGAAGACTGGGAAAACGCGATAAAGTGTTCAAGCGATCAATCACAGATGGGTGATTAGCAAGATAATAATGGACGTAAACAAATCTCCATCTCTGAGACTTTTGAAATTTCACCTGAGAAATAAGAAGCTTAACCTTTGACAAATTAGAATTCAGTCTGAATTTGACATTTATTGCTGTGCTTCTGGCAATCAGCATAACATGGAGAGAAGAGGTTTAACGTGCTAAAAAGTTCTGTCACATTTCTTCATGTTAACTCCGCTTTCTCTCGTTCTCTTCTTGGTTTCTCTCATCAAATTGAGCCATGGGGAAATCATGCAGGGCAGACGATTGTTAAATGTGAACTACATTTACAAGCAGTTCCCGCTGTCAATTAGAGCACCCTGTTTTGCCCAAAAGAGATTCAACTGGAAATGAAGGCTTGATTAAAAGCAGCATTTCTAATACAAATTTAAAATATACCTGATTTATTAGCAAACCTTGCTTGCAATGAAAATGTTTCCTCTGACTTTTATTTTGGAAATTCGGTTGTTCCTCGCCGTCACCTCACAGTTAGTTCCTGGCTAAATTGACAAAATCCACATAACACACTGAAAAATAGCATTTATTGTTATATATTGTTATATACTGATGCACTTCACCATATAATATAATGATTGAGATCTTTTAAAAAGAACCTTACTGATGGATTAATATGTAAATCAATAAATAATGTTTGTTTAAAATACATTTATTTTCACAAATATGTATACTTGATACTAAATATACATGTTAAAAAAACATTTTAGTCATATCCAAAGCTTTTTACTCATTCCTGTTACTCTAACCAACGCCCCTCCTGAAAACCTGGGGAATTTCCATTAGTCAGTTTTTCAACAGGAAGTTGAATCACTTGGATCTTAAGAAGGCCGTAGGAAGAACAAAGGTAAGTTCTCTCAGTTTCTTATTTACATCTTTGATGATTTTGTGATGATATCCTGAAGCATCTTTTAAAAAAACACCATCCTGTTACTGTAATTAGTTTTGTGTAAAAATGGTAAATAACTGCATTTGCAGAGTTTCCTGGTTTTATAATCATGTACACCATGTGCTAATTTAGCATGTATTTGCTAATTATTTGCTAAAAACTCACTCCTATTACTTTCAGTCCTGTTACTTAAATTAAAAAAAATAACAAGAGGGATAGTAACAGGAAACGGGCACCATGTTACGACTCTTTTTAAAGGGGAAGAGAGTGTAGATGAGATGTTAAACTTACAACGAGTTCCAACATCCGTCAACAACACACCAAACACAATCGAATCAGTAAAAAAATTGTACAGTTTTATTATTAAAGAGCAGACAAACATTTAACAAAGAAAAACTGGCTTAGGTGGAGAAAGGCCAAAATAACAAACAAAACCCACTACAAAAATACACCAACCCCCTAAATTCCCTAAGAGACAAATAACGCAAAACACAACACAACTTCCCTGAGCTTCCTAACAAAAAGATACAGTCAAAAAAACTTAGGTCTACCCCACCACATTAGCCAAACAATACTTATACAATATGAAAGAAAGTAAACTTTAACGTGGGTGTGTTGCTGACGTAGCAGGAACCCGCCGCTCTGCACCGAAAGCGGTGTCAACGCGTGGCACTCTGTCCTGCACCAAGTGATGCACTCAATTTGGGGGGAAGTTCCAGGTGACTGCAATCACACACACAAAATAAAGTGACCCAAGGCACATAACAACCATCTTTTGATTATAAATCTAATAAAACATTTAAATAAATTATTTAAGATGGACCAATAACTATTTGGAAAACTTGAGTATGTATCCTACTGGAATCTGTTTTGAACTCAAGTAAAAAAATAAATTTTGAACAGTTACCAGAAGCAAAAGGCACACGTTTGGTGTATTTCAAATGTTGAGGGTATTTTTTTACAAATGGTGGTGGTCGTTTGCTTTGAAAGATAATAAAACAAGTTTCCCTCCATCCATCGCACTTATCTTTTTAATGAACCTGAGTTCGGTGGGCCAGCAGGAATTATCTCATTCTAAAAGTTCAACAAGCTGCTAGAGCCCCCAAAGCAAAGGTATTGCATCAGACAGTTTAAAGCATACGTGTGTGTAGTATGTCTCGCCAGATGTTATTTCAGTGGTGCTTGGTCAACTCAGACAGTGGCTACTCACAGAGACAGAGAAGAGAAAGACACGCACACAGTGTGGGATCCCTATCAGTTTGGACAGGCTGTCACAATTCTGAGCATAGTAGGGCAGCTCTCTATGGCTGACTGGACAAGGAGCAGAGAGATCACAGCTGGATGGCACACATACACTCTGAGATAGAGAGAGAGGGAGACTGACTTTGTGCCCATAGAACACCCTGAGGCTTTGCCATGGTTCTCTGTCTGACTGTCTGTGACCTGGTCTGACTGAAGGAACTGTATCTTGTGAGTGTCTGCCGATGTTTATGCTAAACAAATGTGACTTGTAAGTACGTAACTTGTTTAATTCCGAGTTAGCACATCAGCTGTTGACTAGCTACGATTATTTTGTTGGGTTTTTGTTTGGAACTGAACACTCCTTGCATGATTCTTCCAACCTGTTTCAGAATCTGGGTGTCTGAGTGAATGGCATGTGCTTGTGGGGGGTGGGGGGTGGGATACTGACAGGCTTGTGGAAGGGGCCGTCATACATCAGTGCGTCTCCCACTGTCTCTCTGCACGATTCCATCCCACCTTCCATGTTTCAACTACTCTCTTTTCACAGTTTTTTTTCTTTCATTCTCCCCCTGTCCCTCATGCTCTTATGTAATTATTCCTTTCCTCTGTCATCCTGTGTGCGTCACTCTTAATTGTCTCCCCAGCACCACAACCCAAATTGAATTCAGCACAAGTTCCCTCTCCATCTCCCCCGTCACTCAACGATCTCTCTCTCTGCTATACCTGCACACACACACACACGCACGCACGCGCATGCACACACACCAACCCTTTTCTCCTTGTAATTAAACGAATAGTTCATGCAAAAAACAGAATGTAGGCTTCATTTATTGACATTTTTAACACCCGAAATTTGATAGTTTTCACATACTTTTAAAAGTGGGGTGTAATTTAAAACTTAAGTTGTACAGTCTTTATAACGCAATACAATTAATTCAAATAATAATTGGCTGTGAGGTTTTAGAAACTGAAACTAATATATAATGATAAATGGTACCAAAAAATAGAAAACATTTTATTTTTAAAAATATACAAAAAATATTTAATAAAATGTTGAGCACTAGATATCTGAAAAAACACTTGATGAGTGATTTTTTTTATACAGTGCACTCAAACGTGCATTCACACACATAAACAGTACATGCACATAGACATTAAATCCTCATAAAATTCTAATTTGAACCTGAAAAATTAAACTCTCAAATCATGACATAATTGCGTTTCTGAAATTACAAAATTATCAGTTTGCCATAATTGACAGAGGGGTTTTATATAAGATGCATGAAAATATGATTTTAAATATCACAAAACATATTGTACCAATTTTATAAAAAAAAAAAAACATAAAAATATGTGTAATAAAATATTGAGAATTTGCTACCTGAAGAAATAACTACAGTGCAAATATTACATTTTATTTATTTATTTATTTATTTATTACTGCTACTCAGATCCTTTTTACACAGTCCACTCAACCTTGCATTCACACATATATAGTACACATGATGCACATAGACATAAAATCCTCATAAAATTCAAATATGAACTAAATAGGAAGTCTCTGCCTGTTAACATAATTATTAAATGACCAAATTTGCCATTTGCAATAATTTGCAGTGAGGTTTTATAAATGCCTGAAAATATAATAAATGACACAAATATTTATGCTTTTAAAAATAAAAAAAAATCAAATAAAATATTGAGCACTGGATGTCTGAGAAAATAACTACTATGTAAATATAAATATAATTTGTTACTCAAATAAAGTCAACTCAAACATGCATTCAGGCTTACACACATACACACATGCACATAGACTTTAAATCCTCACAAAATTCTAATTTTGAACTGAAAAATTTAGTCTAAGCATGTTTTACTGCCAAATAATGACAATTTAATCGAAGTCTATTTTACTGACATAATTGACAAATCTGGAGTGAGATGATTGTATAAAACATGTTTTGTTCAACAAATCCTCATTTGAAATGGTAAATCTGAACCAAAATATGAAATTTAAGCCTGTTTTACCACCAACAACTCAAACAATAACAATCCTGAAGTTTTACAGTAAAAGTCCATGCGTGTGATACTGCCAAATCTTCACATGATGACTTTTCTGAACAGAAAATTAAGTCATTGCATGTCATTTATGCTCATTGAAGGCACCTATTGGTAAGAACGCACCACACTTTTAACTGACCAGTTCATTAGTAAGTGCTTATGTAATACCCTTCCAGTATTTTCAGTCTGATTGACAGTTTTTGATTTTGGGGACTAGTCTGCACAGAGTGTTTGATGAGGAACTGCTTGTGTTTGCACTGCCCTTTTCTCAGCAGTACTTTTTATATATACTCTCTTTGACTTTGACCCTGTAATGGCTGTGTTTGTTTACCCATTAAAAGCAGTCTCCCGTGGTGACAAGAAGAACCGTAAGCATGTTGTGTCTGTGGGAGGTGTTAGCATGTCAGCCTTAAGCCAGTCGCTGTGTATGCCTTTACTCTCAAAGCTACAAAATTCCTCCACGTAGGGTATCCCTGTCAATCCTGAAAGCTCAACAAAGACCAGACTCCTGTTCTCCTGTCACTTCCTGTCCACTCATTAGACAGTTATGTGCACTTTGTCTTGTTTTTAGGCATTCTCGAATCGTCAAAAAAGGCACAATAATCTGTTTCTGATTGACTTTCTACCTTAAATGAAATGTTCTCCATTAAGCAAATTATTGGCAACTGTACGCTATGTTTCTCAAAACAAATAGCCAAAAGTATTTACTCATTTGCCTTTAAATTCATGGGAATTGTGTGACATTTACCGTATTTTTTGCCGTATAAGACGCACTTTTTCTTCCTCAAAACTGAGGGGGAAAAGTTGGTGCGTCTTATACGGCGAATGCAAAGCGCCGCGGAGCAGAGGGCGGTCACGGCCGTAGGAGAGGAGTAAGAGAGGCTAGGCCGAAGCCGCGGCGCTTTGCATTCGCCGTATAAGACGCACCAACTTTTCCCCCTCAGTTTTGAGGAAGAAAAAGTGTGTCTTATATGGCCTAGCTCCTGTTATGGTAAAAATATACCTTCTCAATTGATAATAAACACTGGAGACCGTTTGAGAGAGAACACAGCAAATGCGGCTATTTATTGTAAAGATTTAGCAGTCTCAACGCATTTCCTACACACGTGTTATCCGCATTGGAAGAAGAAC
>SRMA01025771.1:83273-117211 GCA_007224835.1 Danionella cerebrum
TGCAGAGTGCCTCGGAGCGGAGGGCGGTCACGGCCGTAGGAGAGGCCGCGGCTTCGGCCTAGCTCCGGAGCCATCAGCCATATTTGTACACCCGGCGGTGCGCGCTGACGGCATCGCCCATCTCGTCGATCCTACCATAGCGCGTAGGACTCCGTGAAGGAGGACATTGTTATAAAATGATTTAAGAAGTGTGGCATTAGTAATCCCTTGGATGGAATAGAAGACAACATCTTATTTGACACCAGTGAGGAAGAAAGTGCTGACAATGACTGCGTGGATCTGTCCTTCCTCATTTCTGATAGCAGTAATGAAGAGGAATTATTGGGGTTTGAATAAAAACATTACAGCCTTTTTTTGTTACTTTTACTGTTTACTGACTTCATGTTTGGCATAAAATTGTTCTTAAACTGCTGTTAATTTTTACACAGTTGATATAAAATATTTTACTACAGTATTTGGTTCAGAATCTTTTTTTTTCTAGATCTTCTTCATTTAAAATTGTGTGCGTCTTATATACCGGTGCGTCTTATACGGCGAAAAATACAGTAGTTCTTTATTTGGTGTTCAAACAAGTACGTCTGTAAGTCCTGGCTCTTCACTTATATTATATTAGGTCAGTATTGAGGTCAGTACTTTTTTAAGTTTGTCTATGACTTTAAGACTTTGTAGAAAATTTCTTGGTATGCTGTAACATTTATATTCACACCACTGATTCCAACAGTTTGCTTTTCACTTGGTGATGTAGGGATTGGATGCAGCTGATCTGCTATGGAAACATTTTCATGTAGCTCTTAATGAAATGTTCTTGGGCTCATTTGCAGCCCACATGAAATCTGTAAGTTGCCAACCCTGGACCAATTAGTAAAGTGGAACAAATATACATTTTAACAACTTTCACATGACCGGAGTCGACCAGGTTTTAATGTTTCCCTTTTCCTAGAATGTCTCAAATTCAAATTGATCAGTTTAAATCGATCTGTTTTTTATTTATATTACAATTGTGACGTATAGGCATATGTAACATTGTATGCCATCATTATTTGTAAAATCTGCTAAATCCTTGCCATAAAAGCAGTTCTGAACAGAGACATGAAGCCTACGCCTGTTTACTACGGAATCTTGTCAAAATGACACATTCTGAACAATATTTATTAATATCAGCCTGTTTTATTGTTAAATCCTTCACTCTATAAAGAACCAAATCTATTTTTTTGGCTCGCAATCATCAGGGAACCTTTTTGTTGCCATTTAACAGTTATCTTCAAAGGTGCTACATAGAACCACTCATCAAAGTTGCTATTGAGCTCAAACATTCTAAAGTGATATTTAGAAGCAACCATCAAATGTGAAAATAAATAAACTTTTGCATGAAAGAAATACTTTGCAACAAAGAACTACTTTAGAACCATAAGTACCACAAACGCCGTAACAGTTTTTCTACACTAACAAAGTGCTATATCAGTACCCAAAAAACCACATAGAACCAGCATAGAACTAAAAATCCCTCATTGGGTTGTTCAGAGCAAAAAATGCTACACAATATCTTTACAATCTGCAAAGATCTAGAGAACCACAGAAGAACCTTTTTTTTAAAGAGTGCCGCACAAACTGAAACTAGAAGTCTAAGCCTGTTTTACTGCTGAATCTGAGTAGAATTACAATTATGAGCTAAAACATGAAGTCTAAGTTGTCAAACTATTCACATAAGAGTATTTTTGAACTTGTAAAATTATGTCTAACACATTTTTTGAGCTGAGTCTCATCCTAATTGCAATTTCAAATTGTAACCTGCCAAATCTTTCCACTATCATAACTATTTCAGTATTACGATGTTTTGGATAATATCTCACAATCCACATTGTTATATGCTTTGAACCTGTGTATATGTTATACACTCTACAAAAAAAGGTTTTCCTCGGTTCTTCGCAAGTTTGAATGTGCTATATAGCTGTTTATGCTCAAAAGAAACCCTTAAGTTCTTTTTGGTTCTTCACTGGTTCTTTGTTGTTTTTAAGGTACTGTTAAAGCACTTTATAGCATTGTTCTAAAATGTTGTTTTTAATGTGCTATATACAGATGCTGATTATATATATATATATATCAGTGCAAAGTTTAATATTTCATGCATTTGATGGTTGATTATAAATAGCGCCTTTGAAGATTAGTTGTAAATAGCGCCAAAAGGGGTTCACCTGTGATTACAAGGCGAAGAACCAGATTTGGTTTTGTATGGAACTTGGTTTTAGAGCCATGATACGTTTTTAAACCTTTGACATTCATGATAAAGAAAAGGGTGGGGGAAAAAAGCTTTATGAGGTTTGCAACAGGCATCCAGGGCTATGCTTATGCTGAGGTATGAGGAAGATGTTCATGTTTAAACCCCTGTGCTTCATTATACCTTGATGTTTTGCTTCAGTGTAATTAAATGCAGCTCAGACCTTGGCAAACACATCTACGCTCGCTTTAGCCGATGAAAGAAGAGCCACAGTGCCATCTATTGATCATGCAGCTCTCTTCTCACTCTCCCTTTCTTTCACCCTCTCCCTGTGAGTCAGACAGGCTCCTCCATCATGTGGCTCTGGTATCAATAACAGGTAGATATGGAGGTGGTTCATCTCACACGGTGCTTGTTTTTGTTATTGTGGACGCGCATGGAAGCGTAAGATAGAAATACTCGGAGTGCATGAAAATTAAAAACAGAGGGAAAAGTCAGCTTTTGTTTAGTTGAGACTCCTCATATTCCAGATGTAATTATTATTCAAATTAAAAAAAAATGCAATGCAGAGGGATGTTTGCTTGGGGTCTATAACAAGCACCACAGGATTCAGAGATTTATACGCTGAGATGGGGAAGGGAATTGAGAGGATGGATGATGGTAATTCCAGTTTCATAACATAATATCCATACTTTTTGAACAAATACTATAAAGAAATGGATAAATTGCACTCTTTATAAGGTTGTTGGCAAAGCAGTCACATATCACTTGTTTTTTACTAAATCCTTTACTAAAATTAGTAATAAAAAAACAACATTTTCAATATTTTATATATACTGATACATAAATGTTTTGGTCTCTGGGGGCCTTTATTTCAGCTGCTCATTCTGTAAAATAACATGTAAAAGTTATCTAGAATATCTATGTTTGGAACATCTTATTATTATTTTGGTAATTTAATTTGTTTATGTATCTTGAGATTTTGGATATTGAAATAAAAAATAATTAGTGAGTAGCTTATTCACCATTTTATTAGCAACATGTTTTGATTGTGAAAAATGTTGAAATTTTATTCACATTTAGCACAAAAATATTATTATTTTTATTTATAAAATGAAGTCCAGGTGTCACTCCTTCTAAAGAAAAAGCTTGATAACTTGTTTGTAGAAGTGTTGCTTTTCTCTTTTTCAGTTTTAAAAGACTCTCTGTCTCATTTGAGATCAAGATGGAGATCACTGCCAGTGAAGAAGGCTGTTCACGCCCCTATGACTAATTCTTTTATTTTTCTGCTTGCCACAATATCTGTGTTAAACACAAACACAAAAAAACATTGTATACATCAGTTAAACTCAGTTCACGTAGTACACAAAGACAGCAAAACTGTCTATTCCACACAATGTATAGTGATTTTGGCAACCCAATGGAGGCCAGGCAGCGAGTGGCCTCAGCTCTTCTCAGTACCTGAAAGCGGGAAAATGTGAAATTTGGCAATTTGTGGGAAAAACAACATTAATGGCAAATTTACATGAAAAATAATGGTAAAGTACACAATACAGAATAAACATAATATTTTTTTTTCTTCCCATAATGCCCTCCCTGACCGCACGTCACTACTGAAATGAGAATTGCTGTGTAAAATTGTAAGTGAGGGCTTTCTACACCATGTATCGTTAAGACTTAATGTCAGCTTATGTTAGCTAGCATTTATCACACCACTTTAGGCTATATATTACTTACATAGATGGCTTTTATTTTGTCTTATGCCAGTTTCTGGCTGAACTACAGCAATCCATCAACCTTTCCTTTCTTTGCTAGTTTTTGTTTTGTAGATTCAAATCTCCAGATTCTCTGAGAACCCACATGTGGGCCAAACTCAAGCTCACTCCACTTCCATTAAGTTTTTAACCTCTATAGGCACAAACTGCTATGGTTCTAATTATTTTGCCAGTTGTTACTTTTAACCGAAATGTAAAAACTGAAGCAGAACAATATTGAGTAGAGTAACTAGTCAGTACATTTTTAAATGATTAATTTATTGTTTGTCTATTTTGGGTTACTATTAAACAAGTGCTGAGTTGTTACATCAATACCCGAGTTCAGGTCAAGACCTGTATCCATTTTGGTTATCAAGAGACCATCAGAACAGAGTGGATCCATTTAGCCCTTTACGTAGCTGTGCTTGCTCCCAGGGGTTGGCCGGATGGAGAGATGGATAGGTGGAGACAGAGTGAAAGAGGAGTGAGCATTTACCACAGCTAGAGGCACCTTTTCAAGGCCTTACATCATACACAACCCACCAGCTAATGGTGGGTAATAATAACACCACATAAAGACCTAATGCGAGGGTCAGCAAAACACTTGTTTAAATGGGTTCATATGGCGCACATCTTAAATTTGGCCAATCAGAGCAAAGAAAATAGTCAAAATTTAAATTTTACAACCTGAGTTGATTTTTAATGAAGTGGTTCCCCATACAATTTTGAACTCGTCAAAATTTTATATAATTTTCACATTTTTATATTTATTTTGCTAAGATTCATGAACTCCATAAACTGTATTAATATAACCTCCTACCAAATGGTAACCACTGGTCTCCAATACAGAGGTAATGGAAACTGCAATTCATCAAAGGACCACTTGAGGTTAATCCCAAAGGGTCCCATAAACCCCATATTAAAGTGTGCAAACTGGGTTTTTAAATTGATATTGCTAATTTTAACCTTCCTGGAACTGTGGGGTGCTTTTCTCCCAATTTATTGATTCAAATTATTTCAAACCTTGGAAATGCGCATGGGTAAAGATAGGGTCATTGTTCAATTCCAGCCCATGGTTCATTTGAGAGAAGCTCGTAGACATATAAATTCTTCAAAATAGAAGTCTTTTCAAAATAAAAGACTGGAATTATTTACAATGAAAATAATTGATAATTTCTTGAGTCAACTTGAAGAGTTAACTGAACTTCACTTTTCTACAACTCATTTCTTATTGTTCTCTAATGCTTTGGTAGGATTTAAGTAAACCTAAAATGTGAAATACATCCTCAGAAAAGTACACTAGACCCCTAGTACCGGTTTCAGTCATGAATTAAGCAACAGCATCGGGGAAACATGCTCCATGTTAGGCAATTGTATTAGTATAGAACACTTTCGTACTCATTGGCAATTCAATGTGCAAGGCAAAAAGAGGCATAAGACATTAAAAGTTACACAAAACACTGTTTTACACAGTTTACTGTGTATCAATGCCCCAAAATTTTGTATTGTGGTGATACTGGCTGACAAAAGGCTGACAAAAAAAGTTAATAGAACCATCTAAGGTTCAATTATCAAATATAGAACCATAGGGAGAAATAAAATTGTATTGTTTCCAGTTTTATATTTAATCTCTACTTCCCGAAGCCTCTAATGGAGGTGGCTTTCATAAGAAGTGAACATTTGGAGAATGTTTGGAGAGTGTAAATTAACCAACAGTAAATTAAAATCACGTGGCAGGAATCTCCAGCAGCGAGAACTAGTCTCCCAATCACACCAGCTAGCATCGATATTCATCGGTTATGTGGTGGTGGGTACTTTTCAGACACTTCAGGCTGATTTTGAGTCAAAATATTACTCTGTTTAATCAAATTGAATTGTTGTTACGAGTCTGATATATTTTGGGTAAATGTTTTAAAACGTTTCAAAAACTCGAAAACGCAATTTAGGCAAATTTACTACCCTTTCGTGTTGTCAGTGGTAGCCAGTAATGAAGTAAATGTAATTTGTTACTGTACCCAAGTAGCATTTTCAAGTATCTGTACTTTGACTTTGAAATGTAGTGAAGTTGAAGTAAAAAGTCTCCCCAAATTAAAACATCTTTCTTTTTACTCAACTACATTTTGAGAAATCAGTCATTCCTTTTTATTCATGAGTAGATAAAAATGTAATTGGTCAAGCATGCATGAGCCACTAATCAGGGTACAGTGCCGCCCTCTGTTTTGAATTGATTTGGTTGCCACTTGGTGGCATCTATTTAGCGAGAATGGAGTTCAGTTTCAGTTCTACAGCAGCGTTCTCTAAGAGCCCCTGTCCTTTAATAAACGATTGAAGAAACTCCCGAAACTAGTTTCTGTTACAGTAATCTGATATTTGATTGTGTTTATTAATTTAGACATTAAAAAGGTTGTTTATTAAACTACAACTTGCAACTACACATGTGAAAAACTAAAGCTTAAATTGAAAAGGCCTGTTATGAAATCGTATTATTTAATTTGCTTCTAAATGAAATGTAGATTCAATCTTTTGAGCTCATGATCATTTAAATAAGTGTCAACTTCATAAGTGTCTTTTCACATATTGTTTAAGCAAGAGTCTTGCTAATGATCATAGTATATTATAAACAGTTTGGATACTTAAGTACATTTTAGGGCAGATACTTTTGCACTTTTTTTCTCACGTGAAATTCTGAAGGGAGCACTTTTACTTTTACTGGAGTAATAATAGAGTGTATCTCTACTTTAACTCAATTACTTGGTTTGTGTACTTTGTCCACCACTGCGTGTTGCTTGTAAAGCTCTTTATCTAGCTTAGCTCCAATCAAAACTACTACGTTTGTTTTTAATCCAGGAATTTTACCCTTTAACTATTTCAGCCATTGAGTGAACTCCCAATTTCTTTTGCAGCTGGTTGATTTGAGCTAATTGAACTTATTTACTCTTTAGATAAGTTACTGTTTTCTTTACAGTGTACTGTGAATTTTAAGTTGAAGCACATAAAACAAAGAAGTTGTCCGATTTGATTTGTGATCTCTGCAGAATAGTGAAGGTCATGTCTCAATTTGTGATTAGTTTGAATTCTGTCGGTGTACAGATAAAACACTCCAGTTTCTCTGTCTGTTGCTGCTGCTAAAGATCAAAGTGTGTGCTCATCCTTACAGCTGTTCCCTATTGAAGGTCTCTTTTTTTCTCTTCAAAACCCAGGTGCTTGCTTCCTTCTTATCTACTGATGACAGAGGTCTAGTCTGTCCCTTTGAGAGAACTTCTCAAACCTGACAAGACCACACACATATACAGACACACAAGGGCATCGCAGATATCTTTTCTTGGATTTATAGGAAATGTAATGTATCAGAGAAGTGACCTCAAGTACTCTGACCTCTGCAAAACCCTGATCAAAAAGCTCTCTCTTGTTTTTATGGTAAGTGATTCATTTAGTTTTGGGATTGTGTGACGCTTCACACACGTTCCTTGTCAGCTTTTACAAAGGCATAATATAAGTTTTACTATCAACCAGCAAACACAGGCAGTTAATGTAAAAAGTGATTGATCCATTTCCCAGTGTCAGGTGGTGCATTTAAAATTATTTATATTATTTCAAAAGACAATTGTCTACTTAATATTTTGAAGGAGATGTTCCAATATTATTTGGAACATAGAGCATTCAACATTTTTTCATATACGAACAGTCAGAACAGCTTCTCATTAAGTGACTGGGGTGATGGGTGGAATTTATATTAAAGCAGAATTTTTGACCTTTCAACTTAATAACGCTTTGTGCTATAAGGGCCAAATATACATCAAATCATGCAGCTTATTGAGAAATCGTGGGCTAATACTGTTGGTACAGCTGCAATATTTCAAAGATTTTATTTTCCTTTGGAAAAGTCTGAAGCTTACCATTGAAATCAATACGAGAGAGAAGCTGAATCCAAACACAAGAAAACAGTTCATGACCCAGACATTGAGTGAAGTCACTCTCCAGAAAGCATTGTTTAATACCAACATCTGTCTTAGTCTGAGACTACAAATCCACATCGAAGTATAATTCGTTTTTTAAAGCAAGAGAATTAAATTGAAAAGCAGGCTTTCCAGTGTTCCTTTGTCCCTTTTGTATTAATTGCGTTGTCCGAAATCGACAGAATGGTATAATGTCATGAATTGTCATAGCATTTATGTGCAGCAAACTGTTGAATAAGTCCATTTTAATGAGTTATGTTGTTGGTGGTACATTTGTATTGCTGTGAATCCCTGAGACAAAAAGCTTCTGATTGATCTTTGTAAAGACAATTTTTGTTTAAATAATTCTTCCTATAATGCACAGGACACAAATGTGTGTGGTTGCTTAGGGTGCCTGTCATGCCCCCACCCTCTCTCCATCTGGCTTCATGTCTCCCTTCACTGTCCTGTCATTAAAAAGCTACGGCCACTAAATAATAAATATATATGTAAAAAAAATTCTTGCACATTTTCCATAATAATATAATATAGACTTTATTTCAAGGAAATTCATGAAAATACACAGGGGTGCTCAAACTTTTGTATACTCACAGCATTTACATATTTCCTTCAAGAAATACTAAGTTGTCTAGTTGTTTTTCGTCTTTGTTTATTAGTTTTTTCTTTCATTTCACGATTAAGAAAACCAGCATTTCATTGCAAGTTTCTGCAATATCTGTGTTTCGAAATCAAGTTTTGGAATTTGACAGAACAGTATGCAACATTTTGGCAACTACTAATTTGATGTTTATTTGGTTATTTTCTGAACCAAAGAAAGCTAGTGGCTACAACTGTTTTAAAACTTAGAAGTGCGACAAATGCATTGCAGCAGTTTGCCTCGAACTGTGTAGTTTTCTTAAAATGTTCAGTGTGTTCAGATTGTAGATTCTCACTGAAGCCATCAATAACGAGGACTAGACACATGTAGAACAATGTTGTAAACAAAAGATGTATGTCTGGTGCTGATTTGATCATTGGTATTCCTCACGGTAGAAACTGGGAGCTTAAATCTCGGAGGAGTATCCTTCCCCTAAACCAGGGGTGTAAAATTCAGTTCCAGGAAGGCCACAGCCCTGCACAGTTTGGTTAGGTCCTTCAGGCTATTTGTAAGCTTCAGGTCTGGGTTTCTCTGAGCAGGGTTTAACTCTGCAGGGCTCCGGCCCTCCAGGAACTGAGTTTGACACGTGAGCCCTAAGCCATGATGCTCAACAATCACTGTTTTCAGTTCATCTGAGACTTGTGCCCATGTTGCCACTCTTTAGAGAAGATGCAAAGAGGAGAAACAGTTGGCCTCCTTTAATTACTTTCTCTTGATTGAGTTCACCTGTGTATGGGGGTCAAAAAAAGGTTTTACAGAGTACGATCGTAAATTTGACAGTTCAAATTGAATGAAAATGTGGTTTATTGTTGTCAAATGAACAAATTCCTGTATTTTCTGTAATAGTAAAAACTTAATTTAAAATGTTCTAAAATGTGTTTTAGAGAATTTCTGAAAGAAACACATGCATTTAAACTGTAAAGACATGATTACAATATACAAAATTTACAATAGGATCCCTTTTAAACCAGTAACTACTGTATATTTGACAGTAAAGTTTTGACAACCAAATAAAATTGTACTACTGCTATTATTACATTTCCAGTACACTCCTGTAAAACCAGCTGCTGGTGTTTTACAGTAAAATTACACTTTTTTTCTTTAATGAACACTATCTGAGCTTAATTATAATGACTCTGATTCTGAACTGTTTTTATATCAACAAAAATATGTGCATTATACTGTTATATAAAAAAAATCTGTAACGTTTACATTTCAATCCTGTATCCTAAATCCTATATTTTACAGAAAAGTTTACAGTATTCTTACTATTGCTATTATTACAACAGAAATCTTTAAAAATAGACAGTTGCAATTATTATGATTCTGATTTAAATCATTTACAGTAATTATACAGGTATTTATATCAACAGAAATATGTTTTTTATAGTTATAAATGTAAAAAAATCTTTAAAACCAATAATGGTGCTATTGTATATTTGACGGTAAAGTTTTGGCAACCACATCTGATGGATTTTTACCGTAAAATTCTTTCGTACAGTTCATATTAACCTATATGATATATTTAACTAAAATTCCTTATCCAGACATTTAGTGATTCAAATGAAGCAAATTTTAAAAGGTTTCTTAAACTTAAATATACCACTGTATTTAAAAAATTTTAATAAAACTTTTGCACTGTTCACAGTGCCGCAAAAAATAACCTTCTCTTAATGAGCTTCATGGTGTATCATGGCAAGACCCAATCTCCCAAAACAAATGCAAAGCCACAAAGAGTATTAACGAAACATGGAAAATGTAGTGCTGAATAAACCTGTGCCGTCAAAGGAATAAATGGCATTCAAAACACAGTTAAAATATTATTTATTAATCATCTTTCTGTTCATGTTTTTACACTATCTTCAGGGAAATAGATGCAACCTTCTTGGTCTTAGAAGAGACTTTTGCATACGTGACTCACAGTGATTTGGATTAGAATTCATCCCTCTGGGACTCTCTTTTGGCTCCTCTTAGCCTTTGAATTCCCATTTCTAGATTGAGATCCGAAAGCATTTTAAATTTCAGCTGAAGTCCCGATGATCCCAGATGGAGGGCTCTTGATTCTAAATGGCACATTAGATCAATCTTGATGCCGAAAGCCCTCTGATCTTGGCATGCATGTCTATATTTTTTGTGCAATTTCTTGGAGACGTATGAGCACTCTGAGTCCTGATTAGCTGGTTGCACTCAGCACTGCCTCAAATTAATTCTAATTAATTCAGAGAGGGATGCATGCAGATGACTTATAGCAGGTGGGATGTGCCAGTAAATCCCATAAATGCCCTGAAGCAATAACAAGACGGTGAATTTATTGATAGATTAGCGCATATGAAGTGAGTTTTATCAACGTTTATAATTGGAATACATCTCATAACAACCGATTGCAAGTTTATTTTTGAAGCTTATCTAAAAGATAGAGTGTGTGGGTTTCAGACAATAGATGTTGCAGAGATTCTTGATTATTAAACTGGAATGAGTATAGTTCCTAACTATCTCATCTTAGAAAAATTTTATTAAAGATAAAAAAAACCTTTATTTGTCCCACAATGGGGAATTTGTATTGATGCAACAGTGCATATACAAGAGTAGTAAAATAGGGTCAAATAAAAGAGATATCATTAACAAATTAGCAGATATGGCAAAGATGGCGGAGGAAGGAGTGAGTTGTTGATTAAACGGTTCATAATGCCTCCAAAAACTACTAAAATATTGTACTTTAGTAAATAAAATAAATATAAATTCTAATAAATAGTATTTTGTGTTAAAAAATAAGATAAAAATACATGTACAGATGGGTTGTGGTAAGGAGGGGGGTGTAGAAGCACATGACCAGGAGTATTTACTATACGGTAGGGGTGCCACAATACTATATTATTAGTTTCACGTGTGAAAAGGCAGATGTCAGAGAAAGTAACACATGTCAGTGAGCAAATATCCAATCAATGAACTGCTACTTGTGTAAATATCCAATCAGCGAGCGCTAAAGTTACAAGAGAGAAAATTAATGAACAAAGTTTGGACCAAATTTCATCCAAATATCGTGAAGGTTTAAAATCGAGAGTGATAATAAGAAATAAATAAAAATAAAAAAATAAATAAAATCGAGAGTGTGTTCAATCTTTCTAATGGTGTTGCGTTGACATTAAGCAATTTCCGGAGTTCTGTGCAATGCTCGGTTAGTTAGCATAACCCAAATTGCTTGACATCTCCAAATCCTATCCCAATTAGGATTATCAAGATATACTCAGTGCAGGGTGTAAGCAATTTACTGGTTTCTAATGGATCCTAATTTGAATAATGGATAGTTACGATTCTGGACGAACAGCTATTTGCCATTTTGTGTTTCTCTTTACAGCGCAGTATGGGATGCCTATCAAACCTGGTGGTGTTAGGGAGGAAACACAACGACCCTTTTAGTTTGAGAAATAAAATGTTACTGTCAATGAAGGTCACCACTGCCATTGCTTAATTTATTCAAAAAGTTTATCAAACATCTAAACAGATGCTCTAAGCATAGTTGATTCTGGAGATGTTGATATATAAATATGTAATAAAAAAAACATTTGTACCCTAGAAAGTACCAAAAGTGAGTTGGTTTTGTCATTCTTTAAATTAAATCCATTATTCCCCAAAGCACTTTGTATCGAACTGCCTGATACATTGCTGGAAACAAGCAGTGGTCCTTTATTCTCCAATTCCATAGTATTTTTCTTGACATAAAACACCAAAATGTTCTCCAAAGGCATTATCACTGGTTATTGATTGTATCATGGAGGCCAGCTGAGCGGTACTTCACAGGTAATTGAATAATGCTGAGAAACTCGTGCCTTGTGACTGATGCGACAGTGTCAGAAAGCAAAGCGACACAGTAAGAAAAGCATGGATATATTGAAGCTTTTCCTAACTTAAACATGAGTGCAGAGATGATCCTATTTGGCATGCAGATGAACATTGCTGCCCTATACTCAAGTGAGATGTGTCAGTTTTATCTGAGACTGCTTGGTATCTACTCGTTGGTATTCTGATAGCAACAGTCGAGAGATAAAGAAGCAAATGACTAAAGAAAGGCATAATGAAATTCTCTCTTTTGCAGTTCATTCGCCCGTATTTCAATCTCAATGTCATGTTAACGTGATTTGACAAGCAACTAACGCCTTCCTTGTTATGTGTGTTTGTAGGGGGCGTCTTAATTGAGAAAAGGGCAAGATGCATGAGACACTGTTAATTAGGAAACTTGATTAATTGATTTATCCCTGATTATGTTAATGTTTATTTTAATATGGTTTCTTAATGTTTTGAAAGGTAATTAGCATCTAGCTACTCTACTCAACAGTCGTATTCGACACAATAATTTATTAAATAATTATAGTATTAGATTACATTAGATTACAATAGTATTATAGTATTAGATTACATTATTATTGTCTTACATTTTTTAAATATTATCTTACAGCTGAGCAATACTTGCCATGTACTTATTGCACATAATAACTGTATACACCTTGAAGAAGATACAGCCCAATAAAGAGGAACTGATACGCATTGTTTTCTTTTTCAAACTAGAATCTCGATCTCAGGACATGAAATAAACAAAAACACATCTATCTTACCTACTCCAGCTCCGTTTTACCCCTGAACAATAACATAAACCAACCCACATGTTTCGATGACTCTCTCAAGCTGACACATGACAAATTGGTTGCTATGGTAAACAGTCCAGTTGCTATGGATGGGTCAGTGGGATAATATCATGTTCTTAATGTCAAATAAACCAACCCTCATGTTTCTATGATTTTCTAAGCTGAGATACAGATATGCTGATTTGGTTGCCATGGTAAACAACCTGGTTGCTATGGAGTGGTCAAAGGCTTGATATAACGTTCTTTTTTTCTACTCTATGTTATTTAAACCAACCTTGTGTCTCAATCTTATCATCCCAGCTGGGCTTCTCGTCTTGTGTCTGTCTGCAGAGACTCTCACTATCCTGCTCTCTAAATAAAAGGAACTATGGATCTGATCAACTGGTCTCTAAATGCAATTGACACCATTTTCTCGACTAGGAACGTGGGTTCGGGGGAACCCACCTGTCCTGCTGGAACTTATGCTGCTGGCTACATGATGGACTCCTGGTCGAAGTGGAGGATCGTGTGCCTGGCTGCTCTGTCCCTGGAGGATGTCGAAGACATCTACATAATTGGAACTGTGATAACTGGGATTCTGCTGATTGGAATATGTGGAGCTCTCGGCTATCGGGGATTATCAAAAGCGGTCAGTGCTCAAAGCCCCACTAAGCTGACCGACTGGAATGGAATGTTGACTGGACTTAAAACTGTCGGGACTCATGTAACGGTCTGTGACCGCAAACTGGATTTCATCCTGGAAAGGCTGGCAGAATTGAAACGTAAGTTGGATAATATGGAGACCGGGGAAAGACTCTAAAAATCTGGAAATTTACAGCTTTTGACCCAAATTAACTTCTGTACCATCTGGCTTCCCTTATCTCCTCTGGCCTTGGAGGCCGCGAAGAGGAGTCTAAACATCCCCCGTGCAGAACTCGATAAGGGGACACTCTCAGAACCCTCCTCTGCATCCACTTATCTCCGCCAGCTATTTTCCCCACCGCTGTAATCTGACGGGTCATTGGACAGCGCCCCCATGGCTGCAGAAAAATGCCGGCTGCGGACTACAGCGACTACACCACTTCCCCAACCCCTACCTCATCCTGCGATGTTCTTTCCTGTATTTGTCAATGTGCTTGATTGCAAATGGCTTTTTTTTAACCTGCTCCACAGTGCTCTTTTCTTTGAAGGACAATGCGGAAAGGCTCTTTTTTTTAAGCTAATTTACCTAATGTATATCCATTTTCTCTGTTTCTCTCTGTAAATGCTACCTCTCAACACTGGCCTGTTCCCACCCTGTCTATGTCTGTGGCCAGAGGGGTCCAATTTCACTACATGTAACAGTGTATGTGACAAATAAAGGCTAATTCAATTCAATTTACAAAGCAGAGACATTGTTCTAAGAATTTGGTTGCTAGGGTAAATTGGTTGCTAGGCAGTGGTCTGTGATTTTATTATGATTAACATAACTCAACGCTAATTTCCCTATTAGGTTTTATCTTGAAGATATTTTAGATGCGCTTTCCCATTCATTCTTAATGGCCATTATAAGTCAATGGTGACCTTTGACCCCCTCCTAGAGCCAAGCGAATAGGGTCAGGCTTATTTTTCATAATTCGACTCAGGCTCATCGGGTTTGACAGCAACAAACTTTTCCAGATTTACTGAACTTTTTAGCTTTTTTACTTTTGAACTTTTTAAAATTTTGGGGATATTTTATCATTTTCATAGACATATACAGTCATTTATTATGCAAAGACCTGATTTGTGGAGCACAGCTGTTGGTCTCCTCTAAAGCTGGACTGACGGACACAAAATCCGCTGCACAGGTCATCGTGTGCCATCGTGTTAAAAGTCTCTGATGAAGTTTGTCACATAAATCTTTAACCCGAAGTGGTTTGTCTACAGAAATTGCTTGCTACAAGAAACTTTGCATCATTTCAGGTAATCCATCTTGAACACGGAACTGTTTTTCCGGTTAATGAGTTGTGGGTTAAACGACGAGACAACTGCTGCTTTCATTGTTTATTCATTTATTCACTTTATTATGTTTACGTTGGCAAGTGACCATGGCATAAACGGTATGATCAACTTTCAGCCATGGTTTCTACAGTAGTACAGTACATGCACTTGGCAGAGTGGGTCTGTTCGTTTGCATAATCTCGGGCTCGGGTTCATAGACTCCTCTGTTTAGGTTATTATTACCATCTACTAGCTGCTTGAGAGTTAAACAATTCACCTAACATAACACATATATTTGCCATTTCATCTTTCAAGGATCACAAGCATCTTTCCAATGCCAAATTTGGCAAAACGTAGTGATACACAGTCATTCCAACCTACTTTTCATAACTCAAATTTAAACAGATGAGTACAGTTGAATGTCATCTAAAGTGATCTTAATTTATATTAAATACTGTGTTTAACTTAAAATAAAAAGGCTTCAAATTTAAATGACAAATCTTGCAAAAATAGTTTAGGTTCACATGATAAAATGTTGTTGGGGAAGATCCTGGACGTTATGAAGTGAATCGACTGAATTGAATGATTCTTTAAAAAGTGACCAATACTTATCTCTTGCTCACAGGTGTTTCATTTCCCATCAGAGCATAACTGTTGCTTTGCTATTTACTTTTGTCAGTGATATTCATCAATTCTTCTGTGGGCATTGGAAGGAAAATGGTGTTTTGGCCATCTAACTGCACCATTCGTCTATAGCTCATCCATCTGTGACTCTGAGACAAATGGGAGCTGATAGTCCATCAAACTGACCATCATGCACAAACAACAGCTCGCCTCTTCATGAACATGTCTCCAGTTTTCACACTGGCTCCAGAGTTTGACCTGCAAATGTCTTCCGGAAAGACTCCCGGCTCCATCTCTGGATTTTCTCCTTCCTATTTTTCCGCCTTCATGGGTTTAGTATTGACAGAACGTCTGAAAGAAACCAGGTAACATCATCAACTCCGTCTCTCCACACAGTTGCCCGTTTACAGCCATATAAAGTTCAATTCTGTTATTTTGTGATTTAGCGTCTCTCTGCTGGCCTCGTGTGCCGTGCCCTCAGTGGACCCGCTCATCTTGTTCTCATCCAGTCATTCGTTTTCCTTTGCACCGTGATTGGGTTATATCGAAATATTCATTCATCACATGGAACGACCTTTATTCCACTATCAATCAGAGGGTGTCACACGGGTACAGGCAGCACTCCCCCCCTCCAGCTCTTCCACCCAGCACAAACAGCCTGATAATGTTGTGTTGCTTGCCATCCTCTCTTATTACTGCCTCCCAACTCAGATTTATCATCTTCCCCTCTCCTTAAAATCTAAAATAACCTCCGCTTTGTGAGTGTGGCTCTTTGTCATCCTTCACTTTAAGGCCTCCTCCTTTTATTGTGGGCTTTAATGGGCTTGGTGTGCGAATGAGAGAGTGAATTGTGCTAATGTTTGTGATTACGACAGAGTTATAAAGGAAAAATATTCTCTCTGACAGCCCCTTTCATCCAGAAATGCTTTTGTTACCATGGAAACACTTTTTGGTGCATGATTGATATTATTTTGTGCTGAGATATGAATCAAAATACATATTATGTTAGAAAGTGCGAGTAGATATTATTCTGGGATAAAATATATGTTTGTTAATGCATTTTCAGTAGACGGCTATCTGTATTTCAGAAAACACATTACCCGTCTGAGACAAATGCATTGGAGAGGTAGGAGTGATGGGTAAACAGGTCCATTAGGGATGTAATGGAATCAAATAACTAACATGATTTATTCGTGCTGTTTTAAAAAAAGGGCGTGACTATAGCCCCTTGTGTTTCAGGGTTCAAGGTTGTATCTAATGCAGGTTCGGAAAAAATCAATTCCATTTCTTTGCAGCCAACAGAGTTCAACTTGTAGCAAAATCGCTGAAAATGTGCCAAGGCCCAATCTAGCAGACAAATTGCAACAGGCCCCTATCAATTATAAAATGTCATCACATAAATTCTTGCTGATTTAAAAAACACGAGTGGAAGGCCATCTGATTGACTTCGCTCAGCTCCTAACAAGAGGCAATTTGTACTCTGCTATTTCCTCCCGTGAATAAATTGCATGCGGCGAGAACAAATGCGATTACTGCCAGGATCTCTGTGAAATCTGAGCGTGAGCATGGATGCACTTCCTTCTATTTTAACATATGTATTGTTTTTGCCACATTTTAACATGTTTACTAAGCACATGTTTTAGGTTGAGTGTAATGAAATTAGTTCAAAAAGTATTTTGAGGTTTGAAGTCTAGGGCCTTTTTAAGTGTTTTTTACTACTTTACTTTTTAAATTTTTTGTGGCAATGCTTGATAAAAGTTTTAGTACAGCACCAGCTTTTTTTTAATTACCTTACACAATAATTCCACAACAAACCTCAAATTATACAAAAAATTCAAATTTGACTAGGTCAAACAATGTTGAAAATGTATAAAAAAAAACTCTCAGCCTGGATCATTACTCAAAACCGCAATCATGGGTCAGACTGCCGACCTGACTGTTATCCATAAGGCCATCACTGACACCCTCAAGCAGGAGGGTAAGACACAGAAAGAAATTTCTGAACAAATAGGCTGTTCCCACAGTGCTGTAGTGGGAAGTCTGTGGGAAGGAAAAAGTGTGGCAGAAATTGCTGCACAATGAGAAGAGGTGACCGGACCCTGAGGAAGATTGTAGAGAAGGACCGATTCCAGACATCTGCGGAAGCAGTGGACTGAGTCTGGAGTAGAAACATCCAGAGCCAACGTGTACAGGCGTGTGCAGGAAATGGGCTACAGGTGCCGTATTTCCAAGGTTAAGCTACTTTTGAACCAGAAACAGCGGAGGAAGTGCCTGACCTGGGCTACAGAGAAGCAGCAAGGTGCCAGAGTCTGGAGGAAGACTGGGGAAAGGGAAATGCCTGAAGTCCAGTGTCAAGTACCCACAGCCAGTGATGGGGGTGCCACGTCATCTGCTGGTGTTGGTCCACTGTGTTTTATCAAGGGCAGGGTCAATGCAGCTAGCTATCAGGATATTTTGGGGCACTTCATACTTCCATCTGCTGAAAAGCTTTAAGGAGATGAAGATTTTATTTTTCAGCATGACCCGGCAACTGCTCATAGTGCCAAAACCACTGGTAAATGGTTTACTGACCATGGTATTACTGGGGCTCAACTCTCCTGACCTGAACCTCAAAGAGAATATGTCAGATATTGTGAAGAGAATGTTGAGAGACGCAAGACCCAACACTCTGGAGGAGATTAAGGCGCTATCGAAGCCTCCTAGACCTCCATAACACCTCAGCAGTGCCACCCCCGGATAGCCTCCATGCCACGCCACATTGAAGTAGCCATTTCTGCAAAAGAATTCCTGACTAAGTATTGAGCATAACTGAACAGTTATTTGAAGGTTTACTTTTCTGTATAAAAAAAAACACTTTTCTTTTATTGGTCGGATGAAATGTGCAAATTTTTGGAGAATTTCGGGTTTTCATGAACTGTATGCCAAAATCATTAATAGTAAAACAATAAAAGGCTTGAACTACTTCAGTTGTGTGTAAATGAATCTGAAATATATGAAAGTCTAATGTTTATCAGTACATTACAGAAAATCATGAACTTTATCACAATATGCAAATAATTTGAGAAGGACCTGTATTACCTGATTAAAAGAGGTTTATTTACTTGGCATATTAAAGTGAAGCAATCACCCAAGATATTTGAATGTGTCCTTTTAGAAGAAATGAATACAGAAATATTTTAGTACTTAAATCATTTTGAATCTCTTTAGTAGAGGCCTTCTAATGGGAGCCGTGACCTTGGTTCTCTCAGATGGAAGCGCATATTCCACTCACGTGTCAGGAGTTCATCTACACGAGAGCAGAGGCGCAGTAATTAGTCACAGTTAATATTCATTTAACGGACAGCAACTGTAATTATAAACCCATGTTCCGTCTTATTAGGAGCTAATTTGTAGTTTAAGCAGCACCTATTGATTACAAGCATTAGTTTTGTGAGAGAGTTAAAGCTTGGCTGTTTTTAGAAGAGCCTTTTTCCGGTTTGTTTATATTCTATCCATTGTTAAAATGTTTCGATCTACATACACACACACACACACACACACACACACATATATATATATATATATATATATATATATATATATATATATATACATATACATTTATATACATTTACATTTATGCATTTATGCATTTGGCAGACGCTTTTATCCAAAGCGACTTACATTTGAATGAACATATTTTTTCTGTCAGTTCTTGCTTTCCCTGGGATATGAACCCACAACCTTTGCGTTGTTAGCACAATGCTCAACCAACTGAGCCAGAGGAAAGCCTATATAAATAAATAAATATATATAAATAAGTGACATTATAAATCCTCCTAAAGTCCTCTACACACTGATTTGAATTGAGATTGCCACGACACTCCGGATGGCTTCTCAGCAAGGTGCTCTTCGTCTGGGTTAAGGAAATGTTGATGCCTACCTACTACCTACCTGAAGATGGCGTTTGCAGTACAACAGATGCACTCTGCGCCACATGGAGAAACAGAAAAGAAAAACTGTTTGATAAAAATGTGGAGAAAAGAGAGGATTTGTACTACTTTGTGCTATTTCTTTCCTGTTTCTTACCGCTATGAAAATGTGGGATGAGCGCCACTGAGCGGCTCTTTTGTCAAACTCACATCATCAAAAGAGTAGCTGTCATTATTCATTTTCTTTGGGAAAAACGGATCAAATATGGCAAGCAAAAACTTTTTCTAGGCGCATAGTTGCACAAAGCTTGAACAAAAATTTGGCTTGGTGTGTATTGCCCTTAAGTTGAAGTTTAATCTGTTATTGTGGTTTACATGTGCATGTTTCCTATTTTATCACCGAACAGAAGCGCTAGTGTTTTTGCTCACACAGTGCTGAATAATTATTTTTAAAACACCACAAATATACTGCCATCTGTTGTTTTGGTAGGGTGATTACAGCATTTTAGTGTCCATGTGGATGCAGGCTTTGTTCTAAATGAACACGTGTGGATGCTGTCTTTTGGGGATTTTTTTTTTTTGAGATGGTGTGAGAAAAAAAAAGCATTTTTTTTAAAATCATGGACATAGCCTCAGTTGACCAGTATGAGCGAGTGAGAGCAATGAGAAGAAATTTAACACATCTGCGTCATTCACACCTGAGATAAACTACAGGACACTGAGAAAAAGCTTCTTGACTTGATTTTGGAGATTCTGTCTGAAGGGTCCACTCACTTTTGTTTTCAAAATTTAAGAAATACTTTTTTAACGGGACACCAAACTTACACTGTAACACAAGTTATAGATAAAAAAAAAAAAAAAAAGAGTAGGACAGTTTTCACATGAAAAGATTTAATAAGGGTGAACTGAGAAAATGAAGACACACCAATTCAACATTATATAACTTTCTCTTTCAGGTTACTTTCATAATTTCATACAGTAACCCCACATTTTCTTATTTCAGGTTCCTAATGTCTGAATTAGGAATCTGCATAAAAATGTATGGGACTCCCATTTATTAGACATTTGGATCATATTTGTTACGAGGTTGGAAATACACATCCAGAAGAATCGTCGATACAAAACATGTCAACACCTTGTTTAAAGAGAATAATCTTCGTAAAATTTGTGCTTTTACTCAGATAACTTTACTTACAGTTATCCTAATGAGTCCTGACACATGCGTGAAAACCAACTTATCCAGGATTGCTAGTATGGGCTAGAGCAAGGAGCAGCTCTGATGTACTCTGAACAGTAATTAGAATGAAAAACACTTTTATTTTTCAAAATATTTTAGTGTTGGACAGAAAGGGGCTGCTCAATGTTTTGGAACATATTCAAGCAAACAGTAAGCCAACATTGGTCTGAATTTTCTTTGTAAAGTTATATTAATGATTTTATAAAGAATCCACATGTTTCTAATCGCCAACCCTTTTACCAGCTGTTATTTAATATTCTATTATCATAATGTACCCAAAAAGCTAGATAACAATTAAAGCTTTACTGATAGAAAATGTATTAAATTGTGATGACAATAAAAGCCATTATATTGCCATTACACCCCCATTAAAGCAAGCCACACCATTAACTTTGATTACACTCAATTGGAGTTTGAGCTCAAATCTAGACATGGAAGCGGAATGCAAGTAATTACAGAATTAAAAGATGGTTTTGAGACAGGTTTTACATCATTTATGGTTTACTGCCAGCTGCATTCCACAGATCAGATTCTGGCTGAACCCAGCTGTCTCCCATGATGCTTTGCAGGGTAAAGTCTTGAAAATACTCAAGTCGATGACTGAAAAAGAGGCAAAAGATTTTGTTTCTTGTGACATTGAATATAATATCAATGGAAATACACAAATTGACCACATCCAGAAATTGAACATACAAGTCTGGTCCTTGTCCTTCCTCTAGGTCCTCTCTTGGAACAGGAAATAGAGCCTCATAGGTTCTTCTATCACCAGAGCCATGGATTGCATAGGAGTTCATCTTATTAATGCCATGAGGGAAGTACCTCCAAGGTATAAGTGCTTCTCCGTGCCAAGTGTCACCCACTGTATGAGCGCTAAATGATAGAGGAAGCTGTTGCTGCAAATAGAAAGAGTAAGACAGAGTCTTTAAACTGAGTAACACAACATTTTTCTACTTTTGACTTCCAGTCTAATTCAATACATTTCAGAGGAAAGTGCAGCTTCATGTGTCAATCACAGCAGTGGATTTGAATTAAGTAGGAATGACACCATTTCAAATAAAATATGTAGGTTTCAAAAAGGCTATTAGTTCTGATATTTTAAGTGAACATTACATGAGTTATGACATAATTTTCAAGGTAGTTCGAATTCAAATTTGATAAAATGTGCAATCATCTTTCAGTTTCATTTTACAGACCCCAATTCGGTGCCATCAGATCCATTTAGCAGTGAAAAGAATAGAAAACCCTTGGAAGTACAAAACATGTGAGAATTTCAAACTAGACACAGATGAGAAAAGAAAGAGGAGAATCATATTTTCCACACATTACTTCTGATAATATTTGACATTTTGTTTAACTTTTTGTGCTAAATATTTATGAAACACACATTCTCTGAATATTTTTACTTTAGTGCAGTGAAAACTGATGGAAAAGGTGAAGTTGAACTTACGAACTAAGAAAATTCTGTATTTAAACACCCATATCCCCAATGCTTGTAGCTCCACTTGACTTGTAAACTATTTTGTCTTGTTTGGGTTCCTTCTCTCTCTCCCTTTGATTTCAATGGGAAATGTTTTTCTTTTTTTAATGCAAAATATGTGAGCTCACCAAATGTAATGGCTCAATAAGCTGCACTATTTTCACATTTGACCCTTATAGCGCAAAGCATTGGAGTTGACGCCGCCTGACACTCTACACGATAACAATAAGTGAATGCTTTACAGAATTACACTAGAGTTGCTTGTTTGCTTACCAGGAATGCATTGTGTTTTCCATTCAACAACAGAATAAGATGCTGCCCATGCCTGCAATACCAAAATAGGCTTTGTAGTGCTGAGGTCTAAGCAAACCAATATGAGTTAAAAGCTAAAACATTTCAAGAAATTGAAAAGATTACCACATTATTACATGGCAGCAATAAAAAGCTGCAATACAATGCATAGGCTACACTTACGGACAGACTTCCACCTCCAAATACTGCTCTGTGTCACTGTTGAGGAAGAATGACTCAACCACTGAAAAACAAGGGTCCAGAGAATGAAGCTATGCAATAGAGGAGCAATCACCCCCCCAAAGAATCAACATAGCAGAAGATCTAGCTAGCATTTGTATTATTGTAACATAATAATCAATGTAGTCACTGTATGAAAACAGAAAATGAATATTTTGTTAGTTGTATTATTAGTCTTCTGTCATTTAGATAACAGATGGAGGTAAATCGTGGATCAAATCAAAGCATGATTCCATACAGTACACTAAACTACTATGCAACTGGTGCAAACAGGAACTGAGTGTTTAAAACACTTTTTTTTAATAGATATACATATTTACAGAAGCAGTATACCCTCGTAGTCCCAAAGACCAGGGAAAGGCTCTCCTGGTGGTCCGGCTGGTGCTGGAGGGTCATTGAAGAAAGGAGCGTTCACCTGCATTAACAAACCATCGTCACCAGGTGAGAAACGAATCCTGACTGGCTTATGCTCCACAGGTAAGCTGTCCCATGTGTGCCTGATGTAGAACTCCATGGCAGTCAGGAGGATACAACCACTGCATATACTGTTGAGCATGGTTAAATCTTAATTCTTTAAGAGTAAGACTTGGAACTAACTTATTTATACTATCTGATACAGTATTATTAATACATTCACTGTATGATTAAAAAATGGTCACAGCTCAATGTTCTGTTCGACTCAAAACTACACTATCGTATGTGCAATAAGGTACAAAAGTCATTTTATATCATAAAACGTTGAATACTTCCTGGTTTCTGTTATTTACCAACTAAACATCTAGCATTAGTCACATGATTAAAGACTAGTTGGAAAATAATTAAATAAATAACGTTTATTTACCTAAATGTTAAACTCGAGCGATAGAAGCGGGATATTTCAATTTTCCAGAAAAATAAAACATGCTCTTCAAAGCGCGGAACGTAAAAGACTTCTTTTTCGGGAACACTTTAGCGAGTAGCACAGCGAGCTATAGACGAATCTGATTGGCTCAGGGGTTGAATCTGAGCTTCCTTGTAATCGAATCTGATTGGCTAAAGGTCTCTTTAAACTGTAAGGCGGAAGGCTCTCGAGGTAACGTTATCAGTTTTATAATATATGTAATAATTGATGTATATTTCATAATTCCAAGAAGCCATTGACGCGAATGCGGAAAAACACAACAACATCGAGGTTAAAGAAAATCACGACGCGCTTCTGTTTGCTTGTGTGTACCGTTAGCTTTTAGCCTGCTAGTACAGCTAACGCTTCTATTTAAATCTCCAATGGTTACCGATGATGCTCAAACTGTTGCTGAGATTATATACCAGAAATGCTTTCTTTGTAGTTTCAAATGTTCACTTTTGTACAATTTTCATACGTTCTGATATAACAATCCACGTTCACAACATAAGACTTGATTGATGTATAACCTGTTGAATGTGTTGGATATTCAATAAGAAAACAACAGTCCTTACAACCTCACTGTAACTGTATCTTTTGTCTTCCTGAATATAGATAAATAATCTGGCAGCTTGTGAAAGTCAAAATTATTCCACGTTAGCTTTTTTCCACCAACTGAACCACCACATACATAATGCTGAGGCACACAGCATTTTATAAGACAACTGTTGGAAAATAGATTCCTATCTTCGCAGAGATTCCTGCTTTTTTTGCAGATTAAAAATGTCAACAGAAGTCGAGTTTCTCCGTGACCAAGGTGAAAATCAGACGTTTTAGTCACATACCAGTTTCTAATATCTCACCCACATTAATCAGTGCTTTTGTGTTTTATAAAGTGAATCGTTTGAGTTCCGTGCTTGGTCGATATCAAGATGAATTTCCCCCTCCATCTTCAGTATCAAAGGTTGGTTGGATAATGCAGTTGTTACATTTTATTGTGAATTTCCATTAGTACTTTTAGAAGGGATACACAAGGTTGAAGATACTATTTTAAATAGTACACTTATATAAACATTTTAAAAATCTGCAAAACTGCTTGGTTTTTTTTTTTAAATCTAACAGTTTAGAAATGGCCCAAGGTACTCTCATCATTAATAAATAGTTGCTCCACTTGCATATTTACAGTTAAAGTTGGTGTTAATTTAAAGTGATTGTTTTACATCTGCATTATATTAAAATGAGAATCCATTTCTAAAAGAACACCAAGAAGGGGTAATGCAAATCTCAATAATGCTGTGTTCCTGAGAACAAGTATCATTTTGTTTTAGGCAGATGATTGCTTGATGGAGTCTGCTGCTCCGTGGCTCTCAGATAAAGGGTGAGTCTATATTTGCAAAAAGTCTTGCTTTTGACCACAGTTGTTAACTATAAGTTAGTTAGTTTTTAAAGGAAAATGCATAGATTAACCAATATTACTTTGTTTGAAAATTAACATAAAATAACACAAAAAATGTGAAATTTCAGTGGTTGGGTTTTTTTTTTTTTTCAATCTCAGTTTTCAGTCGAATGAAAGTTGTAAACACTTTGTGGTAAGTTGTGGCACTTATCTACAGAACAAAGATAATTTTATCTACAGAACAAAAAGTTTACATTGAGTATCTCTAGTTTATTGAAAGCTCACAATCTTGGAACATTATACATGTATATACAATGTATATACAATACATTGTATATATGTATATACAATTTGTAAAAAAATTCACTATTTTAATGTTTATTAGCAGGAGTGTCAAAGCAAATCCGCAGCACAGTTTAGGTTCTTTAACAGACTTGCTCCGGCTAATTACAGATGTGTTTCTGTAATTTACTAATACATTTACATACCCTGGCAAAATGTTCTTGGTAAATTATAAATCATTATGACAACAGAAACTGTGCAAATGACCCTAATCAAAATTTAACACCCCTGCTCTGAATATTTTAACATCAATAAGTCAGAAATAAACAGAAATAAGTCTCATTTAACAGAAATAAATCTCTTGAGGTAGTTGTCAGTGAGGTTCTTTATCTTCTCTGCTGGTAAACAGCTCATTCTTCTTGGCAAAAACTTTTTGAGCTGCTTGAGTTCTCCCTAGAGGGATTCAATGATGTTGAGGTCAGGAGACTGGAATGGTCATTCCAGAACCATCGCTTTGTTCTGGTGTCACCAATGACAAGTGGACTTGTTTTTTGTGTTTTGGATCATTGTCATGTTTTAACGTCCCATGTGCAGCTTCTATGCTGATGACGCACATTATCCTTCAGTATCCTCTGATAACAAGTTGCATTCATTTTATGTGCCTTTGGAGCTCACACATCCCCAAAACATTAGTGACCTACCTCCGTGTTTCACTGTGGGGATGGTGTTTAGTTCATGTGGTGTTCGGAGCCTTGTTGACTCCTCTCTTAATTAAGCATTTATGGTTGTGGCCAAAAAGGTTCATTTTGGTCTCGTCGCTCCAAAAAACGTTCTTCCTGATGTTTGGAGGCTTGTTTATGAGCTGTTTGACTTATTGTAAGCTGACTACTTTGTGGCATTTGTGCAGTAATGGCTTGCTTCTGGCAACAATGCTGATTGGCTTTTCCATTCCTTGTATTTCTTATATTTCTGTTTCCTGTTTTGAACAGTTTAGCAACCTTTTCCTGTAGATACTTTGATGGAGCTTTTGCTTTCCCCATCGCTCAGAATTCAGAAAAGTTAGCCTTTCACTGGATAAAAGAGGCAAGGGTCTATCAGGAACCCAGAACCTCAGAAACCTTTTATGCACCAACATTGATTACACTGATTAAGATGGCTTCCTTTACCGGCCACTCAAACAAAAATCCGGTCAAAAACACAATTTGTTTTACAATAAATGTATTCAGCCAACCACTATCCATCATTAAAACTTATGGCCATTTTAAAAAAATTAAAATGTATTTGATCAACAGGATGTTGTGTCATGCTTTTCACTGAACTCAGAGAACTTAGCAAAATTGGTACAAAAAAAGTACTGATAAAAGGGTACAAAATGTGCTGGAGAAGCCTCTTAGTCGAGCTGTGACATAACAAAACAGGTTTGTGGAAAAGCAGCATACATCACCCGTACCTGACTGTCAAGGCAGCTACAGGCTGGTCTTGGTCAGACAGATATAAACTGTAGTTTAATGAGTGTAGTATGCAGTACATCTGTATTGTTTCCCATATCACAGGTTAAATAATGTTTGTGACCCCTGTGTCGACAGTCTAATGGCTCCTCTAATAGAAGAATATGACAGACACATACAGCAGATGGAGATGCAGCTCAAGTTCTATCAGGTACAACCCCTAACATCACGAATGCTCTTGGAATAGTGGGCTTTTGCAAGTGTGACGACTTCATGGGGCTGATTTCATGCTGTCAGCTCTAAACTGTGCTTTAGTCTCCGGTCAAGTGTATTTGGGCTATAATAAGTTTGCCATTGAAGTGTGCACTTTCCCTGATTCACCCACTAACACAGTCACACACTTGTTTCCCTCTGTGAAACCCTTAGAGACAGATGACAGACGTCAAAGCCAGCCTGGAGCAGGTGGTTAAAGAAAACGAGCGGTAAGAGCTTTCAAACCCATCTCCTGCTGATTTCTTATCTGAGAAAGTCACCACAAACAGCTTCTTCGCAGCCAAGAGGAGCTGCTTCTGCTAATCACAGCACACCTTTCAAGTGAATTCATTTTAGTGTTGGCTTTACTATAATCCAGAGCTTTTAGTGGTTAGGATTGTTTGGGTTAATGGAAAAAAAAGAATAATAATGATGTGTTTGAAATAAAAAAAAAGCGCTGACAAAAATAAGTGCTTTCACAGTCTTTGGATTCTAAATCCTTTAATTTCTCACATTTCAAGGCTTTAAAAGTATTTGTTATTTTAAAACAACACAATCCAGAAAATGTGAACTAAGTCCCAACATAATTTATATATATATATATATATATATATATATATATATATACACTTCTTTAAAAAATTCAGTATAAGTTCCTAGAAAAAAGTAATATCGTATTTTTTTTCAAAGCCATTTGTGTTTCCTTGAGTTCCTTAAAAACCTTTTTTTACTGAAAGAAATGGAAGAAAATTAATTTGCAGAAAGAAATCTATGAAGTGATATAAACCTGGTCATAATGTCACTTCTATTTGACTTAAATTTGACTTAATTTTGTGGTATTCAAAATGCTTTTCTCATAATTTTTCATCCAAAAGTAACAGGTATAACATATTTGCAGTTAAGCTGGTTAAATATGTATCTTCAATTTTTTAAATAATTAAAGTTAAAACAGTTACCTCATTAAATTGTATAAATGTTCATTAGGTTTGCTGAACAACCTTTTAAGTACATTTTTAAGGGACAAATTAAAGCAGTGTCTTATTGTAAATTAATCAAAATTACCGGTACTCAAGAGAATTTTACTAAAAATTTGTCCCATTTTCATAATAACATAAACGAGTTGCTGACCTGAGTTATTGGGCAGCTTTGTATCTTTGTAAATGTCTAATATTTGGTTCTCATTGGAATGTTTTCTTCAGAGATTAGTCACTTCACTTCATTAAATTGTTACTAAATATCTAAAAACAAACAAACATGGAATCCGCCTGAGATTTCCAATTATTGATGTGAAGACGTTATCTCATCTTCACGTAAACACGTTTTGATTTGCAGGCTTCATGCAGAGCAGCGGATGTCCATCGAGAAGCAGCTGCAGGCTCTGTCTGCAGCTGGAGCAGAAGATTCACCAGCTGATGCGATGGCTATAAGCAACCTGCAGGAGCAGCTAAAATGCGCAGTGCAGGTGAGTGTATGGAGACTCCCTCGAGGTTTCCAGCAGTTCCATTAGTGTGTCCACAAGTGCACAGACCCTGACCCTGGTGTGTCTTAGATGTGCAGAGGTTGAAACTACCTTGGATTTTTTGGCTGGTATCTAATGAGACGGTGTGGTGCAGGGGGAATGCTTTTAATCAGCATGAAGTACACTCCCGGGGCTCCGGAGGATTGCACGTCAACACTTGACTTTAGGGTGTAATGAGATATTAGCACGCTGTTCATCAAGCGCTCTACCACGAGCCCGACAGAGCACAACTTCGCCCTCCATAAGGGAGCAGTTCACCAGGATCCCATCTGAAGTGCAGCTGAAGCCGAACCTCGAGTGAAGGGCTTTTTGGGTTTGGGATTTCTTTTTTTTCAGTTAATTTTCACATTTTTAATAAACTGAGAATGACATAATTGGCTTCAAATGAACCCTCACCGGTGTCTCTTTTCTTACCACGAGGGGGATCTCGTAATACTTGGTCTGTTTTCAGTTATAAACAGTGATCTCTCATTTAAATTGTATGCAAAATTATTCTGAGCTGGACTAATCAGGTTTGAAGATGAGCGAATCTCATAAAACGTCTTAAGTATTGTGTTAAGTTGTTTTGTTTTTAGAATATTTAAAACAGGGTAGTAACATGAAAAATTTGCATTTCAATGATTTTTCTATCACTGTTGTTTCCTCACCTTCATAAATTCAAATGTATGTAATCCTATATTTTTTTCATTGGATGCTCAAAACTCAAGCGCTCCATTACTCTGCCCACTAACCAATCAAGTTCTGAGAGAAAGTTTTGAGATGTCATTAGCATTTTTTTGAGAGAGGAAAGGTATATATTTACAAATGTATTACAATATTTTTGTGAAAATCTACTGTAAGCGCCTTTTAGTTATTGTTTATTTGTTTTTGAAGGTCCTTAATAACATTTTAGGTGTTTTAAAAACAAAATACTCAAAGCAAACCATAACCACATGGGAGTCTTGAAGACAAGATGGGTACTATATCACAATTATTGTATTTGATGTGGGAAAAAAATGTAGATTTTGAAATCATGTGGAATGTGAACATGGAAAAGTCATTCAATGTAGATTTTTCAATCAAATTCTTTAAAAAAAAGTTTATTGAATGCTGCAAAATTCAAATGCTAGGAGTAGCAGACCTAAGATCATAGGTCTGAATGCCTCAAAAAAAGCAGTTGTATTGGATGTGTTTTTGTGCTCTGGTGCATTCCTTAGTTGACCTTATATGAGCTAGTACCTGGTACAATATACCACCCCATTTTTTTTAATTATTGTATTTGGTTTAAAACTTCTGCACAATGATGGGCTTCATCTTACATCCATTAGTTACGGTACTTTCAAGATTGTTTGATTAAATTAACCTTTTTTTTACACTGATCATTTGTATTATACATGGTGAACGACACATTTTATTTCTCAGCTGTTGCTTTGGAATTTACAAAAGTAAACTTGTAAACTTGTCAGGGCGGCACAGTGCTGCAGTGGCTAGCGCTGTGGCCATTAAGTTAGAAGGTTGCTTGTTCTCCCCGTGCTTATGTGGGTTTCCTTCGGGTACTCCGGTTTCCCCCACTATCCCCAAAACATTCGGTTAGGTTAATTGAGTAATCTAAATTCCCCTTAGATGTGAAAGTTGCCATGCGATGGACTGGGGACCTGTCCAGGGTGTTACCCCGCCTTTCACCAATGTGCGCTGGAGATGAATGAATGAACTTGTCATTTCAGGATATAAGTGCAAGTTTAAAGTAGATTTTGATGTCATTGTTTTTTTCGTTTGGTATATGACACACTGATTAACTTTAGCAAACAAGGCAAATTTCTATCCAATTGATAAAATCCTCCCAATTTCAGCAATAAAACCAAAATCAAACATAGTTTCTGCCTTCAAAGAAAGATTTATTTTGGCATTAAATCATGTGACCCTAATATCATGCTCATGTTCTGTCTTTAAAATGAGTTTAACCATTTTTTTGGAGAAGAAAATGAACTTATATGACATTCTGAACCATGTTTTTCAAAATTACTGTCTTTTTTATTTTAAGACCAAGTTAAACGAAGAAAAGGGGCTCCTAAACAAATACCATTTGCTTCAGTTCTTCCACTCCAACTGTTGCCCGTTCTTCTTCTAAAGCCTCTTTATATTATTTTCACTGTAAACAGCCAGGGAGTAGTGTCTTTAAGTAAGTAAAAAAAAACGCACAAAAAAGTGGTTCCCGCTATAGACTTTCCTTTGTTAGAAACACATCATTATTGAAACTGGCTACCAAGGTCAAGTTGCAGTATTGCAGCACATAGTGTCTCTGGGCGTCTACTGCCATCTCCTGTTGGAGAATAAAAGAGCACTTCCTATATGTGTAATTCATACTGTTGCCAACACTGCATAAACACAGCAAATTATTCCTTTTATGACAGAGGTTGTGAGCCAATTCTGACTTTTCTCCAGGAAAAAGATCAAGCTCTTGAGATGTGGCAGGTGGCTTCACAGGAGCTAGATCGACTTCAGACACAGTTCCAAAGCTCCAGAAGTGATGGACAAATCCACGCTGTTGAGCGGCAACATTTACAGGTACCTCATTTACTTTATGATGTCATTTTTTACAATTTACAATAATTTGGAACAACAACTGCAATCTTTTTGCTTGCCTTTTGAGCTTGAAAGCTCTCAATCTGATTTGGAAAAATCTGCATTCTGATCATGAACCACTAGAGGGCAGCATGTCTCTGTCAGACGCGCTTAAAAGAACAAACAGACCCCGGGAACTTAAACATGTTTACACAGAACCCAGAAGGCACGCTGAGCTTCATTATTGCGGTTGATGAATTCAAGACAAGCCGTTGGCCACAAATGAGGGGCTTAATTGTGGTTCAAGGCTTGCGATGATACATGTATTTAAGACTGAATTGCTCTTTTACTGAGAATCACTCTGCTGCTTTTAGAATCAGATGGCACAGCTTCAACAACACGCCCAGAAACTCCAGCTGACCAATCAGAAGCTTGAAGTGGTAAGACAGTATTTAATATTTATTTAATTCTGTGGTCCTCCTCGAATTCTTCATTTTACTTCTTTAATGATCAATGATTAAACTGCATTTTTCTATTAACATTGATTTTATGTTCAATGGATTTAAAAAAAATGAATAATTTAATTTTCTTTTGGTGGTTTCAATTGGGATCAAGGTCTGATTAAACTGTATATTATGGGAGTAATCGGCTACATTATTTTATTTAAAGCAACAAATCAGGGTTTAAAATGATTAAAAAATTCTCTGCACCCGGCTGCAGGCTCTTTCTGCCCATCACCGAGCTGCTGCTCTCAGGTGAATTACAGCAGGAAAGATCTGACAAAACGCAGAGACGGGTTAGAGACAAAAGCCAAAATATCAACTATTACAACTACAAGATCAAACGCACATGCAGTGGTGTAAAGTAACAAATTACTGTATATGAGTCAATCAGAAATAGAAATGATTTTGCTAGAACAGATCATTTATTTTCTTTTATCGTTTCAATTTATTCAAAATAGTTGAATGTTTAATTATGTAGCAATTATTCTTTCTCGTGCTCTCTTCTTTCTAATATCTTGCACTCTTTATATCACTCTTTCTCTGGCTTTCATTCTCTCTATTTCACTCTTGTCTTCTTCTTCTTTTACTTTCGGCTGTTCCCAGTTTAGGGGTCGCCACAGCGAATCATCCTTTTTCACCTAACTCTGTCCTCAGTATCCTCTACTCTTGCACCAACTACCTTCCTGTCCTCTTTCAGCACATCCATATATCTTGTCTTTGGTCTTCCTCTTGACCTCTTGCCTGGCATCTCCATCTCTAACATCCTTCTACCAATATAACCACTATCCCTCCTCTGCACATGTCCAAACCATCTCAGCCTGGCCTCTCTGACTTTGTCTCCAAAACAACCAACCTGAGCTGTCCCTCTGATGTGCATTCCTAATCTTGTCCATCCTCGTCACTCCTCAACATCCTCATCTCTGCTACTTCCATCTCTGCCTCTTGTCTCTTCCTCACTGCCACAGTCTTCAACCCATACATCATAGCTGGTCTCACTACTGTTCTGTACACCTTTCCTTTGATTCCTGCTGACACTCTTCTGTCACACAACACCCCTGACACTTTTCTCCACCCACTCCAACCTGCCTGCACTCGTCTCTTCACCTCTTTTCCACACTCCCCGCCACACTGGACTGTTGACCCCAAATACCTAAACTCCTGCACCTTCTTGACCTCAGCCCCTGTAACCTCACTGTTCTATTTCCCTCCCTCTCGTTCAAACACATGTATTCTGTCTTGCTGCAACTGACTTTCATTCCTCTTCTTTCTAGAGCTGACCTCCAACTTTCCAGGTTTTCCTCCACCTGCTCTCTGCTCTCACTACAAATCACAATGTCATCTGCAAACATCATTGTCCACGGAGATTCCTGTCTGACCTCATCTGTCAACCTGTCCATCACCATAGCAAATAAGAAGGGACTCAAGGCTGATCCTTGATGTAGCCCCACCTCCACCTTGAACTCCTTTGTCTGACCTACAGCACATCTCACTGCTGTCTTACTTCTCTCATACATGTCCTGAACTACTCTGACGTACTTCTCTGCCACTCCTGACCTCCTCATACAGGACCATAGCTCCTCTCTCGGCACCCTGTCATACTCTTTTTCTAAATCCACAAAGACGCAGTGCAGCTCCTTCTGACCATCTCTGTACCTCTCCATTAACATTCTCAGAGCAAAAATTGCATCAGTAGTGCTCTTCCTGGGCATGAAGCCATACTGCTGCTCACAAATATCCACTTCTCTTCTTAGCCTAGCTTCCACTACTCTTTCCCAAAGTTTCATTGTGTGGCTCATTAACTTTATGCCTCTGTAGTTTTACAACTCTGCACATCACCCTTGTTCTAAAAGATTGACACTAGGACACTTCTTCTCCATTCCTCAGGCATCTTCTCACTCTCTAAAATCCTGTTGAATAACCTAGAAAGGAACTCCACTGCTGTCTCTCCTAGACACTTCCACACCTCCACTGGTATGTCTTCTGGACCAACAGCCTTTCCACTCCTCATTCTCCCCAGAGCCTTCCTCACCTCATCCTTTCTAATCTTTTCAACTTCCTGCTCTACAGTATTCACCTCTTCCTCCCTTCATTCCCTTTCATTCTCCTCATTCATCAACTCCTCAAAATACTCCTTCCATCTTCTCAGCACACCCTCCTCACTTGTTAGCACCTTTCCATCTCTATCTTTAATCAC
>SRMA01025772.1:0-57850 GCA_007224835.1 Danionella cerebrum
CCTCCGTCACAATATACATATATACATATACATATACATATATATATGGGATCTTATAGTAATTTTTGTATGGGGATGGAGCCATGTGACATTTACTTTTTTCATTAAAGTTTCAGACAAATCCCTGAGCCTGAGCTGAACTCTGTGTGGTGGGATTTTGTCCTGGTTTGTGGGCCCTCGGGACTGGTTGAATTTTATCTTTTGAGTTTATTACTTTGTCATGAGCTTACCTAAATCCAGATAATCTAGAGAACATCCTTTATTGCTCTTTAGTATTCTTACAGCAACATGTTGATGCTGTTTGTACTTAAAAAGTTTTTTTTAAAGTAAACAAGAATAACACACTCAGTGCTTAATTGACACCTATCCCGCTGATATTTATGAGTGGTTTCAGCTAAGCTCTTTGTTTGCATTTGAAAACAATGAAAATAATTATGTGGATTTGTACCTAATGAAAAAAAGGTAAAAGTGGTAAGACTGTGAAGGGTTGTTTGTGTTTTATCGCAAACAAAAGCACAATAGCTTATGGAAAATTGTATTTGGCTTTTCTAAAGTCTTTTTGTTTTTTCACCTCCCTCAAAAATGGCCCTCAAAAGGCAAGTTTAATCAATTACATGTTCAGTGGTCACAGAGCTGGAAAGTAACCAAGTAAAACACATTTTATTTTTATAATAATAATAAATTTTATTTATTGGGCGCCTTTCTTGACACTCAAGGTTGCTTTAAAAGCAAAAGTTAAAATAGGAACATCCAAAACAAACAGTAAAACTTTAAAACTTTAGAAGAACAGTGCGGTTATGATTTAGGTGAATTGGCCAGTCTCAACAGATGAGTTTTAAGATTGGATTTGAAATGTGGGAGTGTGTCAGTGTTGAGGAGGTCAGGAGGAGTTCCAGAGCTGGGGGAGCAGAACGACTGAAAGCCCTGCTCCCCATAGTGACAAGGGGGAGGAGCGGAGAGAGTGAGTAAGGTTGTGGATGACTTTGAATGCGGTGTGTGATGGGGAGCCAGTGGAGCTGTTGTAGGATGGGTGTGATGTGGTTGGTGGAGAGTGTGCGTGTTATAATGCGAGCAGATGAATTCTGAACCAGTGGAAGTTTATGGAGTTTTTGTGGGAGACCAAACAGAAGAGAATTGCAGTAATCCAGGCGGGAGGTGACGAGACTTTGAATAAGTACGGCAGTGGACTGAGGAGTAAGGGAGGGACGGAGACGATGTATGTTATGGAGGTGGAAGTAGGCAGAGCAGGTGGTGTTTATGTGAGATGTGAAGGAGAAGATACTATCAAGGATGACACCCAGACTCTTTACCTGTGGGGAGGGAGAGATGGAGGAGCCGTCGATGGGAATCGAGAAATGATCAGTCGTACTTAGGTTAGATTTGGTGCGTAAAACAAGAAGTTTAGTTTTATTGCTATTGAGTTGGAGAAAGTTGGAGGTGAACCAGGATTTAATTTCATTGATACAGCTGACAAGGGATAATGGTGGGAGTGTGGAGTTTGGTTTGGTGGAGAGGTAGAGCTGGGTGTTGTCCGCGTGGCAGTGGAAGTGAATGTGGTGTTTCCAGAAAATGTGTCCGAGCGGGAGAAGATAGATGATGAAAAGGAGGGGACCGAGGACAGAACCTGGATGCAAGAGATGCCAATTAAAGAGAGCCTGTTGAGAAAGATAGAATGAGAAATTGTGTCAAAGGCCGAACTAAGATCAAGCAGAAGGAGAATTTTTATTAATATTATTATTATTTTATTTTTGTGTGTAATGCTAACTTTGATGCTATTTTGTTTGGTTTAACTGTTAGAAGTCTCTGCACGCATCGGTTCAAGCTGGCTATTTGAAATAAGTAGGAATGAAAGCGACCCACCATTTGATTTCAAACATGTGTATGCTTTAAAAAGGATATTAGCTTTGGTATTTTTGGTTTTAAACAAACATTAACAAGTAATAGAATTGAAAATGTGAGAGAACCATTTCTGTCATTCAGTTTCATTTTACAGACCCCAAAGCTGTGCCATCAGTACCATCCAGTAGCGAAAAGAAGTGATAATCCTTAGAAGTATTAGACCTGTGAGATGGACTGTGTTTTGCAAAGTTCTGCCTCAAAAAGGCACAATGGCACAATAAGATTCTCACACTGTTTTGACCTTGCCTTTGTTTATTTAGGATTTATACATTTTTATTTTGCCTTAAAATTTTGGATGATTGTTGTAAAACATAAAAAGTGTTGTTATTTTTTTTAGGTTTTTGCATAATAAAAAACACAAAATGCACTATCTTTACTACAATTTCAGGTTTATTGTAAAATGATTGGGAAAAAATATTTGCAAAAAAATGAAGCTGGGGTTGTACTAAAACAAATATATCAAGCATTGCAACAAAAAAACTGTTTGGAAGTCTTGTGTAGCGAAGATACCTGATTGCCTGAAAGTTTTAACCAGTTATATGCAGTCAATGGCTGCTCCCTTTTAATGGGAGCCCCTAGCGGTCAATAGATGTACAGCAGGATTCGTCACTTATATCCATTCCTGTTAATAGTGGATGTCAAAAGCATTTCACTGCATATTATAGTGTTATTGTGTACGTAACCAATACATAATTAATTTATTTTGAATTTTATAAATATATTCATTGCTTAAGGCTTCTACAAACTAATCCGAATTTTGGTCCATACTTTTGTGGAACAACGCGCCTTGATGGAAAACCATGGGCATCAACAGGAGCTCACACGTCTGATCAAATGTGTTTCTATGTTTTCTTTGATTTCTTCTCTGTCATCTTCTTCTTCCCTGTTTGCCCATGTGGTGCGGAGTGCATCTGTTGTACGGTAAATGCTATATTCAGGCAGGAACCATCATTTCATCAATATTTCCTCGACCCAGCCATCCTAAAAACTGCGTGAATCTCAATTCAGATCGGTGTGTGGAGACCTTTACTTTCAGAGCTAAATTTTAAGGGTTTTCAGAGGGCAAGGATTAGTGCTGGTAAAGTATGCTCTCCTTTTGGGAATAATTTTTAATTTGGTTGTGAAAATGTTTTTGTGTATTGTATTGTATTGTTTATGTGTTTGGGTTTAAACAAATTTATTATGGTTTGATTGGGTTTTTTGGCTTTCTTGAGATGCTGAAGCAACCTGTTTCTTAGACCACACTCTGTTCAGCACATTGTTGCTGTTTCATTATTCTAGGATCCTGTTGTTTCTTGATTTTTTCCAGTCTGCTTTTATCCTTCTTTCATGGAGAATGGATTCAAAAATGGCAAATATCTCAATATCCCTAGATAATACTAATCCAGTGTAACTAGAGCTTCTGATGATGAAAGTCTTCTTATTATGCCTATTACAAAGTACCACTGGCTTAATTCCCTGGAAGGTTCTTGTATAAATAGCAGCTCTTATACCAAAAAGGCATCTGTACCTATGGGAACTAATGTACTCAGAGGAAAAGAATTGTGGCAGCAAGCGGTAAAGGCTCAACAATCTCAATGTAAACAAACAGAAATCAAAGGCTGAACAAAAGGGCAGAACTTTTCACAAATAATGTACCATCACCCGTACAATTCCAGGAGCTTGCAAGCCGTCAGGGCTGACTGAGATCAGGTTAGGTTTTCTGTCTTTAGTTGAATTTATCATTTAGCTCACCTGATCCTAATGCACGCTAATTATCTTGGTCTATTTAGACCCGTGCTCCGTTACTCTCTTTGTCGGGTGATTGCAGCGCAAACATGAGAATTTCTCTGTCAGCTACTAACTCACCTCTCATTCCAGTTGGTGTCGGATCCGTTCCCGTTGGGTCTTTCCTCATAGTTTGTGGCTGGTGGTTGTTCTGGACACGAAGGGTCTCACCTATCTCCTTCTCGAGCGACTGAGAGAATATTGATTCGTCCCTGGAAGTCTGTACTTTGTGTTTGTTTTGGTCTGAGCGGCCTTTGGAGATTTTCTACAGTTTTTTTTCCTCTCCGGGACAATAAATTATCACCTTGCATCTGGGTTCTCTCTGTGCCAAGAGCATAACAGAGAATGTAACATGACCGCAGCATCCTTCTTAATATCATGTGATGTAAGAAAATAGGTCTTAAGTATAAATAATGTATTTTAATATATTATGATTTAAAAGTGGGCGACAGGGTGGTGCAGTGGGTAGCACTGTGGCCTTCCAGTTAGAGGGTTGTTGGTTCGATGACCTTTCTGTAGTTTGCATGTTCTCCCTGTGCTTGCAAGTGTGGATTTCCTCCATGTATTCAGGTTTCCCCCACTATCCCAAAAACATGCAGTTTGGTTAATTCACTCTAAATTCCCCTCAGGTGTGAATGTGTGAGTGACTGTTGGCAACATTCGTTTTTTTCCTGTTAAATCCTACACGAGCATCGTTATTCAAGAATCGCACTACACTTACTTTAGCATCACCTTTTCTCATATTTCACCAAACCATTTTTCAAAATGTTATTAGTGTTATATTTTTGGTTTTAAAGAAATGATATTTAAAACAAGAGTTATGACACATTTAATGTGTAATTTTACAGACACCAAATCGGTGCCACAACGCTTGTAAGTACAATACCTGTTATATGGCTTGTATTTTTCAAAGTTATGGCACAAAAAAGGTTACTGGAGCTATAAATAGCCAGCATGAGCCGAGATAGAGCATGAGATTGAGTATGTGCAGTCAAGCAGCTTATTATAACATCCAGGCTCCTTCCGAATTTTGTCAACAACACACCAAAAAGTAAGGTAATGTGTAGTTTTTTTTGTTTGCATGTTTGTTTGCAAATGTCTTTATTACTTTAATCTATAGTGAAGTTCAGAGCAACAAGTAATGAAAAGGGAGAGAGAGGGGGAGGGATGTGAAAGACCTCCTGGATAAGGGATCAAACCCGAGTCATCAACCATGCTTTTGATGATTTTTTTAAAAGAATAAATACAACTTTACCAATGGAAAGCTAAAAATTGTATTATTCATTAATGTCATTTAATTGAGTAAATCAGAACAGCCTTTTAAAATCCAGGTACTGGTCAAAACAGAAGCTCCTGTAGTGGATTATGGGAGACGTAGTGCGACTCTGAATTATAAATTTAAATTCCATTGTGCTTTTTTGTGGCAGAACTTTGCAAAACACAATCCACCTCACAAGTATTATACTTCCAAGGGTTATCCCTTCTTTTCTGAATCGTGAGACTCTCCCAAATGCAACATTGCATGCCTTCAAAAACCCCAAACTATGTTTTTTTGCTGAGAAAAGCAACATCAACATGTTTAATGATTTATTTTTGAGTCCATTTTTTACTAAAACAATAAATTTTTGGTATAAACACATCTGCTCAGACATTACAAGTGTTTATTCATAACACTTTGTGAGACTATTGTAATGTTTTAGCAAACAAGGCCCAGTCTTAATCTACCAGTAACTTTCCTCTGAGAATTTTCTTTTGGCCTAAAAGCTTCCATATGTGTTTGAGTGTCGTAGTGCAATGTGGATGGTCAGATGCTAAACAGGAAGCCCCCCAGATTGACCCTTATCATGACCAAAACATGGCTCAGTGTGGGAAATCAACTTATGACCACGGCGCTGCAGCATTACGTGGAAGAGATTGGCCAGAGGCGGATGAGGTGAACCAATCAAGAGACTCCTCTGGGGGCTGACATGGTAAACACTGCCAATCTAAAGAGCAACATCAAGGCCGGTTATTCTCCCAGAACATTTCTCAAAATAACATTAATCATTCTTCATTCACAGAATGAAGGACCATGTTAACCATGTCATGGCTGTTCTTAAAATTGTGAACCAAAACAGCGAGGATAAACTGTTTTTGTTCTTTATGTCTTTATTTTATTCAAATTTTCTGCCAGTTTATAGTTCTTAGAAATGAAAAATGTTCACAGAATTTGAATTCAAGCCTTAGTATGAGTTAAAAGCCAAGAAGTACAATTATAGTTCATTAGAACAGTGATCCCCACCCGGACAGTTTAAACGCAGTCATTTCTATTCACGGACCAGTGCTCAGGATATGCCTCATTAGAGAACCGGTTGTCGCATATTGAGAGGGGGCTTGGTGTGTAGGTATCACCTGTCCCAATAAATCCATATTTTAAGCATGTCTCCTGATACTGTTTGTATAAAGCGTTCTTCAATTTTCAGCACCAATGGTCTGGTTCTAAATGACACATAAACCAGTACCGGGGTTTGGGGATCACTGCATTAAGAGACATCTCAGCTTCTGAACAGCTAATCAATCCATTATTAGAGGGTGCCTGTTTATGCCACACCCCTTTACTGAATCTAAGAGGTAAAACAAGGGATAAAATGGTCTTTAATACTTAAAAATGCAAAACCATGACTCTCAATAATAACCTATTCATTCATTTTCCAACCGGCTTATTCCCTTTTTGAGGTCACGTTGGTCTGCCGGTCAATCTCCAGCACACATTGGGCGAGAAGTGGGGGGTACACCCTTGACAGGTAGCCAGTTAACATCCGCAGGGCAACATTCATTCACACAGTAGAGGAATTTAGAACATTCAATTAACTTAACCACATGTTTTTGGGATTGTGGGGGAAACCGGAGTACCCGGAGGAAACCCACACAAGCACAGGGAGAACATGCAAACTCCTTTGAGGAAGGTCACTGGCGAGCCTCAAACTGACAACCTTCTAACTGGAAGGCCACACTACAACCCACTGCTCCACCATGCCGCCCATTAAACTATTACGTTCAAAAGAATTGGACCCAACAGTGGTTCCCAGGATTTACCAGATTACCAACTTTGTGTGGACGTAGAGATTTAACACAGTGTTGAGCACTCCTGCTATGAAATGCACCCCCTTTTCAATGTTTTGTTTTACATTCTTGAATATTTATTTTCTACAGCATCTTGTATTTTATTGCAAAAATAAAATGACATAAATGTAGTTTTTCAGTAAATAAACACCTTTAACCTTCTAAGACCTACAGTAGCGCTGGCAATCCCATTTGCATATCAGTTTTTAAATGCCTGTAAAATTATAACCACATAAGATAGAGCAATAATTCTTTTTACATCATAAACAGAAGTTAGAAGTATGAAACATGTCTCAAAGAGCCGTTAATTTCCACCAGTGGGTGTGTGTAAAAAAACAGTAAAAAGTTTACACAATAAAAACATTACAATCACACAGCAGGTGTTAACAGCACTTCCGATGAAGGATATTTCCTCATCACATTGAAAAGTGATAAATTCTAGCAATATTATCCACGAATCATGGCATGACGTCATCTTCCCGGGACTTTTACCTTGGCGAAAACCTAAATCTCTCCTAAACATCCCATACCATCCCTTATCCCATCTGTGAGGGGCATCGGGCTCAAAAAAATACAGAGGGCCGAAAAAAGTGTGTAGAAAGTACACTCCCTTCATACGTGAGGTGTGAGAAGTTCCTCTGGGTTATTGTGGACAGGAACTATCACAGCTCTTCAGTACAGTACCATACTGTTGCACTTTAAATAGTTTGTATAATTAGTTTTGGATTTTATTTTATTATATATTTATATAGATATTTATGCCTGATTGTGTAGTTTGTTTTCTCCTGTTCTGAAGTTTCACCACAGTAAAAAGTTTGTAATTTATTGCACTGTATGCAATGATAACTGCCTAATACAATGTTTGTATTTAAAACATACCTTTTTAACACAACTGTGAACAGAATGTTTTAATAATGTGTTTAACTGCCACAAAAATTATATTCTAAAAGCTAAACATTTTTTAAATAAGGGGTGCATCTCACAGCAGGGGCTCTTCCTCTAGGCACAGCATTAAAAAGTGTACAGAGATACACAAGCCGAGTGTCTGGTCATCATACTTCAAAGCAGGGTTTATCGTGGGCATTAAAGTGAATATTTTATTTTTAATAAATTACACATTAAAAAAATGCTAAACCTTTTATTTTGGATAAATGGTGATTTAGTTAAAAGTCAAAATTGAAATGGCAACCCCAAATCCAGGTTTCAGCTATTGCCAGTATGGTTTAAGCTCCTATAGTTTTCTTTTTTTATTTTTTATTGCAGCAATTGCTTCTCCTTTTTTGTAATTTATCAGTCTTTGTTGTCCCTGAACTCTTTGAAAATTGGTTCAAGCAGTCAATTGCATGACGGCTTTCTCCTTTTTTCGGTTTGCTTATGGCCACTCACTCTGCGATTTACAGCATACCTTCAATACAAACACTCACCCGAATAATGGCTGTGCTCCAGACATCCTCTTATATAGGTCACAGGTGATTCCAGTCCACAGCTTCACTAGGGTTTTGTCTAGTTTCAATTCCCTTTGTAAAAGAACATGTATTGTTTACTCGATAATTGCCACCCTTCCTGATGCTTGAACTTCGGATCTCTCACGTTATCTAGATGGATCTCTGACAATCTGCACCAGTCAAGTGCTGAGGGGGGGAAAGTGTTTAAGACATGTTTAAGTGTTTAAAGGAAGTTTGGATGGATGGAAGTGGAATAGTCAGGTAATTTCAAAGACCCGACAACACTCCAGAGAAAGGTCTTTGAAAATTTATCAGTTAAAGTGTTATTTTATATATCCTCTCACACAATATTTATATGTCGCTTTTGAAACCGATCCGTGGAGGATGGAGGGATGTAGGCTTGTGATGAGAGGATATGGTTGACCTGTGCAATTTCACAACACTTTGTGGTTTTGCTTTAAACTTGCTTTTTTTAAACTTGCTTTAGATCTCTGAGAAGCTTATAACACCACAAGATTACAAGCCAAAAACCACAACATTAAAGTCACTGCCATTGCTTTGAAGGTACCATTTTAATTGATCAAACTTGTTTATCCTAAATGGCCACAGATTTCGATCGAGTTTGGCTTCACATCTGGTAATGATTTAAAGATTCAATATTATTTTGAACAACTGCAATATTCCAATCCACAAACTTTTACATATTTTTAATGTTTGCGTGATTCCAATTGTCATGGGAATTATTTTACTGCATTTTTCAAAACATATACCGGTAATGCTTATTTTGCCTGTTTAGTTGAGTTGCTATGCAATTAAGGTTCTATAACTTTAACCCTTAGAATGGGTCCTTTTGAGCATTTTTTTACTTCTTTACAATTAGCTCTAATAAATTATTTTTAAAACATTTTTTTTTCCATTTATATTTTGCAGCTTGACCCGCAGCCGAGTAAGCCTTCATCATCAGGTCTGAGGAGAACTTCCCGGCTTTGGAGGGGACACCTGGGCGCGATCGCCAAGCGGCAGCTCTGTTCGGGCACAAGTGCACCGCAACAGCTTGCTCCACTCGCGGAATAGCCGTGTAACTCCTAGCTGCAGCCTGAGCCAGAGTGGCGAAGGGGGAGGGACTACGGACCCTTGTAGACAGGGGAGCCTGCCAGAATTTCGTAAGCTCTTCATGCACCTCCGGGAAGAAAGGTACTGGCGGTGGGCGGGGAGCAGCGTCCCGGCACTTGCCAAAGTGCCAGTCATCCAGTCGCGACAGAGTCGATTCAGAGGGCGAAGGCACCTCTAAACCAATGGCTGTCGCCGCCTTAGAGAGCATCGCTGTCACTTCAGGTTCCGGTTCAGCCACAACCCTGGAGGGTGGCAGTTCTGACTCCAAAGACACCGAAGAAGGCTCCCCTTCCGATGCTGCGATGGATAACAGATCGTCAACAGGGTCATACAGGGAAGCCGGTGAAGCCGGAGCAACACTGGCATCCCCCATAGACCAGACGAAACGCATATCCGGGGCACAGGGATGACGCGAGGGGTAGCCTGACGTCACTGGCCCTGCGCCGGCAGCTGAAGCATTGGAGGAACTAGCCCGAGTCAGCGGACCACCAGAAGCCGAAGCGTCCTCTTCCTCGAAAAAGAACCTCCTGTACTTCAGTGTGTGTTTCGGCAGAGCGTTGCAGTGCAAACACTCATGCCTCACGAGAGCAATGCAGGCGTGTTTGAAGCCCAAACAAGCCATAAATAGCTCGTGACCGTCTTTCGACGAGATAAAGCCACTGCAGCCTGGATTTTGCCCATCGTTGGTAAAAACGGATGTTTACAGGCCAAAATCTGGATACACTGGCAGGCTCTAGCTGTGAATCAGAGGTGCCGCGATGAGATGACATAGCTATCTGGGCTAGCAGCAGCACATCAAGCGCAGAGGTAAGCAACTATTGATATTTCAGCTTGTAAAGAGCGTCGAAATGCAAAGCAACCACCATTCGCTCCGAGGAAGAAGGCAAAATGAGTGTAGAGCTATGCTCAACGTAATTGCTGATCAACTTCACTCGCAAATCAATTTGCCCGTTAAATATTCGACTCCACCTCCCTTCAGTATCGCCCCCCCCCCACCCCCCAAATAGTCGAGACATCGACGCTAGTCTGCGTCTCTACTGAAAGGGAACACTGGTTTATGTAAACAATTGATCCTTTTTTTTTATCTAACTAGCAGGTGTGAAATTATTCTTGGCATGATTTTAAGTTATGCAGTGTAGAAATGATCATTTTTACATTCAGCAGACATGCACTCTTCTGTAGATATTCTATGATAAAGCAGATAATGTTATGAATCCAGTTTTATATGGTCTGCATCTCCAAGTCTTTTATAACAGATAAATACAAGAGCAGAAATGATTTTGAGCCCAATACGTGCATGTAGTGCAGTGTGCTTCCTGGATACAGTGCAAATTAGAACTGATAAGTACAGTCTGCCAGGAAAATGAAACATAATTGCGGATGAATAATGCATCATTGACTCTCCATTAGAATTGCGCAGCCGGGACAGTAGAACAGAATCTCACCAGGAGTAATTGTTGTTTTTTGAAAAATGTTCTCAATGTAATTTTTCATCTGTATTTTAGAAATCAATCAATCAATCGTTCAATCCGTTACTTTCCATTCCATTCCATCTTACTTACACAAACAAGCTGTTCCTGTTTATGATTGTCCCCAAAACAAGACACTTTTAATGCCAGGCAAACATGAATTAGAGTTGAGCAAGAGTGTCAATAAACTTTACACCAAACACAATGTTTATAATTCCCACTCGCTGGACATCATTAGAGCTGCATCGTTTGAAAGTTATAAGATGTATAAAGTGTCACGGATTACATTACATCTCTCAAACAATCCACATCTAAAAACATTGTGTTGCAGGGCCGTTTCTAGACAGGGATGTATGAGGGGGCAGTAAGAAATGTGAAGGGTGCATTGTGTGTACACTTCCTGTTAAAACAGGTTTTGTTTGCCTGGTCTTTCCTTTCTGAACTGGGTTCAGAAATGGATTTGACTTTGTTAGGCCTGTCCAACTTGGGTGTTCCGCCTGAAGACTGAACTTCTGCAAGCCCCCTGACCACAAAAAAGTGAAACTGTAAAATAAAAATGTAATAAAAGAACAGAAAATAACCCTAACCCTAACAATGTCTGGATAGTTTAATTCTCAAAAAAGACCACCTCCTCAAATAAAAACCTCCTCCATCAAAGACATTCCAAATAAATATGTTTAAACGACATAGTACATTAATTAAAGAAAAGAAGGTGATATCTTAATTTTTCAGGCATTTTGGCTTAATGTTGATCCTGGAGAAAATTTTGCAAGTTTTTAAGAAAAGTACAATCTTTTGGTTTTTGAACAAAACAAGGCTTAATATTGGGTGTGTTTATGGCCACCAAATGATTTGCCAAATCATCTCTTACAGTTTTTACTATCTCTTTGTTTCAGCAGAATGCTAACGTAATCAAGAATATCCTCTGCGTTGACCCAGGAGCATTCCTCAAGACCGTACCCTTCCCAGTCGACCAGGTATTGTAGGGTTCTTCCCCGCCGCCTGGAGTCGAGTAGTTCTCGGACTGTATACGCCTCCTTACCGTCCACTAGGATGGGCGGGGGGCCCCTGTCAGAAGACTCCTCCTCCCCATCCTCGGTGAAACCAACAGCGGTTGTGGTTAGGCAGGGTAAGACGAAAAGATTCTGGTGTGTTTTGTCTTTCAATCTTAATGGTTTTTTGCAGGGTAGTCTGAGGCGTAGGTCTCTGGTGGACAGCCATACCCATTGTCCGGGGGTGTACACAGGGTTTTGTCTACGACAGCGGTCGGCTTGGTCCTTCTGTCGGTGGATGGCACGTTGTAGATGGGTATGGGCCAAGTTCCATGTCTCCTCGCTCTTCTGTAGACAATCTTCGACTGCTGGGACGCTTGAGGGTTCTCCTGACCAAGCAAATAGGGAGGTTGGAACCCCAGGATGCACTGGAATGGGGTAAGGCTGCTGGAAAGTTTTCTGATGGAGTTCTGAGCATATTCGGCCCACATCAGGTAGCAGCTCCAGTCGTTCTGTTGTTGGCTGCAGTAGGAGCGGAGGAAACGGGTTATCTCCTGGTTGAGCCTCTCGGTTTGGCCATTGGCTTGGGGGTGGTATCCAGAGGTCAGGCTGATGTTGACCCCGAGCATCTTGGAAAATGCTGCCCAGACTTGGGAGGTGAATACCAGGAATACTAGGTTACATAGGTGTTCAGCTGTTTGTAGTGCTGTGGGGAGTTTCGGTAGTAGTATTAGCCGGCAAGCCTTTGAGAATCTGTCGATGATGGTGAGGATGGTGGTGTGATTGTTGGAGCTGGGCAAGTCGGTGATGAAGTCGATGGCTATGTGTGACCAGGGGCATTGTGGTATGGGGAGGGGTTGTAACAGACCTGCTGATAGTTGTTGTGATGGCTTTTGAGTGTTACAGGTTTGACAGTGTTGGATGACGTGATTGTGTCTCTTGACAGTGATGGCCACCAGAACCGGTTCTGCAGTAACTGTACCGTGGTGTTTATGCCGGGGTGTCCAGAGCTGGGCAGGGAGTGTACTTGTTCTAGGATCCGGATTCGCAGGGCTTCGGGAACAAATATAATTCCGTGGTTATGTCCTATTGGAAAGGTGCCACCGTGAGACTGGAAGGCAAGATGTATTCGGTAATTTGTGGGGTTTGGTCGTCTTCGAATTATCGCGACAGGGCACGGTAGGTGATGGTAAATTGGAAGCGGCTGAAGAACAATGACCAGCGTGCTTCTCTGGGATTTTGTCTCTTGGCGGTTCATAGGTACTCCAGGCTCTTGTGGTCTGTCAGCACTATGAATGGGTGTGTGGCTCCCTCTAGCCAGTGGCGCCATTCCTCGAGAGCTGCTTTCATGGCCAGTAATTCTCGGTCGCCCACGTCATAATTTATTTCGGAGTAAAAGGCGCAGGGAAATAGTTTGGGAGGTGACCCTTGTCTCTGTGAGAGAATGGCGCCCACTCCTGTATTTGAGGCATCCACTTCGACGATGAAGGGATGGTCGGAGTTGGGGTGGTGGAGGATGGGGGCCGTGCTGAACATTGCTTTAGTTGCTGGAATGCGTGTGTTGCAGGACTGGACCACAGGAGCCGGTGGGCGCCCTTCTTAACGATGGATGTTAGGGGGTGTGCGACTGTGCTAAAGTTTCTGATGAAACGTCTGTAAAAGTTGGCAAAGCCGAGAAAATGTTGAAGTTCCTTCAGAGTCGAGCGTTGAGGCCATTTGAGGATAGCCATTTGAGGGTTGAGGCCATTTCTGAAGTGTTTAGGGCCATATTATCTGGTCATATTCAGCCAAGTATTGGACGGTGCTTCACAGTGCAAATAGACAATGACCCAAAGCGTACTGCAAAAGCAACCAAAGAGGGTTTTTTTTAACGGAAGGAAGTGGAATGTTATGTAATGGTCAAGTCAATCACCTGACCTGAATCCGATTGAGCTTACATTGAAGACAAAACTGAAGTGAAAATGCCCGAAGAACAAGCAGGAACTTAAGAAAGCTGCAGTAGAGGCCTGGCAGAGTATCACCAGGGATATAACCCAGGGTCTGATTGGGTCTATGCCTGTTATTGACTGCAAAGGATTTGCAACCAAGTATTAAAAAGTTAAAGTTTGATTTATAATTATAAAGTTGTCCCATTATATTTGGTCCCTTAACAAGTGGGAGGCACATATGCAAACTGTTGTAATTCCTATACCGTTCACCTGATTTGGATGGAAATACCCTCAAATTAAAGCTGAGGGTCTACAGTTAAAGCTCATTTTGTTCGTTTCATTTTACATCCATTGTATTGGTGAATAGAATTAAAAATGTTGTGTCGATGTTCCAATATTTATGGACCTGACTGTGTGTCACATTATCCCTCCTTTGACAGTTTAGACTGTAACCCTGATAAAGTTCAGACCACATGTGACGGCGACCACAAAGACTGTCGAGTATGAGTACAAATCAGTTAAGTGTGCAGAAAAAAGTTTACTTGGTGCTTTTTTGGAGGTTCAAATGTTCTGTCTTGTATAATTGAAAAAAAAAATGTATCTGAAGATTATTAACGACGTTCAGTTTTGTAGTCCTGTGTGTCAAGTAACCTCATGGTCTTGTTGAAGGCTCAGCTCTTTAAAGACCAGACAGTGTCTGGTCACTTCTTTTTATTTATGCGAATTTTCCCAAGTGCCCATTATCATAGAGCAGCAGATGAGTCAAAGCTCAGATTTGTTCTTCTCTTGAATCAAACATGTGCGTACACTATAACATGTCTCCTCATTAGAATCTCATTAATCTCCCTGACAGTCTAGTGACTCAGTGCTGGATAGATCCCAGCTCCCGTGCTGTTGGCTCATCTGAATCCTGAAGTCAGGAATATTTCTTGTATTTATTATCCATTTGCAAAGACTCAACTTGCTGAAATACGAGTCAAGAAAAGCCCATATGCACGCATTCATAATCTGGCATCTTTTACATCCTGTTTTCCTTTATGGCGGTAAAAAAAACAATATCACTTTTAGATTGAGATCATTGAGAAAAATTTAGATCAGTTATTTACAAGGCCTTTGGACCTTCATGGCTCACTACAACATTCAATCTAGCCCACAAACAAATGTGTTTTGCATGTGTCTTGTTTGAATGCATTAGGTCTTTATCTATATTTGTCTTATGTTGTGTATTCCCTCTACTCAGTGTGGGTGCCATTACTCATCTGATGCAGCAGCTACCACCTGATTAGAATGCACCTAGCATGTGTGAGGTTGTAATTTCATTACCGTTTAAAACTTTGGGGTCACTTAAACATTTCCTTATTTTTGAAGGAAAAACAATTTTTCAATGAAGATAACTTTAAACTAATCAGAAATACACTCTATACAGTGTTAATATGGAAATTACTTGATGGAGCCTCAAATGTCTGGTTTTTGCAGCAATATCTACATAGGTGTATAGAGGCAAATTTCCAGCAACTATCACTTTATGGTTTATTTTGGTATAATGTGTTTGCTCATTGTGGCAGAAGGCTAATGGATGATTAAAAAAACTCTTGTGCAATCATTATAGCAGTGCTTAAAAGAGTTTAGCTGCTTAGAAAAGCAATGAAACTGACCTTCCTTTGAGCAGTTTGAGTATCTGGAGCATCACATGGGGTCGATAAAGTGCTCAAAATGGCCAGAAAAAGAGAATTTTCATGTGAAACACAACAGTCTATTCTTGTTCTTAGAAATGAAGATTTCCTTCAACGGTGTGTACTACTCCCTTCAGAGAACAGCACTAACAGGCTCCAATCATAGTAGAAAGAGAAGAGGGAGGTACAACTGAGAAAGAAGATAAGTACATTAGAGTCTCTAGCTTGAGAAATAGATGCCACATGAGTCCTCAACTTGCAGCTTCATTAAATAGTACCCGCAAAACGCTAGTATCAACATCTACAGCAATGAGGTGACTCCGGGAGGCTGGCCTTCAGGGTATAGTGGCAAAAAAGCCAAATCTAAGACTGGCCAATAAAGGATTAATACGGGCAAAAAACACAGACATTGGTCAGGGGAAGATTCAAAAAAAGTGTTATGGATGGACGAATCGAAGTTTGAGGTGTTTGGTTCACACAAAAGAACATTTGTGACAGGGAGAACAACAGTAAAGATCCTGGAAGGCTGCCTGATGCCATCTGTCAAGCAGAGTCTAAGCCCCATTGAGGGTCTAAACCAGATCTAAACACCATTGAGCTGTTATGGGAGCAGCTTGACCGTATGTTAATAAAAAAGTGCCCATCCAGCCAACTTGTAGGAGGAGCTTTTATAAGAGTGAGGTGAAATTCACGACTTTTCTTGGGAAACACTAAATTGTCTGTGTGACCTCAAACTTTTGAACGGTGGTGTAAATGCTCTTCTTTAATCCCTCTCTCCCTTTTCAGGCTATTCTCACCAAACTCTTAGAGTAATAGCTGCATCCTTACCTGATCGATTCTTTCGTTACAGTCAGATTCTTGTCTTGAGTGTGTAGAACTTTGTGTAATTCCCCCAGCTGTGAGTTAAATATTTCTATCCATTTCGGAAGACAGTGGTTGTTAGGTGCTGGGAGTCTCTCCACAGCCTTGCTAGTTCCTAGCTGCTAGCTACCCTGTGCATTTCGAATCAGTGCATAGTAGTATTTATTTAGGTATGTACACACAAGCACATTTCACAGAGGTTTGTAAATTCTAGAGATCAGAAAGCGTAGTAGTTCCACACTTTGAAAGCTTCCATCTGTAAGTATGTAAGTTATTTTCACTTGGTAACATGAAGGCGTTTTGTGTCCATTGGAGTGCAATGCAGTCAAAAAGAACTGAACTTACTCATCGACATTAAACAGCCTCCTGCTGCTAACCAAACAAACAAACAAACAAACCCAGAGCAGCCTTGAGAATAAGCTTGAATATCTTTAAATGCTTCCTGCAGGCTTTAGGAGAGTGCCGATGCAAGTGTTCTATATTTTCCTGTATTTAACAGACCTCCCATGTTTCTTTGAGCTGCAGTGATGCGAGGAGAAGAAGCGATTATTTTTACTTGCTCTGTGTAATTAAATCGAATGAGTTTGCTTATTAGACAACACGATCATATCAGGTTTCATTACCTTCCCTTTATGTTACTCATATTCATCCCCAATTCCTTAACCCCTTAATACCTGCGGCACGCCATAAATCGACCCTTACAATAAGATCGTATAATCGCACCCACTATTTTTAAGCACAATTAGACAAACTATATATCATTTGAAAGCTGAATTTCTCATGTTTCAGGCGTTATAAAGCATTATAGGTTTAACACACCACAGCAACAACAGTTAGTCAATTTGTGTAAAGAGTCCCAACAAAGCAAAATGGCGATGCCTACCTTTTATGATCTCTCTACAGCTACACAGCCTCTGAATCATCGAGTGTCTCATACCATTGTACTCGTAACAGTCCAAAGAATAAAATGCATCCAAGCTGGTACTCCAAAAACGTGTTTACCACGAGAAAAAGACATAAAGCACAACTATTCACTTTTTGTTTGCTATAAAAGAAAAAAGTCACAAATAACATTGTTTTACATATTTTTTTTTTATTTTTTCATTGTTTGCATTTTCTTAAAAAAATATTTTTTGTATTGAGTAGTTTATCTAATGGTATTTATTTGTATATATATAAAAAAAAACCCCGCATATTTACATCAATTTGTTCATTTGGTTATCAAGTGCCAATTTGGTGCCAATGGTGCCCGCCTGGACATTATCTTATAAAAATCACTTCAGAAAACACATTTTTAGCTCCATTTTGACAGATTTTGGTCATGTACTGGTCCACAGTTGTGGCTTCTATTCAGTGTTGTCAAAAAGTCCACCAGGGACTCAAGCATTCACTTGTTGAAAAAATAATTTAAAAAATAAAATAGGATAATTTCTACAATTTCTATAAAGTTTGTGAATCTATAACTTTAGTTTTGTTTCAGGTATCCAGTTCCTTACTTTTTCCTGATAAACTAGCAAGGGTTTTCAATGACAGCAAGGACATTAATTTAACCCATAAAATGTGAAAGTTACAGCCATTTTATTTTGGGTGTGCCTTTTTCGGGCCTATGTTTAAAAAGAGGGGGAGGGGGTTAACAGGTTGAAGGAGTCACAAAAACATCTTAATCCATCAACAAATGGCTTTTATTGGAATCATCTCTAGAAAAACAATGTAAAAAGTAATATTATTACATAAGATCCTTATCAAAAATGGACATAAATGAACACAAAGCAATCTGTTTCTAAAGATGGCTACAAGGCTAAGCCAACAGTAATGTTTCTCAGTGCAGAATCAAACTGATTGAGATGTACTTGCTAGGGGCGGGTGATATGGCCTAAAAATAGTATCACAATATTTTAAAGAATTTTGGTGATGACGATTTCATACGATATATTGGATGACGAAATCAATATCAAAAGCATTAAATTGACTGTATGATAAGTTTGCACTTGGTGGAGCAGATACCAACCGGCTCATATGAATGGTTTGACCAAAACACAGTGCCAAGCAAACCAATGGTGTCTCAATAGCATCCTTTACATTTCTCTATTTAATAAATTCCAAATAAAACATTCTGAAAATTAAAAGTTTTCTGCTTTTAATGGGTCTAACATTGACAAACAGGGAACAGCATTAATAAACAGAAAATTCATCCCTCTTTTTGACCATCACATTTTTAAAAGAGTGTATTAATAAAAACTAAATTGTTTCTGGTTTCTGATTTGTATGGTGATCAGACAGTGTAACTTTAGGATATGCACAATATACACATTGGTTTAGAGTTGTAAGCTTCATCTTCCATCTGACATGTCATTAAAGGGTGTAAAAGATGCTTTAACAGAATTAAAGTGTCCTTTTTGTAATAACCTAGAAACTCAATTTAATATTTTACCAATTACTTTTTCAGGATGATATGCTTCTAAAGAGAATTGGGGAATAGTCTTTTTGACAGACATCCAAACGACAGTTTTCTACCTTGCTTTCCCTGGGAATTATCAATAGCAGGCTGATTACAAGTTAGACCACAGGGAATCTCAAAATAAGTTTCTAATCTCTTTTTGCACAGTCAATTTGTAATTATGAAGTTAGTTTGATTTCTTTGCCAGTTGGACCACATCTCCGGCTCTCAAACTGTGCACTGGTAGTTCACGGCTGAATTCATGTGGCCTGTTCAAGTGAGACCGGGGTATAGGATTTCATGCAGAGCTTGTGATGAGTGAGAGGCAAGGTAGACCGACCGAGTTCATGTCCTGAATGAGTGTAGTTCAGTTAGACGGCTCCATGCTCCAATCAGGTTCTTTAAAACTTCAAAACTCTACACTTTCAGAGTGTTTCAAGGTGTTTAATGAAGTTTTACTAGTTTAGAGCTTCACTCAATGAAAACTTTATTTCATCTGGCCTTAGTTCAGATGCATTTATTTGAGCAGATGATTCAGAAAGACTTTATCTTCAGAACCACGCAGAGAGGTGAGGATTGGGAGGCTCACAGATCACTGCTTCAAGGTTTTGATTAGCAATGTTGCCTCGGGTATGACTCATCACAATTTCACATGGCAAGCAATGTGAGCAATGATGCATGACCAAAAGAGAGCAGCTGTATTGCTTGCAGTCGTCGTTCTGCAGTTTTTAAAAATAATGTATGTTAATATTATTTATCGCACTACTTGTGTCTCATTAACAGCCACAGGATATTACTGTTTGAGATAAACATATGTGTTTTTATATGCATGCAAGTTACTCCCTGACACTGGGTGGTGCTTGGTGAACGTGTTGGGATGGTGGAGCTGGTTCCAGGCTTGTCTGTGACCATTGCGGCTTGCGTTGGTTTCCTTTGGATACTCCTGATTCCCCCACAATCCCAAAAACATACAGGTTATCTAAATAAACAAAATTCCTCTTCTAAAATTCAGCACAAAGTGTGCTGGAGATCCTGCAACATCAGACCCCCATGACCCTGAAAGGGAACAGGTGGTTAAGAAGATGTAAACATCCAATGTCTGATCGGTCCCAAATTTAAACAATTCTCTCTTGAATACGTCTTCTAAATTAGGATTGGTCATAGTGTTTGGTGCAGCTCACTGTCCACCGAGAGGTGATGGAGCCGGAGGTGCTCGAGCCCTTTGATCACTGCTCGCAGCTTCTCAATGAGTGAAAAGGTTCCTTTCATAGATGCTGAATATTGGAATAGGTGTTACTATTATTTTTTTTATATTAAGCTAGATCACATTTATTTGAAGTTTTAACATACATTTAGTATTTATAGGGTGGAATGATTTCATAACTCCATGTGATGCAGATACTAAATGTACGATTTATCAAATGCATTTATAACTGTGTCTGTTCAGTTCTATTAGTTCTCATTCCTTACTGATCAATTGAAAGCTTTTGATACAGAAATGTACTCAGCGTTCTCCGTGAAGCTGAGACACTGTGACATTTTGTTCAGTCTTTGCTTTTATTATTCTCTTATTCTCTTTTCCGTTATTGTCACAAAGTCCCTGTAACCGCCCCTTGTTTGGTTTTAGAGAACTCTTTAACTTTGGGACTTTTTGAGTTCTCTAGGGGCCTCTTCTCTCCTTCTCTCTCTATGATGAATTGCGTCTCCATATGCTCTCCATCTCCTTGATTAAAAATAGGTACCAAACTTAGTATGTAAAAAGAGTGAATTAAAATGAACTTCAATCGGCTTTGTGGTGTCTGTTTCCTTCTTTCTGAGATTTATTTCTTACAAGTATGATTGTGTTGCTGTTTAAAGACAGAAATCCAAATCCACTTTTGAGTTTTGAGGTGACAGTTTTGATGCTTAATCAGATTAGGTGGAGAGGTATTATGCCTCTAGATATGAAAATTGTTTTAGTTCAGTAAAACCAATGACTGAACTTGTGCCACATATCTTCTTCTAGCTGCTTCAGCCAATACTTTTCAACTGAACCTGCATTGGAATAAGAGTGCTTCTTAAGAGGTGACCAATCTCTTGCAGCTGTTACAAAATAGTCACAAAAGCATTTTAATCATCTGATTTTAAAATGTAAAAAGTTAAGTATAAAGTAAAAAAGACTTCACAACACTGTTTTCTTGCCCTTTACAATCCCCTCGCTGTCACATCTTCCATGACGCTACAAACAAGGTTGAGTGTTAATGCCTCTGAATTAAAACTCGCACTATGGCTTCTCAGCCGGGTGTTCAACAGATGCACTCCGCACCACACGGGGGCGCTACACAGCTGTACGCATCTAACACACTTTTAACAAACACTGACGAAAAGTTAACCTTTATGAGCCTCACTGCCAAAACAAACAACTGCGGGTTTAAACTAGACGTAAAATGTACCATCAACTCCCAAATCCAAGGCAATAGTGTGCCACAATCTCTTTTCTCTATATTTTTGTAATCATTGTGGCTTGGTAAACTGCTCAACATCCATGATTTTTTCTATGTGTTCTTTGATTTCTTCTCTGTTGTCGTCTTCTTCTTCCTGCTCTTCTTCTTATCTGTTTTCTGTGCCAAGTCGCAAAAAAATTTGGAACGAGCATAACGAGCAGCTCTCTAGCACTGAGAGTATTCTTGAGTGAGCAACTGGCTCTAAACTCTGTAACAGGAAATTACCAGACGTGACAGCATCACATGGAGGAATAGGTGAATATCCAGGGGAGCATTCCATTCCAACAGGTAGGTTGCCTATGCACCACCAGGCATGAGGCGAGCAAGCACACCGGCTAAGGTGCCAACAGGCGAGCTGTACTCGCACTTCAAGCCAGAGATGGCGATCACGCATAAGCTGGGATACTCTTCAGGTGTTTGAGGAGATCTGGAGAGTAAACAGAGTAAATGTAATTAGAGATGGTAGAGAAACTGACATAACATTCTCAGGGTAGCATTAGTGAGGAGTCCAGGAAGTAACACAGGGAAAACTTCGACGCAGACTCTGGCCTTCTGGGAGTTGTGGTTTTTAGAGTGGCTTTGGCGACAATGATTTGCAAATAAGGCGAGTATGAACGGGTGAAAACTATGAGGTAGGACTGCAGGATCTGACAGCCACAGGTTTGTATTCAAACTGTAGTTCCTGAGCTGTTAACAGGTACAGTTAGATTTTACATTACCATGTACGTGTAGCCCAGACTGTGAAAGGAAACGTGGAAAAAGCTTCTTGGGTCATCAATGCTGCAACATTGAGTGATTTGTGTGGATAGTCATTTGAGTCAAGATCTTTGGTTTTCTCCACACTCTTCACATTTACAGTGCATTTCAGAAGTAATATGTGCACTCATCGGATGAGACGACTTTTCAAGAGCCAGAAGGACCTGAAGAACTTCACAGAGTGCACTGTGTTGCCCGTGTTTGTTTGAAAAGTACGCAGCCATCTTTGTCTTTTGAGCCACATATCCCAACCAGGACCACAAGAACCGCTTCTGCAAGTGTTCTGTGGAACATATTACAGAGTTCACATGTGTAAAAAAGTTATGTTATGTAAATAAAGGACCCCAAGTAGTTTACTTAAAAGTAAGTAAGTTTCCCAAACTATTTTCTAAAGTAAATGTAACTAAGTAAATAAGATAATGCTGTTCTGCCAGTTAAAACCATTCACTTTCATAGCACTTTGTAATGCTTGTGATAGTCCTGTAGTCATGACCCCCTTGACCGAGACAAAGACTCAGCTGAGACCAGAGAGTATCAAGACCAAGACCCAGCCGAGACCAAGACATGCTAAGCCGAGTACAAGATCAAAAACAATGACTTTTATTCAGTGCAAACAACGAACGTTGCTGTAATTGCACCATTTTTCTGTTAATTTATTTATTAAGCAACAATCCCTTAATTAAGTACCTATAAATAATATGAACAGTTCTCAACTATGACCATTTTACTTTGTATGTGCCAGGAAAATAGGTTATAATAGTTGAAATGGGTCCATATTAAGATAATTAAGATAATAACCCTACAGTTAAACAGGGTCCTCAAGTTACACGTTCTAGAGAAGTGAGGTTAGTTAAAAAAAATAAATAAATTAAATAAAAGCTCCTTCTGGACCTTGCGTGCCTGGTGCAAATATTTTGGTGTTTCCATTATAACCCATTTACATCTCAAGGTTTTCATACCCTGTCATGGTGCTTTCTCCTCAGTTGCCTGGTGAACGATTGTTCCAGAAGACTCCAAATAAAGTAGTTTTGCAAAATTTGCACTCAGCTGAATGTTGCGCGAAAAAATAGCCAATATTATAGTTTTATATGACTTGCGGCTTGCTTTTTGACACCTGTCAGCTGAGACCAAACTCAGAGACAGCCGAAATTGAGATGATACCAAGATCACAGAATCGAGACCGAGACAATACCAAGACTGTGATCGTTGTTTCTGTGACAAGACCAAGACCATAGAAAATTGATACCAGTCTCGAGTACTAAAACACTAGCTTGTGGCACTTACTTGTGAAGTGCTTTAGGTAATTTGAAGGTTAAGGCTTTTCAACTGCTGTTCAGATCAAAGAGGAAAAAAAAAAATAAAATTCCAGCAACTCATTCAACATTGCTAGTCCAAGTGGACTGAATGTTTACCATGCAGTTGAGTCTGTTCACATGAAACACCTCTATTATTGAGCCATCATGTCTCCTCATCAGGCCTGATTGCACAGGGAGTGGTGTTTGCAGGGAGACTTTGATTGCCATGGTGGTCATGATGCAAAATATACGGTGGAATTAGTTGTGGAAAAAGTACAGAATATAATGGACTGAAAAAGCTAGATTTGCAAAGCTTCCTTTAACGTATATGTAAATGTAATGCCATTCTTGTTCCATAAGGTTTAATATTATTTATTACTTTATCTATAGTGGAGAAATGTACATAAGTTTAGGAGTGCGTTTATTGTAACTGGACTGACAAATCTATTGACAATTGGTTTAGTAAAGCTTTGATGCCTAATGGCCCTGCGATGGACTGGCGATCTGTCCAGGGTGTATCAGGCACCAGCAGACCCCCGTGACCCGAAAAGGGAATAAGCGGGGAATGATGCCTAATGAGGCTTTGATGCTGCTGTAATGCTTTCTGCCTTTTCCTCAAACAGTCACACTAACAGCCGAGCATCTTCTCCCAGCTTCAGTCAGAGTGGAATGCAAAAGACAATGATTACCACTCTGCATCCAAATGACAAAGCAATTATGTAGGCCAGTCATGTCCAAAGCTGTTCCTGGAGGGTTGAAACCATGCAAGTTTTAGCTCAAACTCTGTTTTAGTACAAGCTCCAACCTCACTTCAAGCAAGCCAATAGAAGGTTACAAAGCAGTTTAAGCGGGGCACCCAGACTTCCTTCTCCTTTAGCTCTTTTAGGTGGACAACAAGCTGTTCCCTGGTCAGCTGGGAGATGTAAACTCTCCAGTTTGTCCTGGGTTTTACCTGGAACCTCATTCTCGAAGGAAATTCCCAGAACAAGAGTCCCAGCATGCATCTGCAAAGAAACACAAGCAAACATGGCTGGCTTCACTTGATGTGAAGATGCAGCAGCTTTACGAGTGAACAAGTTCCTCACCTTATCTGTAAGATAGAGCTCAGCCAACCTCTTGAGGAAGCACATTTGAGCCACCTCTGTTTGAGGTCTGTCATAACCCAGAATCCATGGCCATAGTTAATGGTCTAAATGTAGATTGACTGGTAAATCTTACAGCTCAGGTCCTTCTTTACTTTAACAGACAACTCCAACACACGGAGAAGGACGTGGTTCTGCAAAAAGCAGGGATGAAATCATGTGGGTCCTCAAACCAGACTTCATAGGGCAATTTCTCTGTGATTTTTCCCTAACCCACCCAAAGCATCCTCCTGCTGTGGCTGTGCCAGTGTGGCTGGGTGAGGGTTCTCCTTCTCCTCGTCATAACCAGCTACCTCTGTAATGCTGTTGGTGCTGTGACCCATCAGTGGTTCAGTGCTGGGTCACCTGTCACTTCTCCCTCATCCTGTCTGGTCCTCTGTGTCATGGATACTCACAAAACGTACAGCTCCACGTCTGAGTTCTCGGCTCAAAAAGGAGCATTATGCTCAATAACTTCCATCTGCCTTGTCCCTCGATTACCCTGATCCTCTTGTTTATTTATACCCTTCTGTTCGCTTTCAGTCATTTTTAGAGACATATTGCAGAGAAACCGACTGATATGGCAATGATTCCCCGGGAGTTCCCTGGATCTACCATCTTGGAAAGGGCAAAGGAATTTGCGGGCGTATGTGATTACCAAACAGCTGAGTATTTAAACCGAGTGGAGCTACGCTTCATTCTGCTGTTTTCAAAGGAAAACACTTACCCACTTACCTCTAGGCACCTCAGATCAGGGACCTCTAGAACATGGAAAAGGAAAATACGTCTCTGTTCCCTCCTTCAGGGAATGGGGGGTTACACAAGTAACCTAGAAGTTCCCTTTTTACTTGTTTCCGGACACATATTACATTGGGAAACCATTTGATTTAGGAACCCTCTATAAGAGCCCATGCCCGAGGTCCTTCCTTCAGAGAACAAGAGGTTAGGCAAGTAACCTAGATGTTACCTTTCAGTTATTTCCGGAGACGTATTACATCAGGAAACTGAATGATATGGTAAGACTCTATAATAGCCCATACCCAAGGTCCTTCATTCAGGGAACATGGGGTTAGGCAAGTAATCTAGACGTCCCCTTTCAGTCTTTTATGGAGACGTATTACATTGGGAAACCGACTGATATGGGAACACTTTAAAAGAGCTCATGCCCGAGGTCCTTCCTTCAAGGAATGTCTCCCCCAGCGCCCTCAGTACCCCTTGTTGTTACCTTTTGTTATTAAAGTAGACTATACTCTACGTTTAGCACGTCAGTGTGCTTCATTTTGCCTCCAGCTAATTATCACCACGTAGCAATGATGAGCGAAGTAACTTCAGAGGTGGATTCTGTTCACACACAGGACCGATGAGGATCACGTATAATTTGAGTGCACAAAAAAATCTGATTCCAATAAAAATCTGAACTGCACATCAAGACCTGTGGTCTGAACGTTGCCTTAAAGGTTTAAACTGTTTTCCAAAGTAAATTTAGCCCATTTTTTAAATCAGTAAATTCAATACTGCTCAAAAGTCTTGAAAGTTGTGCTTTGTATTGAAAAAGTGATCCCAGACTTGTAAGTGGTTGTATGAGCTCTAAATGACACAAGTAAGAGTTAAGGAACTTCTTTCCCCAGAGACAGAAATGGGAAAGGCAGTATGCACACATCTTAACATGCTCCACCGATGACATCAGAAACCCCTTAGATCTGCTTATATTTTTGATCATGAAGTTCAATGAGAGATCAGCACATGTAATGTATATTTATACACAATATAAATGAGGTTACGAATACATCATTATTTCCATCATGCAGAAAATATGTCCGTCTTTAACACTGTTATGTCACCAGTCGACCCTGGTGTATTCAAGCACCTTTCTCTTTCTCTTCTCAGGCTCTTACTCAAAACATCTCAGACAGCCAGATGAGAGGTTTTCTTTTATCTGAACCTTCAGAAGTTTCTGGACATGTTTGTTTGGCTCTGTGACGAATCCAGAGGACACAGTTGTTGACAAGAAAGAATGGGATACAGGGGAGTTCATTGTCTGTCTCCATGCCTTGATCATTTATCTTTGTCCTCTGCAATATAATGAATATCTGGCTTCAAGAGTTCATTTGCTATGCATGTACACGACAAACACTGAATTTCACATGGGTCCGAATGTGTCTTGAATAACAAAATGTGTCAATGCATCGTTAACCTCCAAGGTTCCCTTAAAATATTTGCTTTAAAAGGATGTATCTGAATGCAAGACCCTGACCTAGTTTTCAGCTTCAGACAATTTCCCAGCTAGATTATCATTCGTTTATTATATAATCCAAACACTGTAATGCTGCCAGCAATCACCCATGATAGAAAAAAAATCTTCATGTTTGATGGTGAGGATGTTTACAGGATTTCTTCTTCTCCAAACAAGGCATCAACTTGCACCCAGTTGATGCTAAAAAGCCCAGTTTTGGTCTCATCTGGCTCTAACACTTGCACCCAGTTCTCCTCTGAATTATTCAGATATTCATTTACGTTTACGCATTCAGCTGACGTTTTGTCCAATGCGACTTGACAATCTGTAACAATGTCAGTTAATCCTAAAAAGTTCTCATATATTTTCAGAGTCTGCAATCCATCTCCATCTCAACTCACCTGCACCATCGTCAATTTCCTCTGTAAATACTCCAACTCCCAGAAGCCCAGTGTCCATTATCAAAATCTTTCCCCGATGTGTTTACTTCATGGACTTCCTCGCTAGCATTCTCCCCAAATTGCTGGCCAAGTTTACCTGCTACTACTTACCTGTTTCTTGTTCACTTCTCAGATCCTAAAGAGAGTTGCAGTGGTCCATCTGGATAGTGATCTTCACCGTCGGCTTGTTGAATTGGGCCCACCAGTTAGCACCTAGCCATTGTGCTCCACTCTGCCCGGTGGTGTATGCACATCCTGGAATACTTACCTGCTGAGTACTCACCGGCTGAACACTTAGCTGAAGATCTAGTCTCCATCAACCTGAGTGAACCTCAGCAACACCTCTGTTGATTTTTCGGTGGACAAACTGGTTTCTGGAATCTGTAGACTATCGCCAAGCCCTTCGTTGTTTTACAACCTGTTTCATAAACATATAAGCTTTGTTGTCCTGGCTCGTATGTGCGGTCATTCCGTGGCATTAATGTGGTTCTGGCTTTGTCAGAATGAATTAAGTGCTTTAGTTTCTTTACCTTCTTTTTCTTCAGTTATATAGGTGCTCTCGAAAAAGAAGAATTTAAGTTTTTAAAATTGGTCACCTTTTCTGTTTTTCGGATTAGGACTGAAAGATAAATCCATACTGATTGAGTGAGTGTGCTTTTATGACCCAAGTCAAGTGTTCAAGTAAACAGTAAACATTATACTTTAATAAATTGGGGAAAACCTTCCAAGTACGCTATTAGCCTTTGTGGTACTATGCTAGCCGTCTGATACTGATAATGTCAGGTACCAAAGCACCTGTACTGAATGCAAAGGGGTTGTTTTAGCAGAGAAATAAAGGATTTGTTCCAGATGCTCGGACGATTCTGCAGTATCGTAGACTCAATATCAGGTGGAGTGCATCATTCCAGAAGATTTGCAGAGGCTTGATAACGTATTCTGGGAGGACTGCCAGAAATGAGCTCCACCATCAGAATCTGAGCAGTTTCTCTGGCAAGAACAGGTCTAGCTTATTATTTTGTAGGGGAATCTGAGATTCTGAAAGAAGCTCAGTGCTGTATAGTGACCGGTGTTCTTGACCTATTCTGTAGGTCAGAAAGCCAAAATGTGTTTTCAAGTTGTTTACGCTTGGCTGTTGCTTCTAAAGCCTGGGTGGGAAGAATCTGCTGACGTGTTTCTTTTGGAAAGGTGTGAAAGACACCATCTGCACAGAGTGTTCACCAATCAGGAGCAAGATTGCCTTGTGAGAGAGATGAGTCCTAATTACCTTCCAAGGAAACTTTGATGTGTGTTGACTGAAGTCTGAAGAAAAGCACTAGCTCCAAAGGGAGAGGTGGAAAATGCTGTGAGAAATAAACACGAGAAAGCATTATTTTCCCATTAAAGTGTCAGGACCTCCACAAATATTTACTAGTTCCTCATGTGCAGGGATTGTAGCATTGCCTGTATACTGAAGCTTTCTATTGGCTATCACATGACCCCTTATGGGAAATGTAGTTTGAGCATCTAACAATGGATTTCATATATTAGGTAATAATTCCCGTTAGGTAATGATAACAACTGTTAAATAGTTAAATAACAAGCATTTTTTCCATTTACTATGAACAACTGATTGTGAATTCTTTACCTCAAATAAAAACCACAAAGATAAATAAAAAAGTGGTTGGCATTGGTACAAAACGACACAAAAGAGCCCCACAAAATGTAGTGTAAAATCTTCAGAACCAAAAGTGAAATAAACTACTAAAAGCACAAAAATACCTGCTCACCTTCTATTCTGTCTAGTTGAGTGTTCCCTTTTTTATTTTGATGGGAAAAACCAGGAATTGAACCACAGTGCTATGGGAGGCCAATACGTTGTGTTGTCATCTCTTCGAGACATTAAAAGAAGAGGTTTTGATCACTCTGTTGTGGGTCAGATGCATTGCATCTCTTGGCGGCGTTGCATCTCTCGAATTTTGCAATCTATCGGCTAATGTTAGGTGGAATGAGCCGGTGTTTTGTTTCCCCGTTTTTGGAGGGGCTGGGCCAAGAGCACAAACAGGAGATCTTCTCTAAACGCAATCCCGAGAGTGTTGAGGGCCTAGTAGAGTTGCCTTTGCGCTTAGAAAAGAGTTTGGAACCATTTTGGAACCTTTTTTTTGCTTTACAATTTGCTCTAATAAATTACGTTTATAAATTGTTTTTGCAGCAATGCTTGATATAATTTTTAATACAACCCCAGCTTCTTTTTTTTTATAAATATGTTGTCATTATATTATACAATTATTCCACAACAAACCTGAAACTGTGCCAAAAAATACAATTCCAAGCAGTTATTTTTTTTACGGTAAAAAAAATTGAGAACAAACAGTTTTTATGTAATTTCTGAGAAGTTCAGCTTTTTTCCATAGACTTGTATTGGGTGGAAATCATTCTGCAGCTAGCCATGTGGGGGTGATCACCAAGGTTTGGCTTCACTCCACCGGCCACGTGAGACACACTTGGACACAACAGAAAGCACACAGACACAGCGCCCACACACTGGCTTTGATTGAAGTTCACTCAAAATGGTCATTATGGATATGTTGACACATTATTATTTTATTTTTTTGTAAAATGGCTTTACTTAACTTAAATACTTAATTGTAGCTCTAAATCCATTGTGGTAATAAGTGAAACATATTTGGTGAGGGTGGTATGGTGAGCAGTAGGTAAGACAGTCGCTGATTAGAAGCAAGCCGGAGGCACTTCCTGAGAGAAGTTTGAATATTTTCCCCTGCTTGAGTGGGTTTCCTCCGGGTACTGCAGTTATCCCCATAAGAAAACAAAAACATGCATCAGGTTAATTGAATTCTCTAAGTTCCCCTAAGGAGTAAATGTGTGTGTGTGTGTGTGTGTGTGTGTGCGTGTGTGTTGTGAGCCGGAGATACGCACCAGCATTTTGTTTTGAGGCAGCAAATAAAGCCAGACTGTTCAATCCACTTCACATATTAAGAAAAATAACAAGAATCTGTAGGCAGCTTACGATTTTAAATTCAAAATTTTACAATCAGTTGTATCTGAGCTTTCAATTACAATAATTAAAAAAAAAATAAAAAGTGCATTTTGATGGATTCATCTTTCTAATGTAAACAAAAGCTTATTTTTTTTCTTCAAAATATTTTTTTTTTACGTAAAATTAGTTAACATTTGCCTTTGAAAACCATGCTTTTTCACAAGAAATTCACAAGATTGCCCCACAACTTAAAGTCATGGCATATTTTAAATTCAATTTGTACAGTAACACACATTCTTATTCTTATTGCGTATGCTGCAGATTCTGCCATGATTGTTCCCTGGTTAATGGAAAAACTAATATAGGCGTGAAGCTATGACAAGGGGTGGGGCCTTTTTGGTTTATGGGCCTGTCTCCTAGAAATATAATTCCTGAATATAAAGGGGCAAGAAGAAAAGACAAACTGTTCTTATATTTCAATCACCAACAGACTGAAATGCTTGAATCAATGCACATTCATTTTTACATAATTTCCTTGACCAATTTACAGAAGCTCATCTGTATGTAGTCATCTAGCATTGCCCTGGAAGAGAAGGAGTCCAAGTGATCCCAACTTCGGGCGATCAGGCCAGTAACCATTGTCTCCTAGTTCTACAGTCGGTGAACTCTGAACCCAAGCACATACACATTGAGAGTGAGAACAACGTGCCAGCGGAATTTCAAGTTTTAATTACAAGCTCTGTTTGTTTACATCCTACCTTTGTTCAATAAAACCATCCATTTTTTCATTGTTGCTCTTTATTCCCTGCTACAATACCAACAAATAATAGAACATATCTCGTCTTTCTATTAAAGCATAGTCTGAACTGCTTTGTTTTAGTGAAACACTAGCAACCGGCGAGATTATCACACACATATGACTCAATCCGACTCATTTACAAAACCGGAGCAGTGTTTTTTATATTATTAAAAAACAAAAGTATGATGTTTGGTAGCTTGTATCTACAAGATTGTCCGAACCTTTGATAAATGGTGTCAGTGGTCCATTTTAGTGAATCTTCGTGTATATTAAAGACTAAATAAATTATTTTGTTCACTAGCTTGAAACTCGTTAAAGGTTTGCATAGAACTCAATAAAGAGAAGTTAAATATACCATACCATCTCATTTAAGTTATCTGACTTTCCAATCCAGATATCATGTTCAAGCCAATCACACATCAGCCTTTATTAAATTTTTTGATAGGACAATGCAAAAATGTGCAGCCTAATGTATACACCTAATAAGAATACCTTCCCTTGAATCCACAAAAACCATGCAACTGGTGTGCCAGTTGCCACCCTCATAATTTTAATTCCACCCCATGAATAATTTTCTATATCCACTCCTGACGGTTTTCTTATTCTTATTACACCTGATGGTATTCAGACAGCAGCCTGTAGAACCGAGCCATTGCGAAACCAGAAGATCTGAGCTCTATAGCAAAAATAGACTATTGCTTGTAGTGTGGCACAGTATTACAACTGTCCTCGCAGCAGCCGACAGCACGACTACGTAACACATGCTGTAACGCATGCGCAGTAATATTATAAATAGAAATATACAAAAATTATATGGACACGAAATGCTCTTTTTGCTCCGATGAACCTTGACCACTTGTTTTGGAATTGCAGTTATACAGAAGTTTGTGAAATTTGATTTTAAAAATATTGTATTGTACAATAGTAAAGTGTCCAATCCTTTACTATTATATATTAAAATTGAATTAGATCATATATATTCTTCTTCTTCTTACTGTTGTTATTTATCTCTTTTTTTATATACACTTTATTTTATATTGTTGATTACTTTTTGTCTGTTATAATCAGTAACATTAAAAGTTTCACTATTGTTGATGACCAGTACATGTATACATGAGGGTAATTTTTTAATAACCTATGTATTTATAGTTATTCCAGAATCAACTGTGCATGCATGCATATGGGTGTGTGTTTGTACTTATTTTATGTATCTTATAATACAAATATATAGATGCATATATTCATGTATTTATTTTCATCAAATTATAAATGTTTACTTTTATAAAATTTTTGTACTGATCAATACTATGTATTAACAATATGGTATTAAAAGTATAGAATAGAAATATCACATATTTACAAATATGTCACTTTTCCTTTCACAAATTCCTTGGTTACGTTCACTGCTTTTGGTATTTAAAACTAACGTGCATCATATAGATCAGGGGTGCTCACACTTTTTCAGCTTGTGAGTTCCTTCTAAAATGACCAAGTCAAAGTGATCTACCCGCTACAAAAATGTAAAACATCAATCAACAAACAATTATTTTCAACTTTATTGAGAATTGACAAAACATTTTTGTAATTAGTTTAATTTGAGTTACTAGCAATGAATTGAATCAGCCAGGGATGCATAGTCCGGACAGTAGCTGCTGACAGCCAGCCTCAAGCACACTTCCAAATGTTCATCAGTCATTGTGGAACGCTATTTGGACTTAATCATTTACTTGGTCCAGCTCCTTCACTCATTTTGGTGACCATAAACTTAAGCATGGACTGAAAATTGGACATAATACGCTGATTAGCTTAGCAGTTAGCGTCGTTGTTTACACATGAGCGGTGACGTAAAGGTCAAAATTGTCATCTGACTGGTTGCCCTGTACATCGATCAAGTGACGGGATGGATGATTGGCTGATGTTTCAATTTCACGCCGCGATCGACCAGTAGCACCTCCACGATCGACCGGTGGATCGCGATCGAGTAATGAGCACCCCTGATATAGATTGTTAAACAACAAACCGATAGGTAAAGATCACAAATATGTTTAATTAAGAAATAGAATGCCAACCCTTTAGCAAATCCCTTTACAAAAAAAAGCTTTTTAATATTTTATTTCAATATCCATGACCGCGTATGCGTTTAAATATTTGTTACGTACTCAATGGCATTACCGCGCATGCGTTGAACATTCGTTACGTAACGCGCTGTCACCTACCGCGAGGACTTCTTGTAGTTTGTTGCGATTGTATTATGGTGTGTAGTATGTGTCAGAGAATGGACAACTATCACCACTCCATTACAACATAACTACATATTGATTTTACTGCATAGGAAGTGTTAACATGGTTTCAATGACGCTTGGCACAGAACTACCTTTTTCCCTCAGCGCAGAATCTTCACTACATGATGATGATTTTCTAGGGAGTCTGTATGTATGTCATCACAAAACATATACAGATTAATTTTACAACATGATCCAGAATATACTGAGACCATTCACATTTTAAAACTCAATGCATTAAAAGTACATTTCAAATAATAGTATTTACAGAAGTGTAAAAATGTACAAAATTGATTTTCAGTTGCATTAGCATGACAGAAGCAGTCATGAAAAGGGGGATAGGGCTTATTTCAAGAAAAGAGAGACTTGAAGTGGTCAAAGCACTGACCCCTATGGTGCTCCGGATGGAACTTCAAAGAAAAAGTGATCAATTTCGTCATCTAATATCTTCTCTTTTGCAAATAAGATGTGATCTATGTAATTACATAAGCTTCAGTGTCCTCTCGCTGTGGGTGCAGAGAGTGGCTTAATAGTTTTCAGTGTCAGACGCTGCTGGAAGATCAGAAGAAACCGGACAGATGACAGGAGGCTTGTTCTGGCAGTCTTCAGCTTCTCTATCCCTCTCATTTTGACAGGAACAAATAGAAGGAGTTGTTTCACAACATTCTAGCTCTGTGGGAGCGAAGATGAATATTCTTCTGCAATCTCTCCTTATCGGTTGTCCTCCTTTTGTGTTTCTCATCCGATAAGCTTCAGTTTTTGTTGTAAGAAGTTAATTAGCGAGCAATGCTGATTTATTTCATATACATTAAAGTCTTGATATTACTCCCCCAGGGAATACCTTAAGGGTGTGTTTTCTGTGCAACTTGTGTGTGTGTGTGTGTGTGTGCATGTGTGCGTGTGTGTGACACACTTTTAACCCTTAGAGGTCTGGTGCCTTTTGAGCATTTTTTTAGAGCCATTCAGACAAAAAGAGGCAGCTGTCAGCACCATTGACTCTAGGTCAGCATTCACTACCCGACGATAGGTAGATTTAAAATTGGTGGTTGCTGTAAACATTGCTATCTATTATTTTATATATCTGACCTCTACGATGATCACCCATCCTAATTCTGTGATGTTGTTGCTTCTGACGCTGACACGTTTCTGCTTTTTGCTACTTTACAATTTGTTCTTTAAATTAGTTTTTTGTAGCAATACATGATAACTTTTTTTTAAGTACAAAAGCAGCTTCTTTTAAAAACATTGTTTTCTTTACATTACACAATAATTCCACAGCAAACCTGAAATGTTAAAAAATACAATTAAGGTGGCTGCTGATCATCAGCTGTGAAGGAACGACCAGTAATGAGGATGTGCAGGTGTTTCGCTTTCATTTCCCAGGTGACGCTGATGAGCGTTCGGAGGCCTTATCTACTACCTCCTAAACCCTCGTTTGCCCCAAACAAGCAGACAATTCTACAAAGAGTTGGGTCTTAGTCTGCCTCCAAATGAGTTTTAATTGACCGAAACATTTTGAATCAGACTATGAACAGGATGTGAATTTAAGGGATGTTACGCCACATGATCCTAATGTGACTGGTGGAATTGTGAATATTGTTTAGCATTTATTTTATTATGTTTTCATTGTTTTATTATACATTGTTACATTAACAACCCCTCCATAGCAACCAGACTGTTTACCATAGCAACCAATATGGTGCATCTCTATCTCAGCATAGGAAAGTCATAGAGACATGGGGGTTGATGTATTTTACTCGTATTGACATGGGGAACAATACGTTAGGTCACTGACCCCTCCATAGCAACCAGACTATTTACCATAGCAACCAATTTTCCATGTTCCTATCTCAGCTTATGAGAATTATAGAGACATGGGGGTTGGATTATGTTATTGTTGCGGAATTGAACATACAAAATAGGTATTAACGGCACCAACATCGAAGTTTGCATGCAAACTTTAAAATCTAGTTCAATATTTACAGTTGATACAGTTGATCAATGATTACAGTTTCTGAACTTTTGAGAAGTTGATTTGTTTTCACGTATCCCGAGCCATTCGTCCTCCCTTTAAAATAGAAAACGATAAATACCGATTATTTTTTAAATCCCACATCCAACCTTTTTCCATCTGTTTTACACAGAATTGTGTATTTATTTATACATAGAATACTTCTCGTATGCTGATAGACTTTGGGAGCACTCCCAATTGAATAGAGAAAACTATGGTGAAATTTCAAAGTGATCATTTTGACGGATGTTTTGTTGAAGTTAGTTGCTTGGAAGTCATGCTTTTCTGATAATGATTTCTTAATGCACATCCTCCTTTCTATTTTGTCTTCACCACCACTTTGGGTTTGTGTTATTGTCTAGTAATTCAGCAGCCTCTAAAATTAATGGCATGTCTCTATGTGAGCCTCCAATTTATATACAGTACTCTCTATTCACTTTGGCTGGCTTTATTTCCTGCCTTCACTAACTGCAGGTTCCTCAAATATATAACACCATCAGGAAAGAGGATCTGTTACCGCACTCAGAAATTTTTGCGTGCCACTATATGTTTAGGTTTTCAGTGTTTTAATTAAAAGAGCACATGTAGAGGATACTGTGATCCATCACACTAATGCATTTTTTTTTTTCAAAAGTCTAGTTTTTGTGTAAAAGATTCTTGATGATCTGGTTTTAAAGGGGACATCCGTTGCCAAGTTAGCACTAGTTGGATTACTACTTCCTTAAAACCACTTCCAGTAAAAGTGAACCATTTTGACCACTGCTCCCCTCAACTAAACTGAGGTGTGTTTGTCTATCTCTATGGATAAATTATTTTGTTGGAAGAATATAAAGATTCCTTTGGAAAATGGCAGGAGCTTAACATGCTTTGCTGTTGTGTAATGCAGCTAGAACACCCAGATATATCTGTAATGTGTTATTCATAAATTTGTGTAAATATTTGGACTTTAAGCCCACTCCTGTCTTCCCTGGAATATATTATAATATATTCCCATCAAATGTTGGTACAGATGATTTTTTCAGTCTCAACTAAGATCTGCCGTTTGTAACGGTTGTGTTCAGAAAACATTTTGGAATGTTTTTGCTTGAGAAAAAAAAACACTTGATGGTAACATCAGCAACAAAGTAAGAATTTGTCTTTGAGTGTATTTGGTTTGTTGCTTCGTTAAAAAAAAGCTGTTTTTTTTGCCTTTGCGGAATTCAAACAATAGTCAAAGTAAATACAAGCAAAGGAAAAAAAGGGTGGTCAATCGTCCTCTTTTGGCTGGACATATCACCTTTTTACGAACAGTCTGGGGCATCCGGGCCCCAGAATTAAATATCCAGTGTTCACTCTTTTTCATAAGACCATTACACATGTACATAAATTGACTGATGCTTTGCACATAATAATACAATACTACTTGCGCGACAATATATATTAAATATATTCTTCTATTATTTATCTTATTACAGTTATTTAGGGGTTAAATTGTTGAAGCTGGATTTTACGTTTAGAACTTTTTTTTATAATATAATTTTTTTAAAGAGTCTAATAGACCTATTATTTTGTTAAACGTTTTTACAGATTTTGTTAAATTACAGAAGTTAACATCAACCTCCGAAAAACCTGTCTCGAGGCCGTGCTGATTGTCCTGTTTTTTTTTTTGTAAATCCGAATATGGTCACATCAGGAAATACACACATCAGAAGAACACTCCTTGCTAGCATTAATGAAATGATATTACAGGCAGGCAGTGCACATAGGTTACACACGTAGGCTTTTGCAGAAGTCACTGGTAATCCGCATACCAACCGAAACAGACAACTAAATTGCATCATGTGTCAACATCAACACCACTCATTGGCCAGATGCCTCACTGAACATGTCGCATTGTGTTTATTTAGTGTTTATAAGATGCTGTTCCTGTTCCATCATCATTGACATCACTTCCTTCTTGTAAACCATCCTTTAGGTCACACAGTACGTAGAATTCCCTTGGTTGTAAAAAAAAAAACTCTTGGTTCTCTTAAGTTTGTTGAATGTAAACCTCTAGGCATAACACAATCATCAGGTTTACACAATCAACGCTTTGCTTTATCCTGGCAATAGCAGCGTTTCTTGTTGGAACTGGGACGTGACAGGGCAGCATTATTCAATTATCCAACAGACCGATTTCATTGCACACATCTGAAATGTTCTAAAACTCTTCAGCCAAAGTCTGTCATCAAACTTATCGACTGTCTTGACCTCCTGAGTTCCCTAAGAGAAGTCTCCCACCTCCAAATGCAAGATGACATGACTGTGCATATTGCTTATGTGTTAATGTAAGTTATTATACACAAAGGCCTTCTCCTGACGCAGCAACTTCTATTGGTCTTTTGATTTTGTCGCCAGTTTATCAGGAAATGTCTATTTTGTTCTCTTAGATTCGTTTGATGGAAATTTTATGTGATATTCCAGTTTTAATTTGATTAGCATCTTTGGATGGAAAAACACATTGTTGTACCCTGTGCTGCTTTAATGCTAGCTGCTAACACGCTTAACAAAAACGTACGCGGAAACTGGTTTAGTTCAAGCACACTTTTTGTGTCTAGATCCATTTTCATACAATTTCAGCGATCACATTTTTGTAGTATTCTTGTCAGTTTTCGAAAGTTAAGTGCTAATATGACCAATCATGAAACTAAATTATGTAGGTATATTTATAAAACTCAGATAAAATAAAAGTAATATAACCAACAGAGGCAGGGAATCCTGCACAAACCAGTACTTTGAGACTGATATTGAGTTTCGGCTCAGCTGTAACAATAGCACCATTCACCCTCAGTTGGAGCTGAGATCACTCTGCTTCTCTGTGTGAGATTGAAGCCTCTGACCTCCAGGAACATCCAGCTGCTACAGAGAACATGTTCCATGGGGCCAGATGACATGTTTATCTCATCTTAGGACCTTTGTGATGCCAGTGGTTCAAGCCTTTAGAGGGGCTATCTGAGGCTAGATGAAAGCGTCTGTCCTGGAGGAATGGGCGAACACTAATGCCACAGTTTGATTGGAAATATCAAGCATGTTTTAGTCTAGACGTACAGCAGAGAAGTATAAGAGGGCTACTGTGAGTCCTAATTAGATTTCTTAGTTCTTCAGCCTTGTTTGTCCCCAGAGACTCTTGACTATGTTTGAGAAACACTGGGAGGATGTTCTGAGAGCTTCATGTTCATTTAGACCATGGGAGGTTGATGGTCAACACCTGTTTAAACTTCCACAATCTCCTGACACGGAAGAAATAAATTGGTGTTTATGTAACGCTGCTATCTTTGAAGTGATGAAATAAAGCATGCAGCAAACTTTCATAGTATGGTTTATGTATGAAAATATTTGACAACAAAATAAAAATACAAAAATCTTTGTTTTGAGAGCACTTGCATACTTCAGTGTACTTAATTAATTCTGCATTAGCTAATAACTCTTCTACATAAGGGAGCTGTCGCCTTTCATAGTCATTTGGTACGGTAACAATTGGCTGATTAGGTGACTGAATCCAGGTTATTGTTATCACTGTCTTAGGCAGGATGACTTGAACTGGACAACGGAATGGCGTGTGGAGAGACAGAAGCTCAAAGATTAAAAAAAAAAGTGAAATCTCATTTTATTGTTTATTTCAACAAATAAACACTGAACTCTATGATGATCCTTAGTGGCAATAGCATCACACAAATTTTGCATGGCCTACTACTTTTTGTGACTGAGAGAACAGACCATTCTTTCACTAATACCGGTGCATGCATCTACAGGTCCTTCTAAAAAATTAGCATATCATGAAAAGGTTCTCTAAACGAGCTCTTAACCTAATCGTCTGAATCAACTAATTAACTCTAAACACCTGCAAAAGATTCCTGAGGCTTTTAAAAACTCCCCGCCTGGTTCATTACTCAAAACCACAATCATGGGTAAGACTGCCGTCCACAAGAACATCACTGACACCCTCAAGCAGGAGGGTAAGACAAAGAAAACAATTTCTGAACGAATCGGCTGTTCCCAGAGTGCTATATCAAGGCGCCTCAGTGGGAAGTCAGTGGGAAGGAAAAAGTGTGGCAGAAAACACTGCATAACGACAAGAGGTGACCGGACCCTGAGGAAGATTGTGGAGGAGTGATTCCAGACATTGGGGGACCTGCGGAAGCAGTGAATGAGTCTGGAGTAGAAACATCCAGAGCCTTCATGCTTCCATCTGCTGAAAAGCTTTATGAAGATTAGGATTTAATTTTTCAGCACGACCTGGCACCTGCTCACAGTGCCAACTCTCCTGAGCTGAACCCCATAGAGAATCTGTGGGATACTGTGAAGAGAAAGTTGAGAGACACAAGACCCAACACTCTGGAGGAGCTTACAGCCGCAATCGAAGCATTCTGGGCCTCCATAACACCTCAGCAGTGCCACGGGCTGATACCTCCATGCAACGCCCCATTGAAGCAGTCATTTCTGCAAAAGGATTCCCGACCAAGTATTGAGTGCATAACTCAACATAATTATTTGAAGATTGACCATTTTTTGCATTAAAAACACTTTTCTTTTATTGGTCGGATGAAATATTCAATTTTTTTTTTCATGAGCTGTATGCCAAAATCATCAATATTAAAACAATAAAAGGCTTGAACTACTTCAGTTGTGTTCAAATTAATCTGAAATATATGAAAGTGTAATATTTATCAGTATATTACAGAAAATAATGAACTTTATCACAACTGGAACTGGAAGCTAGGAGCAACAAAACAAAATATAAGCTGCTATAGACTTTCTTTTTGTTTGTTCTCAGTCAAAAATATCTCCTGTTCTAATGTCAAGTATAGTAATGCATGGCTTCTGAGATGATGACTAGAGACTGAAATGTCGACTTTGACTGTGCACAGCTAATAGCTAACACGATGGAATCAATGAAGCTTCAATGGGACTTTGAAATGCCAGTCTGAGGGGGGAATAGCGGTGCAGAAAACGGCTTTGATCTTCCTAAAGATGTACAGCATATTCCTCAACATTAAGAGGAACCCAATTATGGAAGACTTGACCTTTGGTAATCATCTCCATGAAAGACATTTGGCAGATTTTCTGTTTGCTTTTGTAAAAAAAAAATGCTTCTTTTGGATTTATACTGAATCAAAAGATGTTATTTAGAGACATATTTTGACTGACCATTAATGGTAATTTTAAAACATTTGGATCTCCTGTCTACTGCCTGCCTGCCTGTTTTGGTAAAACCAGAGGAAAGCATATTTTAAATTAAAATTATTCAGTTACAAAGATTGTTTTATTTCAATAAACAAATTTTGGGCAATCAACGTTTCAGAAAAAAAGTAAAAAAACTAAAAAAAAAAACCCAACTTGTTAACGAATTAAATTATATAAATGTATATGTATAAGGCAACCTAGGATGCCATTAACAACTTTAAACTGGCTAACAATGGAAGTAGCTTTTAACATTTTTATACATTTCATAAGAAGAATAAATTCTACATCGCAGCCATGAACCTCACGCGTCACTAAGTGCTAATCAATTGAGAAAAATGCAATGGCAAGAGGTAAGCTGCAACATAACTCTTTATACATTTCAGCTTTCAAAATTTATCCTCATTTTTCAAGCCACATCCAGAGCTTTCCAAAACCTTATTTTTACAGCGATGTCATGTTTGTTGGGTGGTGGTGAATGATCAATCAGTAGTAAAATGGCATTTACTATTAAATCAATACTGTATTTTACTTAAAACATTTCAACAATATCTGTGTTATGGTCAAAAAATGTAAATCACTTTGACCCAGAAGTTAGAGATTTTTGGATTAAGACAAAGCTACAGCATGCTGTTTAACATTTAATTTTCTTTATGTGAGATTATCTCTGATTTGTTTAGGGTTGGCGTTCCACTCAGTTTAAATCAATTTGACCTAGATATTTACTGATTCTATCCATTTTCTCTTCAAGAATGTCTGATTTCTTAAGAATCTTATAAATGTTTTGGCTATTTTAAAAAAAATCTGACTTGAACTGGTACGAAATAAACTGCACACTCAAGCTTTACACTAAATTATAAATGTGTACTTTAAATGCTTTATTTTCTTCTTGTCATTTGATGAACAAAAATATACATATAAAACATATGAAATTAAATTATATACAATTGAAATCGAATGTAATGCAACACAGAAATCGAGTGCAACTTTAACATATTAACTATTTTCCGTGTGAAACAAGCTAACAAAAAAGAAATATAAGTTGAGTGGTAGCAATAGATCTGGAGAGACTGCGATTATTGTCTATGTGGCTTAAGTCCCACCCTCCTTTTCTTCTGGTTGGCTGGATCACAGGTGAGTTTCAACATCAAAAAGAAGCATGAGATGAATACACTTTCCATCGAGGTTGGATTCTGTTAATAATAGAGAGGGGTATAATAAGGAGAGTGTTATCTTTCTGTGCATGTCACCCGATCAATGCATGAGCCTTAACACTCAATGTACCCCTGACTGCAGACGAGATATGCCCCACCCAATGAATGTGAAGCCCCACCCACTAAATTTTCAATTGTGACGTCACTTCCATGCAAAACTGGTTTAGGCTTAGAGGTAGGGTTGGGGCCAGGGAGTTTTCAAAAATGTGCGGCTACATGAATCCACAGTGCTGTGGCCGTTTGTGGACAGACAGCGTAAACGCGCAGAAAAAGATTATTTTGTGTACATGACTCAAAATCTGTTTTTGGCTCAAGGTGATGAAACAGCCTGCAAAACAACGGTCCAACATGAAAAGCCAAGCTTTCATCCCCCTTCGATAAAACAAAAAACACAAATAGATGTGAATGTTTCAGAAGCAAAAAGCTAAAAATAAACACTTACATGAACAAATCAACAACCCATTTCGCAGAGGCTGACTAAAAGCCTTCAGTTAATGACAGAGAAGCAATCATAACAGAACTGGGAGGCCATGGGCTCTGAAACATGACGCAGTTAACTGGACTCTGTTTGGTTCCCACACTCTGCTCTCTATAGTGGACTGCTCAGTGTCAGCTTAGCCTCAGTAATAGCTCAGGCTACAGCTCTTATCCAGTAAAATGAAGATGTTTACTCCTTTCATGCTTCTCCTGTTTGCTCATCAGTATGATGCCTTAAAGTAGCCGCTGTTGTGTGGTCGCACATATTTTCAGAGGTGCTCCTCCGCTTCTAATGGGTGCTGCTGATAAAAAAGCAGCTTTGGACTGAATGCTAAAAGCACCGCAGTTTAAAGGTCATCTTTGCTGGGGATATGAGAAAAAAGAGGAGTTGAATTGAATTTATATCTGTTTGTGTGGCCTTTTAGAAATGAAATGCTGTTTGTTTTTTTCTGGAAGAGGCAAATCTATTACTGTTTATTTTTTCCATTTCATCTGAAGAAGCTCTTTAAATCTTCAGCAGTAGAGCTGAATCCATTTCGAATCTTCCAAACTTGTTGTGTAACAGGCTCTTGGCTGTGTTGAATGTGCACTTGTTATTGTCTGAGGTGGACGGGCTCCAAATAATATGAATAAATAAATGATTTAATTTAAAGGTTTGCAAAATGGAATTTGTTACACAGATAGGAGTACAGTGGTACCCTGAGATACGAAATGAATCCGTTCCAGGGTGACATTTGTATCTAGAACATTTCGTATCTTGAAGCAAGTTTTACATGTAAAACTTCAACAACAGTATATGTTGATAAACAATGGAAAACCAGAAAAAAATCAAATGTTTCTTCAATCCTTAAAGAGGTAATAAATGATAAAAAAAAGAATAAAACACAAGCAAAATACGTAATATGTACACAAATGTGAAACTTTGAGAGTGAGGCGATGTGTCGAAGGAGGTGGAACGGATGCAGAAAACATTACGGCACCACGTATGAACGTTAACTTTCTCGAGATATTTCACAAATTACTGACACCAACACAGTTTCAAACACATGCGCAGACAGTACCGAGCGTACTGGAGAGAGAGTTTCTGAGAAAGCGTCACAGGGTTTCTCTAATTTGCGCTACAGAACAGCACTTTCCACGTTATTTCTTTTACGACACCTTGACTCTAACATTTGTTATAGTACATTATTAGTAATCTATAACATAATGTTTTGCTTGATTTAAAACTGATTTAAAGTGTTTTAAAGCCTATCAGACCCTTTTTGCACTTAATGCAAAGGGAGAAAGGAGCGCCAGGACCCAGAAGCGCAGCACGACATCACACTAAACAAACGGATAATAGATCAGAACTGTTTGTGGTTGTTCGTATAATGAATTTTTTTCGTATCTCGAAGCAAAAAATTTCCCGCGAGACGTTGTGCATCTCGAGCATTTCGTAACTCATAGCATTCGTATCTCGGGGTACCACTGTACTTTTTTCAGAGTTCTGCGTTGATCATATTTAGTTTAACAATGATGGATCTCATTAAATAGTTACATTATATTAAATCAGAATGGATCCTAAACGCCTCTACACACCGATGTGAACTGATAATCAGCTTCTCAGCAAGGTGCTCTTGATCTATTGATGCAATGACGCTTGAAGATGGTGTTTCTGGTACAATAGATGCACTCTGTGCCACGCGGGGAAACCGGAAAGAAGAAGATGACGACAGAGAAGAAATCAAAAGAACACACAATGGATGTCGAGCGGTTTATATTGTTGGTGGCTGATCATAGAGAGCTGTTTGACCTGTGATAAGTAGCTATGAAAAAGGTGGGCACCACTGAACAACTCTTTTATTTCCTACTCATGTCATCAAAAACTTTCAAAGGTCGTTCTACATGTGAATAACAGATCTGATTCGTCAATGAGATACTCAGATGTGTGATATCTCGTTTGGGGAATCACTGTTTTTGATCGAGGTGTCCCGTGAAAATTTGGATCAGTGTGGATATTCTAAATCATTTGGAGGTATTTTTTTTTCAATGGTACCAAGTATCTTAAGAATTTGGGAATCATTCTTGTTATTTTAGTTTACTCAGGCCGTCAAGCAAGAGCCACTTTCAAAAGATGAAGGGTGCTGAGATCTTTACAAGACTAGTATGGAGTGCTCCAAGCAAACTTGGTTAAGAACCACAGGAAATACATAATACATTTTAGCTTCTATTATTTCATTGTTTCAAATGTATATTTTTTGCAAAAAATTATCTAAAACTTAACTAACTCTCTACTTTTTGGATTTAGTTGTATGTTTTTGTTCAGTTTTTCACAGTTGTAGCTAAGATGTTCATCTTTTTATCATTGGAAAAACTTAACATTATATAAATATGTGCAACAGCAAGAGCTATTTTTTCTGGAAAGGCTGAGAAATCACAGACAAGAGATAAAATCAGGCTATAGATGTGTGTTTTCAACAATGGATTAATGTATTTAATTACATTTTTTTATGGCACACATTTCTGTGTTTTTTTAATTATGTTATCACATCTCAACCCAGTTGAATAAGGTCCAAGTTATAAGTGGATTAGCTGAGATAACAAGTCAAGTGGAGACGTCCCACAAAAAAAACTTCAATAAAGTACGAAATGCAAATACACATCATATCCATGCTGTTAAATGGCTGTAAACTTATTTTTGTGCAGACAGATTTTTGGCTCTGCACCCCAGATTCACTTCGCCATGTTTAGGCCAGATTAGCCAGTAATGTGAGACATTTGCAGAGCAAATCTTTTACCCACTGATCAGCTCTCAGCCTTAGTCATATCAAACATGGTTTATATTTGGGTTTGTAAATGAGGATGATTATCTGCAAAAAAAAAACCCTCTGCACAAAATTGTGAGGGATTTTAAAATATTGTACATTTGGAGCATCGTCATCTGTCGATATGATGCTGGTGAATGCTGGGCTTGGTTTGACATATCCATGTGTTTACATTTGCTCTGTACTGTTTCAAGTAAATTGTCTCCACTATACCTTTTGTAATAAACAACTGAATTAAGCCCCGTAAAAGATTTTCAGACCTCACTTCAGACAAAGTGGTTTGACGCCCCTGAATGAACTGCTTAAGTCAACATGGCTGCAGATGGGATCACACAATAACAAATACTTCTTGCAAACATATACTCCTGTTCAAAAGTTTTTTCCAAGAGAAGTCACACTTTTAGTGTTGTAAAATTAATAGAAAATATTTTGAAGATATTGGTTAGAAATAATATTTAATTGAAATAATAATCTTTTTTTTACTTCCGTCAAAGAATCCTCCATTTGCATTTGCTTTTTAATGAAGTTGATTAGCTGTGAGTCGTCTATTTCACAAGCTTAGGGTTTCGTAGTGCTGTTTTCTGAAGGGAGTTGTACACACCATTGTAGTAAATCTTTGGTTTCTTCACAAATTCTCACATGGAATAGCCTTCATTTCTAAGAGCAAGAAAAAGACTGTCGAGTTTCACATGAAAATTCTTTTTTTCTGGCCATTTTGTGCATTTTATCTACCCCACAAATGTGATGCTCCGGATACTCAACCTGCTCAAATGAAGGTCAGTTTTTTTGCTTCGCTAAGCAGCTAAACTCTTTTTAGCACTGCTAACATGAAGCACATGGGTTTTTAAATCATCCATTAGCTTCTGCAACGATGAGAAACACATTGCACCATTAGAACACTGAAGTGATAGTTGCGGGAAATGGGCCTCTCTACAGATATGTAGATATTGTACCAAAAACATTTGAGGCTAGAATAGTCATTTCCACATTAGCAGTGTATAGAACATATTTCTGATTAGTTTAAAGTTATCTTCACTGAAAAAAAAAAAAACGTGTTTCTCCTTCAAATATAAGGAAATTTCTAAGCGACCTCAAACTTTTGAATGGTGGTGTATTTTTGTTCACATCTAGAGTAACGCTATCAGTTGGTTAATGGTTGGGTTGTTGAGTTTGTCTTGCTTTGGAGTGAGAGTATTGTGTATTTATTAATTATAATTTAATTAAAAGATTGTGCTGTTTTTTTCTAGATCTGAGGGTTTGCACAAATCTTCAGATAGCTTTTCAGCAGGGTGATTTCTTTTTTTTTGCGTTCAGCTCACACCATCAAAGGAGCCAAGCTTTCATTGGTCGTTCTCATTGCCCAAATGAATCTGATATGGCAATCCAAAACTCTTTTTCGTCAGCCCCACTTGTTCAGTCAGATCTGTGAACTCCCATTGGCTTTCAATCAAGGTGCATTGTCGCATTATATTTTGATCCTTTAAGTCTTCTTTTTTTAAGTCTTCATTTGTGCAACCACAAACGCCATCTTCAGGCAGGGAGCATCATTGCATCTATATTTTCTCGACCCAGACAAAGAGCACCCTGCTGAGAACCAATCCAAGAAGTGTTGTGTAGAAGCCTTTAGCACACATCACATCACATTCAGGTGACACATATGTGTGTTGGTGTAATAAATGGTTTTTCAAAACTGTCCTTAATAAAAAAACTGTTATTTACATTTAAATGCAAATTCAGGGCAAAAGAAGATGCATTTGAAGGTCAGCCTTCGTAGACAATTGTGACGTATTTAACCTTGAAAAGCACACTCGGAAGGAACAGACTTTGGATTGAGACACGGTTATTGTGTATGGAATGTGATATAGAATAAATTTTCCTTGCTTTGTATTAGTCCAAACTGGAACTGAAGATTGCCCCCAACAGATCAGGTTTGGGCTAAATGCTTTTGAAGGGCTCTGGCCGGGTCAGGTCTGTACCTGAGTATACTTATGTTTCTTTTTTTTCACACAAGAGGTAGAACGTCTAGGTTACTTTCGTAACCCATGTTCCCTGAAGGAGGGAACGCAGACAATTGTCGAAATTGATTTGCGAGTGAATTGATTAGCAATCACGTTGATTAGCAATCAACTGCTCTATAAGAGCAGACCATAGCTCTTTTCCGAGGAGCCGAACCCACTTAAGGTAGGGAGTTAGATCTTTCTTAGCATGGTGGGTGCCGCCATCCCAAAGGACGGCCACGAGGTGCGTGTGGTGGCCTCCCCCTCCTCCAGGGTGAGTCGGGTCGATGAACAGACCCTGAAAGATCTCACATCTCCCTGAGTTCTCAACCTCAGGGGCATTTCTTCCGGGGAAAAGCCCTCGTCTGCTTCCGAGAACCCCGAGGATGACTTTCGCCCTGCAGGGGTCCTCCTCGGGCTCTTGGCCAGAATTTTAGACCATGGCGGGGGGCAGTCTCTCTGGTGTCGGGCAGGGGGTGAGGGCTCCATACCGAACTATCTAGTCTGCGCTTGTTATGGCGTGCAACCATCAGCTCCCCTAGACCCTCCGCCTGCTTCCTGATTGTAGAACTTACGACGCGAACTCTCCACGGTGACGCCAAAGTGGCCATCTTAGACAAGAGTCCAGGAACCGAGCACTGTACTCGGACATCATAAATAGCAGATGGCGTCCCTGGACCATAGTGTGGACATTGTGCGGCCAGTGCGCTACTGATTTCGTAACCCGAAGGGCGAAATCTGATGCAAAGCGCAAGTCTTGAACAGACTGATGGCTGCCACCACTTTGGTACATGTCACAGAGAAGTTTGGCCGCAATGACATGTAAGTTGCAGCAGCTTACCCACAACCGAATAAGCCTTTGTCATCAGGACTGAAGAAAAACTTCTCGGTTTTGGAAGAAACACTCTGACAAAACCAAAAAGCTGCAGCAAAGTCAGGGCGGATGTGCCGCAACAGCTGTACAACTCGTGGAATTGCAAGCGCCAGAGTGATGAAGGGGGAGGAGCTTCTAACCCTCGCAGACGGTCAGAATTTAGCAAGCTCTTCATGTATCTCCGTGGAGAGAGGAACCTTCAGAGCGAGTGGAAGAATCCCTGCACCTGTCACGAACCAATCATCCCACCGTTATGGTGCTGCATCAGGGGGTGGAGCCCCCGAGTCAATTGCCGCAGTGGTTTAGAGGTGGTTTAGAGAGCATCACTGCAGCTTCTGGCTCCGATTCACCTGTGGCACGGGCGGCAGACTGAACATGAAAACACAGATGGCGGCGCTCCTTCCAATGCTGCGATGGGAGTAGATCATCTGTAGGATCATACGAGAAGCCGATCAATGTCGCATGGGGATGATGCATGGGGGTGATGCATGGGGATGATGTGAGGGATCGCCTGAAGTCACTAGCCCCGCGCCGTCAGCTAAGGCCTCGGAGGAACAATCCAGTTCATGGGAGCACCTGGAGCCGGAGCTCTTGTGTTCTTTACCCCGAAAGAGCCTCCTGTTGCAGAGCAACACTCTTATTCTCGCTTCACGAGAGCAACACGGTTTGTTGAGCAAAAGAGCGTTTGTTGCCAAAGACAAACTGTACTTTTCTCGTGACCGCCTTCCGACGAGACCCATCGCAGCCAGAAGAAGTACAGATTTTGCCCATTGTCGGGAAAAACGGACGTAACAGGACAAAATCTGCGGATACTGACAGGCTCTAGCTGTGAATCAGAGGTGCCGCGATAAGATGGTGTTGCTATCTGGGCAAGGTATGCACCTTTGATATTTCAGCTTGTAATGAGCGTTGAAATAGAAAGCAACCACCATTCGCTCCGAGGAAGAAGGCTCTTATAGAGCAGTTGATTGCTCATCAACTTTACTCACAAATCAATTTGCTCGTTAAAAGTTCGGATACAACCCTCTCAGGTTCGGCTCCTCCCATAGTCGAAACATCAACAATTGTCTGCGTTTTGACTGAAAGGGAACATCTACTTGATCTACTCCTCGGGTATCTGTAGAAACCTTTTGACAACAAGACGAAAACAACAGGGATTTGATCATTTCTTTGTACTTTGAAAGAATATTCAAGCTTTTTCGGGCACTATAGAACAAAATCAAACAATGGAATGATTTGAAAGCAGTTAGATGGATACAGTGTAAGGATATCCATGCAAAGAGAAAGGTTAACCTCCTTACATGCCGAATCAATCTAAATTATGAGCCAAAGCAAGGCAAGCATGTGGTTTATAGTGGCTGCATTTCAAAGGCTCCACCCAAACGTCTCAAAACGGTAACAGATCATGTTGTAGAATATCGTTTCAAATGGATCATTCCAGGGAAGAATTCCTTCACACTTTGCTCTGCTTTCATTTCCTCCTTTGAGAGATTGAGAAGCAGAGGAATGCATGGCTTGAACGAGTGCCAGGATAGAATCCATTGTTCTTCCATGAGCAAGTTCTGCTGCTCATAAGCATTCCTGGATCGCAATGTCTTTGGGGAAATGCTGACACATACGCTTTTTCCATCAGATGCTGTGAGGGAGGACAGCTGAGTAGAGGGCCGAAAGAGACATATCTTCTCTCGCTTTCTCACTTCCAGGCCAAAGATAAGCAGGGGTTAACTTTGCAGAGCTTGCTGATTTGAAACTCAGACGTGGGTTTAGTGAAGATGGGATGGGGGTTAGGAGGAGAAAATGAGTGTCTGTGTGAGGGAGAAGAAACAGCAAGCTGATAAATGAAACAATATTGGTTTGGTCGTTTTTAAGGCATGAGGTTTAAAAGCCCCGGAGCAATATTGTTTTGTCGGTTTGTGGAGCATACGTGATTGGGTTTTGCAACAATTTTTGAATACTTTTTTGTTTTATTTTAGCCTCACACGGAAACATTGGTATTCAGAGGTTGAATGTACTATAGTGCAAGCAAATGTTTTGTTTAATTTATCTTTTATACCGCATCAGTAATCTTTCAAAAGGATTGACAAAATCCAGTACTGGGGTTCTGATATTTTATCATTATAAAGTAAGGAATTGCGCATGATCAGATGCAATGATGATGGTAAAGCTGAAGAATTTAAGTTAATTATTAATCTCTCGTTCAGTGTAAAGGGGGTTTTAATCAACTGCTGGCCATGCGGTATGATAGTTGTCCCTTGACAGAACTCATGTGCCGGCCAGTCTGAGGTCTTGAAAATATACTCATAGGTCATTAAAATATAAGTTTAGGGTCACCCAGACAATTTTGTGTCTTCTAAGAAAAGTCAAACTGTTAAATGAATTGAAAACATAGTCTATCGCAGTGGTCTCGACATTTGAAGTAATATTTTTTCCTTCAAACCTTGCTTTTGTCAAAGAATCCTCCAATTGCAGCAATTACTGCATTGGAGACCTTTGGCTTCTAGCTGTTCATTTTTTTTTTTTTTAGATAATCTGAAGAAGTGGGATTGACTTGATGGGCACTTCTTGCACACCATACGGTCAAGCTGCTCCCACAAAGAACTCAAAGGGATTTAGCTCTGGTGACTGCTGGCCACTACATTACACGTAGAAGACCAGCTGCTGCTTCTTCTCTAATTAGTTCTTGCTTAATCTGGATGTGTGCTTTGGGTCAATGTCCTGCTGCAGGATGAAATTGGCTCCAATCAAGCTCTGCCCACAGGGTATGCCATGCCTTTTGCAAATTGGGGTGATAGCCTTCCTTATTCAAAATCCTCTTTACCCTGAACAAATCTACCATCTTACCAGCACCAAAGCATCCCCAGACCATCATGTTACACCCACCTTGCTTAACAGATGGCGTCACGCAGCAATGCAGCATCTTTACAGTTGTTCTACGTCTCACAAATGTTCTTCTGTGTGATTCAAACACCTCAAACTTTGATTCGTCCGTCCAGAACACTTTTTTCCAATCTTCCTCTGTCCAATGTCTGTGTTTTTTTGCCCCCAGTCTCAGGTATGTCCTCTCAACCCTGAAAGCCAGCATGTCGGAGGCACCTCTTCACTGTATATGTTGACACTAGGGTTTTGCGGATACTATTTAATGAGGCTGCAAGTTGAGGACTTGCGAGGCGTCTATTTATCTAGCTAGAGAATCTAATGTACTTATCTTATTACTCAGTTGTACCTCCCACTTCTCTGCTAACGTTATAGCTTACTTCTTCCAACAGTTATATTCTTTCTTTCTATATTCTTTCATTAACTATCCACACTTAAGCCACGTATTAGTAACTTACTGTTTATATGCTGGTGCAATAAAGTATTATTTTTCTCCTTTCTCCACCTTTCAACAGTTTACCATAATGCCACAGTCAACTTGGAGTGCAACTGCAGTGTTTCTTGTTCCAAAAACAAGCATATTATTAACTCTTAATACGTTTATCTAACAAAACATCCCATCCCATATACAAAAACATGATTGTTTGTTGTCTGTTTAACTTCAAAGAGAAACCAACATTAGCTTTATGCTAACTATTATGCTAACAATAAAATAATATTCTTTTATAATTGAACAGGTACTGCTCTTGAAAGAATTCATTAGTGATGGGAAGTTCTTTGAGTCTCGTTCAGCAAAATGAAAAAATCTTATTTCCAGTCATTTCGTTCAATTCCTTTATTTTAGTAAAATACCAATAAATATTGTGTGCTCCTTCCCTAACATATATACTAACGTTATATACACAAACGCTAATCACACTATAAATAAGACAAAACTATAATGCTAGATAAAACATATATATATTACTTAAACCTACCTGGGTCTTTTAATCTGGTTTACCTCTGATCTGTTTTCTTTAGGTATAAATCTCCTTCGTTCGACACGTTACTTCTCTCTGATGTTAACGTTTGCAGTCTGTGCACTCAGTCCGGACCGGGTCTTTTAGTTCTTTTCTCAGGTGACCGCTCCCTATATTAATCATCGTAATATAGGCAAAAAATCGTACCTGGAAAAAAACAGTTCTTATTCCAAGTCCATTCGTTCCTTTCTGTTTCCGGCTCATTGGTTAACATTAAGGAGTTGTCACTAGCCGGAAACCAAAATGAACAACAGAATTTGCAAAAAGAACTTTTTGGTTTCAGGTTCATGAAATGCAAAGATAAAAAAGTGCAACTAAACAGGTGTGTTTTTAGCCTGGATTTAAACATGATTAAAGTGTTAGCACACTTGATCTTCTCCATAAATGGACTACATGGTATCTAAAAGAGTATTTACCCTGGTTGGCATTAACCCTTGGTAGTTCCCGTTTGGTTCCCAGGTTCAATTTTTAATAATAAATGAATTTTGCTCATTATATGTACTCAATAATAGTCCAAATGTCTTAAAAATCCCTGAAAAAAAAACATCTACAGTCGTCTTTAAATTGTGTTTTTCTGATATTAAATATACAAGTTGCTTTTTCCTTGAATGCAACTTACTTTTGTTCCCAACCAACTAGAAGAGTGTCTAGCACAGTCTATTCCACAGACAGAAAACATTGGGTGAATGAAACTGAGAGCTGTATGAATTACATTTCACTCCAGCTGCTGGCCAGCAGGCAAGGAATTCATTAAAACAACAGAATCACAAACAGCCCAGAATTCAGTGAACTACATCAGAAACCATCTCAGCCTCGCGTTGTGAAACTCTGTTGTTTTCGACATGCATCTCCCCGCAGCTCTCCCCTTGTCCTCATCCATAGTTTTCCCTGTCTCCTTTTCACTGATGTGTTGAATAGCAACTCTTCACCTGTGTTCAGCTTGGTAAGTTGTTTAAGTCCATTACCGTTCATGATTTTCCCAGGGATATTTTACAGCCTTCCAGAAACACGTCTTTGTATACCATATCTCCTATACTGTTTATTTACTGTTTAATTGGATACATCTGAGGAATGATGAATGTTTAAGTACATTTAGGGTGTCGGACAGTTAACCAAAATATGCAAAACACATCTGCGGGACCCTTCATGAATTTGCAGTAATAACACACCCGTATAAAAGCGCCTTATTCACATTCTGCTGACTGATAGCATGGGTATGCAGGGCATGGATAAGCTGAAGACTATGTTTATTGTATTGTATAGTCCAGAGGGTTATTGTTGAAGGATGTGGTGTTTTCTGTAGAGAATATTTGGGAGTGCAGCAGAGAAATGTATTTGGGCTTTGCTCCATCTCATAGAAAGTGTTTGCATTCTGCTTTGAATTAAGATCCAGTGCTCTGCTGCTCTTTAAGCTCTGGAAAGCCCCTTCATGTTACAGATTAATGACGCAATGTTTGTGCAGCTACATATAGCCATTAGTGAGGGTCATTGCTATTATTGTCATTAAAACTAATGATCTATAGAAAGGATAGCAGGGGAAAAAACATTTTCCCACTCTAAATGAAATGCAGTGAGAAATGTGACACACTGGGTTGCTCAGTATTTGATGCTTAATTGAGTTTAAATCGGTCCATGTACTTTGCTTTCAGTTAATCTTAAATCTAAATTAGGAAGCAAAAATGTAATTACGACACCTCGTTTCATTTGTGTATTGTAGTGGGTTGGCGACAGAGACACGCACACACGCTAGTGATGGGAAGTTCAGCTTTTTTGAAGATTCTGCTCTTTTAAGGGGCTCTTTATTTAGTATTACTTAGAGCATTCTTTTTTAACCCAAATTATCTTTTGCACATTTTTAATTTCTTATTTTTAATTGAAAAATACACAGTTACCATTACAGTGGTACCCCGAGATACAAAATTAATCCGTTCCCGAGTGGCTTTCGTATCTCAAACATTTTGTTTCTCGAAGCAAGTTTTCCATGTAAAACGCCTAATCCGTGCAACGGCTTTTAGAAACAACAGTATAAGAAGATAAAAAAATAGAAAACCATTGTTTGTATCTCGAAGCAAAAAGTTTTCCGCTAGACCTTTCATATCTCTAACATTTCGTAACTCGAAGCATTCGTATCTCGGGGTACCACTATATTTTACATTTTAATGCAACTGTAATTGAACAAAATCACAGCAAACAAATAAAATAACCTAAATGAAGGGAAAAGTCTTAACATATATAATAAACTGCTTTGCTCCAACATCAATGAAATGTAGCCACATAGTGCAATTTTTAAGCTTTTCACAAATTTCTCCACTTTCTCCCAGTGGACTTGCATTAAATGGTGTCTCCCATGCATCTCTCTGTTGCTCTGTGTACCTGGCCTGTACCACTACACTCACTATCTTTAAAGCATGAGCTTCTATCCTTCTTTCACATAATGGTACAATCCAAGTGGGTCCTCCCATGTGATTAGCTGCATGGTGTTCCCAAATGAAATAAGGGCACTAGCTTCAAAGTCAAAAGATTCGGCTCTCCTTGATGAGAAGTGACTTTTCTCATTCACTAAAAGAACTAACATAACAAACACACATAGCATTTTATTAAAATCAGTCCACCAATAAATAATTAAAACGTTACTCAGTGCTCGGCAGCAGATGGTGGTGAGCAGGCCATACAAGTGCGAACTCTGGGTAAAACTTGAGATGGTGCTTTACCAGAGGTGTGGGATCTCTTTGGTGGCTGGTCTTCTCTGTGATCCCCAGGTCAGATGCTCAATAAGCTCTCTCCTGGGGAGCGGGTGTCCAGCTGAGCCCAGTGACTCAACTGGTCTGGTGTAGACACTCTAGACCCAGTCAGTAGAGTATCTCCTGGGCCTCTTCAGCTCCCAGTGGCCCTCTTCAAAATGACCCCCAACGGCTGAGTCACTCTTAAAAGTGCACTGATCTCACCCTGAACCCCGTCACAGTATATATTACTCTAACAGAAGCTAAACAATTTTTGTGATTTAATAACAATATGTGCTTTAAACAAAGTCTCATGAGGAGACGCGGTTGCCTTCATGCAACTTTTGAAACAAAAAAAAAAAAACAGATAGATAATTCAGGCGTAATGCTTTAGAGGCACAACTCATTATGTTTCTTTAAAGATGTAATTGAGTTTTTAGTCTATTTTTTCGGATTGGAACAGAATTCTACCAACCGGGATGAGAAAGTTCTGGAGAGAGAATTTCTACAACCTCTGGCAAAAAGTATGGAATCTCCACTCTTGGAAGATGTTTGTTCAGATGATTAATTGTGTAGAACAAAAAGCAAGCACAATCATGCCACAAAACTATTTTCATTTAACAATTCAACCTTCTGTCTGTATGAAAAAAAAAACTAAAAAAAAAAGAATGCTGTAGTCTATTGCAACAATTTTTTTCTATCAAACAGAAGAAAAAAATATGGAATCACACAAATCTGAGGAAAATTATATGGAATCACCAAATTAAAACACAGCTAGTACTTTGGTGCACCACCTCTGGCTTTTCTAACTGCTTGGATTCTCTGAGGCATGGCTTTAACTATTGACAAACATTATTCCTCATCAATCTGTCTCCAACTTTGTCTTATTTATATTTGTCTTATTGCCAGATCAGCTTTGCATGTTGGAGCCTTGTCGTGGACCATTTTCTTAATTTCCACCACAGATTTTCAATCGGATTGAGGTCCGGACTGTTTGCAGGCCATGACATTGACATTATATTTCTTTCCTGTAAGAAAGTTTTCACAAATTTTGTCCTATGGCACGATGCATAATCATCCTGAAAAATTATGTCATCATCACCGAACATCCTTTCAATTGATGGAATAAGAAAAGTGTCCAAAATCTCAATATAAACTTGTGCATTTATTGAGGATGTAATGACAGTCATTTCTCCCACACCTTTTCCTGACATACAACTCCATATCATCAAAGATTGTGGAAATTTGCACGTTTTCTTCAGGCAGTTGTCTTCATAAATTTCGTTGGAACGGCACCAAACAAAAGTTCCAGCATCATCGCCCTGCCCAATGCAGATTCGTGATTCATCACTGAATATCACTCTCATCCAGTCATCCACAGTCCAAGATTGTCTTTCTTTAGCCCACTGAAACCTTGTTCTTTTCTGTTTAGCTGTTAACGATGGTTTTCGTTTGGCTTTTCTGTATGTTGATCCCATTTCTTTAAGGCGATTTCTTACAGTCCGGTCACAGACATTCAGGCCACTTTCTGCCCATTTGTTCCTCATTTGCTTTGTTGTGCATTTTCTGTTTTCACTGTATATTGCTTTAAGTTTTCTGTCTTGACGGTTGGATGTCTTCCTTGGTCTACCAGTACATTTTCTTCAACAACCTTTCCGTTTGATTTGTACTTGGTCCAGATTTTAGACACAGCTGACTTGGAACAACCAACATCTTTTGCAACATATCGTGAATATTTACCTTCTTTGAGAAGTTTAATAATCCTCTCTTTTGTTTCAAGTGACATCTCTTGTGTTGGAGCCATGAGTTATGTCAATCAGCTTGGTTCAACACACGAAGGTGTGCAAGCACTCTTTTTTAACTGCAGACTAGTTAGCAGTTGTAATCAGATACAGGTGTTTGTTTTAGAACCGCAAAGAACATGGTGATTCCATATCATTTTCCTCAGATTTGTGTGATTCCATATTTTTTCTTCTGTTTGATATAAAAAACTGTTGTAATGGACTACAGTATTCTTTCTTTTCTTTTTTAAAAAGTGTTTTATACAGCCAGAAGGTTGAATTGTTAAATAATTTGTGGCATGATTGTGCTTGGTTGTTGTTCTACAAAATTAAACATCTGAACTAACATCTTCCAAGAGTGGTGATTCCACACTTTTTGCCACGGGTTGTACTTAACTGGGATGGGTCCACTTGATGCTATTAATGTTCAAGTGGATCCATCCAAGTGGAGTAAACACAATCTCAAGTTTGGTAGGTATATGAATAGTTTTGTATGTTTGACTGGAATCATATAATTTCAGCTGGTTTTATTGTCTAGACACTGACGCTCTAACAGCATGTTATCAACGTTAAAATAGCTTAAGTTATATAGAGTAAATGCAAGGAATTGAGAACAAGGAATTGTCAATGGGCCTGAGATGCATTTTCTTTTCATTTACTCTTTAGCTCAGCAAAGTAGGCCCTTTCTACTCCAGATTAAGTGTTTCCCAAATAATTTGGTCTTAGTTTCATCAGTCCACAATATATTTTGTCGAAATTTTGCAAGCTTCAAGCATTGTTCTTTGCAGTAAACAGTTGTTCTAAAGCAGATCTCCTGGCAGAGCTTCCCTCATGAACAGAGAAGTGACAAATCTTTGACTGTCAGTTTGGGGTTTTTCCTTTACCCCATTGATGATTGTCATCTTGGTAGAGTAGCAACAATCCCAAAGAGTCTCCATTTGTAGTTTGTCAAACTGGAGACTGGTAACTTTCTAATACTTTACAGCTTTATGCAAATTCTTGCTCGTACATTGGCTGAAATGTGCTTCCGGGGACACTGGCTCACGTGAGCATTTTCTTCTTGTGAGGGTTTTTTATCTGTAGAAGCTGTTATAGTCCACACCTCCAACTTGTTTTCTTTATGAGACTTCAGGTGTGCTACAAACCTGGCTACAATTACCTTTTATGTTCAATAACTTAAGGGTTTACCTTTTCAACAAAGCAGTACATTTTGGCTGTTCTCAATAAATACATGAGATCTGAAGTTTTGTGTTTTTGTTATTCTTAGGGCATCTGGACACCTATCTGAATTAAGATTCACACGAATCTACGGATGCTTTTTCAGCAGGGTGTTCTTCATCGGGGTCTGGGAAATATTGATACAATGACGCTCCCTGCCTAAGGATGCCGTTTCAGTAACAACAGATGCACTTCGCGCCACACAAGAAATAAAAGGAACACATAGAAAAGGTCGATGTTGACTGATCACAGGGAGCTGTTTGAATAAAGTATGGAGAAAACAGTGGCTTTGGGGGGTTATTTTCTGTGTATTTTATGATTTCCTGTGCGAAGTCGCTATTAAAATGTCGGATAATTACATCCTACTCTCATCATCAGTAAATTAAGCTTTCATTGGTCATTCGCCTTGTGAAAAACCAACATGGCAAACTGAAACACTTTTTCATTGACACCACTCGTTCGGTCAGAGGTGAGATGGCCTGTTGCCGCCCACAGTTCCCTTTCAGTCGGTACCGGAGACGTTTAGTCGATGACTGACTGAATGGGAGCTGATCTCCATGGGAGATTGGACCGAATTGTTTAACGGGCAAATT
>SRMA01025773.1:0-181110 GCA_007224835.1 Danionella cerebrum
CTTTGTAAGCCATCACTTCTCATTCCTCCTTTGTCAGTTCTACAGTTCACATATAGGGATTCTTCACTGTTTCTTGCATGCCTGATTCCACCCTGGCTTCCTGTGCTTTTTCTCTCCAAAATCTCTGCTCCATGTTATTCGCTGTTAACCTCTGCTGCTTTGGTAATCCTGCTCCATTTAACTCCTTCTGCCTCTGGTTGTTCTGATCCTCTGTGGGTGATTGCTTCCTGCTGATGCTGCCTGTTGAACTCCTAGACCAGCGATTATCAACTTCCTTTTAAAAGACCATTATTATTTAGTAAAACTTAACACGTTTGTACATAAAAACCTGAATAGGATGATGCTGCCAGCTTGTCTCCTTCCTAGCTTGACACCAGTCTTTGAGGCTTTGAGGTTGTATTTCTTTATCAAGTTTGCTTCCACCACGCTGAGATTCTTAGTGTCAAATGCACTGAAACATCCCCGCAACATTAAATTTCCACCACCATGTTTCACTCTTGGAACTCTCGTAAAATGGGGACGTTAAACAAAATAACCCTCTCACGCTGGTTTCCTGGAAGTGACGGTTAAATGACGTGACTGTTTTTGAAAATTTCTGCCTGGTATCTTTAAACTTCTTGTCAATGTTTCTCACTTCCTTTTTTTTACATTTTAAACATCTTTCATAAATTGTCTTCAAACGAATCTCTTTGCCATGCTGATGTAGCACAGGTGTTAGACGCACACTTTTGTAACTTATGTTGACAACCTTTCAGAATATACATTTCATGGTATAATTTATTTCACAAGATTACCCTAAAATCTTCAATTTATTTTCCTTTTCATTAATTTAATTAACAGTGTAATTTAAAGGTGTGTTTCAGTAGCACTAAAATATCAGTATACTGCCCCATTTTGAAACCCACAGAGCTAGGCAGCAAACATAGCTTCTGAACTATTTTCCTATGAGCTTGATTTGGTGTCAAGTTGCTTGAAGCTTCCATTGAGTAGTTGTGTTTGAGTTTACTTCTTTTCTATTAATGTTTACACGTTTGGTTTCCTATTTCGCACCAGAATAAATAACTAAAGAGTCACTCAGTGCACTGTCGGAGTTGGTGGTGATCCGGAAAGGAGATTGTGGCTCTGGGTAGTGTGTGGGGGGTAGTCCGTGGTGCCTTCACCCCTCTCAGTACAGCGACTCATGGGTTTCTGGATCAGAGGTGAGGGTTCTCTCCTTGCTGGTGCTGGATCCCTTTCCCCTCAGATCCTGTCAGAATATGCAAAGTCCAGTGCCCGGCATGCTCTTCCAGAGGATGGGACTCCAGCCGAGCCCCAGAGGCTCAACTGACCCGACGGAGGCACTCTAGTCCTGGTGGCTCTCTCGTTGCTCCCGGCAGAGGGAAATGTCTGCCTTCTACCCAGCGCACTGAAAGGTGTGACTCTCATTTAAGTGTGCAGGCCGATGAGTCGCACCTAGCAATCCTGATCAGCCCCGCTGCCCCATCAGAGTAAACGTTTTAACTGCTGAAATAGCAGAGAGCCTACACTAGCAAAAATTACTGTCTCTTTTAGGGGTGGGGGGACTGCAGAACAACTTCCTTTTTAATAATTAGACTCATTCTGCAGCTACCCCAGAGTGAATGTTTTGTATTTTACAATTGTGGAATCTACTCATATCATTGCGCTTGCTGTTAGGCGTATTATGGCAGCAAAGTTCTTTGATTATTGGATGTAAAAAATAAATCAAATCAAAAAGCATACAGACCAAAACGCCTTTCTTCAGAGAGTCTGAGGCTCTGTTTGATGAAGTATTTACTGCATCAATAGAGTTGGATGATTTGTGCGAGTGTGCACTTCAGTAGGCATTTATATGTGTGGGTGCATGAGTATGTGCTTGTTCCTCACTTCAATGCCTTCAATGCAATAACTCTGTGTTTATACGGCTGTTGATGTTTGTATTTATGAGTGTGCACTGCTCCATTGAGTTGAAAGAGGCCAGGAAAATCTATGTTCTAAAATGTGCGTGTGAAGTGTATCTCCAATATTTACTTTTGTTTTGAATATGTTGAGTTGTATCTCTGGCCATTCTGATCATTTGAATTATATATGTTTATTTTTAAAATGTGAATAATCAAAAAGTATTTTGACTATTTAATACCTTCTTGATGTACATAAGCCTCTCTCTCTCTCTCTCTCACCCCTTTCTCTCTTTGACCTGTGGAACAGATGGAGGGTGTTGAGTTCTGCCAAATCAATCTGTTGAGAGCAGGTGTTGGCTAATCATCCTGCACTGTTACCTGTGTGGAAACAAATGTCTTCATTTAGCCTGATGAACATGCAGTCACACAAACACACCACAGCTTTACCCATCACACCCTTACACGACACCTAAACATTTGTATAGAACAGTAAAACAGCAATACACCAATGAGATATTTTATACATTTTATGTACAGATATACTAGGTCTTATGCGTGGATCAGTGAAATGTTTCCAAGAAGTTGTATTAACCCTTAGAAGTGCGGGCAATAATCACACCGTCTGTCTTGAAATAAGTACAAACTATGCAACCCATCCCTGGTACATTATTTATTCCTTATATAACCTAACAATTTTTTTTTCAAAAGCTTTGATATCACTGGAGTTATGATACATAATACGTAATTTCAACTAAAATGTGAGAAAATTCACAATTGTCTCTGAGTTTCCGAATCTGTGCCATCTAGTGGGCAAAAGAAGCCCCTTCGAAGTAGAAGACATGTGAGATGGATTGTGTCTTGCAAACTTTGTCTTTTTTTTTCTTTGCTTTTTTGGGGGGAGTTATACATTTTTTGTTATGGTTTATGTTACAAAAATAAAGTACAATTTTCACAGTAAAAAATTATAAGATGTATGACTCGGAACTGTATTTTTTGTACAATGTAAGGTTTGTTGTGGAATTATTGTGTAATGTAAAGTACGGTAATGTAAAAAAAACGAAGCTGGGTTGTACTAAACAAACTTTATCATGCATTGGCACAAAAAAATAGTTTTAAAGATAATTTCATAGAATAAATTGTAAAGTACAAAAAAATGCTCAAAAGGCCTCAGATAACTCTTCTAAGGGTTATTTGAAAAATGATTAGCTGTGAAAAGTATCATGCATGATTAAATTTACCCGTGACCGCATCTCTTGAACAAGTCTGTACTTTTAAAATTTGTTTGAAAGTCCCATTGCATTTATTTAGGAATGTCTCTAAATTGTAATATAACAAAATATGAATATGCATGTGTTTTCAAATTATGTAAATTGCCAAAAAACTATAAAAATGAATACAGCTGAAATTATAATGGCCATGCACATTGACATTGACATTTCTGCATTTAACAAACGCTCTTGAAAAACTAGAACAAGCAGTTTGTTACAAGTTTGGTTAATTATAAGAAGTTACATCGAAGAAGTTCAAACTGATTCAGAATTTGAACCCAGGTCTCTTGTGCACCAACAGTTGAATTAACCCTTGTGCCAACAAGGAACTATTATTATCATCATAGCTTTTGATTTGTTTTATTATTGAGCAAAAAAAACACCTTTTTAATCATTAGAAAGAAACACTTCACAAAATTTAAAATGAATTTAAAATTATAAATCCTGCTGTTGTTATGTTCCTTCATTGTTTAAACATGACTTTTTACACCAGGGTTAATACAACACGTAACTATCTCAACAACAAATTGGCACAAATTTTAAAAACAGATTAGATGTTGACCATTTTTTAATCCCAAGATTAAAAGAACAGAAATGGACTTGCCTTTGTATGACTGTACAGAGTATGTGTGAGTATACGAGCGTGTGAATGTGTCACAAAACGGGACTCCAAGGCTGAAGTGCAGGTGTGAAAAACTGCAGTCACTGTAAGTTCTTCAACCTGCCTAAGCCCTCCACACACTTTTCACACTTAAGCGCATATACACACTCACTTTGAGCTGAGCTAAAGTGTGGGGAGAGTCTTAATTGAACTGGGAGAACGCAGGAGATGCTAAATATACCAGTGAAAAAGTATGTGTGTATGCTCAAACCACATCTCGGAGGCAGACAGGTGCATACAGAACACTCCAGAGATGCATCTCTTCTTTCAGAGACACACAATTTAAGAGATTGTGTTTTACGCGATGCTAACACTGCCATGTTAAACAAAAAAAAAAAATAAACACTGTCAAGATGAGAATAGGGAAAGTTGATCTGATGTGAATATTTCTAAATCTCCCTCTCTGGTGTTTTGGAGAGCTAACAAAATAAAATGTTTCCCTCTTAAGATTCAGACACTGAATCAGAATCAGTTTTGTTCAACCAGCAAATCCGTGGCTAGCCTAACCAATATTGTCACGTAGTACAAACTTGAGACTTAAAAGAATTATGAATGTCACAGAATTTCAGTTATTTCACTATTGACAGATGGACAAAAGCTGCTGCCTTGGGTAGCTGGTGGCAAATTCATGAAGCATCTGAAACAATCATGTGGTTAGTTGGAATGTGGTTAATTACAAAAATTTCACTACACATATTTTTGCGAACCATAAGGTGCACCGGACTACTTTTTTCGTAAATTTCAAATAAAGTATGAATGAGTCAAACTCATTCACAAGAACATATTAAACAATGCACTCACTTTTTAAGTTAATTCCTTTTCCAATCAAATTCATCTGTTTCGGAATCATCCAACAATTTTCAAAATTTGTCCAGCAATCAAAATTCTTGCTGTGGTTTATTAGCAGTTCAGTGACATTTCTGGGTTTTGTCAAAGCTTAAATGTGATTGAAATCTGCGTTGTAAGTGCGTGTTTTTAACTGGAGTCATTTTAGGGTTTTTATAAAAAATATATGAAGTTTGTATTACTTTACAAGGTCACTGACTACGGTACTCTATATTGTGGTGCAGCTTTGTAGCTTACCAAAGCCACATTAAAACTTCTTGAGTCAACCACAAAAAAATCTGTTGGAGGTCAATGAGCACAACCACAATGACTGGTTAATAAAGTTATAAATTCAATAAATTATTAAGTAGCCTGCTTGTAATCAATTCTCGAATCTCATTTAAAATAACAATGTCATTAATTAATTAAAAGTTAAATAACTTTTATTTATTATTATTCTTCTTCTCTTTTCTCACAACATTTTTTAATTCCTTTGCAACCTCAAACTTTTGGTAATCTGGTGTAGCTTCCAAGCTACAAAATTTACCCCCTATACAGTGTAATCGATTGTCCAAGAGAAGTCATGTGGGGTTTCTTAATCCGCTTAAAGTGTCCACTAAATAACCACTGTTATATATACTCTACTAGATTTTGAATCAAAACGTTTAGTTTGGTTTGGTTTGCAGCTCTGAGTTTGTATGAGACAGCTTTTGGGTCCGGATGTCAGTGACCCTGCCTGTCAGGGACCCCTGGCCTAACAAGGGGCATAGCTCCATGGGAAAGTAAATTCAATATATACTTTCTGTTTTACTCTCTATACTTATTGTGTATAAAAGTGGAAATGTAAGTGTTTATATGCATTCAAACCTCCGGGAATATTACACTATTTTATTGAGTAATCTTTGCGTGGACCTCCCTGGAGGTACTAATACTATTCAATAAAAATTAGGAAATATACTCATTGTTTGGTCAGATCTTGGTGAAGTCGTTGAACCAGTGGACATACTTCTGTAAATTCATGCAGTAGTTCCCCAAAACATTGAAGATCCTGTCTTGAGATGCAGTATCCAGTGGCTCAGGGCGAGTATGGATTTATTAAAGTAAGAACATGGATTTATGAAACTCAAGAAGCCAGAGGGACGTCAGGTTTTCAGTTCAACCTTTGAGAAAGATGTTTTTCCTCTTAGATCTGAGAACTAAAAAACTTAAAACTTTAAAACTGAAACTCGAGGAGGAGTTAGCTCTGGGCTATCGGCATCTCTGAACAGTTTATTTATCCATTAAAGAGAAAAAAGTATGAAATCAATAGAAAAACAGAGAGACAAAAAATATTTTAGATTTGCTTTTGCGTGCTAAATCAAACACATTTATTTATTTATTCATTCGTTTACTGTTGTTAATCAAACACAAACTCTATTTCACATATTGCCTCCTCTAAAGCAGGTGTTCTTTGAGCAGTAAGTTTGAATGTGTGCAAGTGCAGGGTTGTCTTGGTGTGCGTGTGTGTGTGTTTTTTCTGTCTGTGTCAGAGGGTGTCTATCACTTTATGTGTGAGTGAGTGTCTGTATGTCTGTGTGTATTGGCTGAGTGGATCAGTGAGGGTGGCCAAGAGGTAGAGCCTGGACCCTCTGCGTCTGATCCTGCTCCAAAATGGCACACACCCACACTCATTCTGCAGATGTGCCCAGTTCCTCTTCCCAGCATCCCCCTCAGCGCTCCGGCTCCTCGGAGCGAGAGGAAGACAGACGGAGAGAAAGAAAGTGAAGCGAAAGAAAGTGACAATGAATGCAATAGAAAGAATGAAACAATGGTGGAAAGAGGATTGGATAAAGGATAAAACAAGATAAAGGAAGATAAAATCATTTCATAAACAAGTTCAGGTGTTTGAAATTCTCCTTTCAATAATAAAATGTTCAATAACTTTAGAAGGATGGATAAATAATGGAAAGTGTTTTTGTTTGCTGTTTAATGTCTATACAAAAGTTACACTGATGAATATACAGCTTACTAGACATTATGAACCTAGAACACTTTACATTTAACATTAACATTGCCCTCATGTTGTGTACAGTAGACTACATATGAAGAGAGATTGATTTCTGTTCTTAACTAAAAAAAAAAAATAATATTCTCTTTTTTATTATGTTGTGCAGCTAATCAAATCCATAAATACAATTTTGTCTCAGATTATCCTTTTTCTTAAAAAAAAACACAGACAACTAAAACACAGTACATTAAAATAGACTCATGTGAATTCATTTATAGTGTGTTTATTTTTTTTTTAGAGAATTTTATGTTTTATTGGTTTCATAACGAGAAAAAGCAACAAACGCAGCAAATTTTTTTTCAACATCTAAACAGTTTTCTGCTAATACGGTAAGTTGAAGTGCCATGTCTTTAAATCCCTAAAAAGCAATTTTACTTGTAATTGTATTTACTTTTCAACTTTAGGGTGCCAAAACCAGCATAGCACTGGGATGGTTTTCACACTGTCATTTTCTTCTTTCAAAATATTTCAAACGTGGATTTATCAGACCTCAGGACTTTAAGAGGTTGTGTCCAATCTTTCAATGAGATCTGAAAAAATAAGATGTGAATTCTTTTCAATAAAAAAAAAGACCAACTACTAAGTTAAATCAACCCTAAGTTAGAACCAGAACCCAGGAGAGACTCATATTTACAAATCCTGGATTGGCCATACCTGAGTAACTATAACGTTATTTTTACTAAAAGAAAAACAAGCTTAAATGTAACTTCTTTCAAATTTAGGACTTTTGGATTCCCAATTACATTTGGATTCCCAAAACATTTGAAGTACCTGATTGGTGAAGTCATTAACTGATAATGAACTAATGAATAAATAAACCAACAATCAATCAACTAAGATGAACTCAATCACCAACAAAAAACATCATTTATAGGTATTTGATTAACCAGCACTCCCGTTGTCCCATGATAGTGACTTCAATAGAATTCCGGATTCTGCTCCGACGGAAAGTTCAGCCAGGAAGAACTTTGATGATATCAGGTCACGGGATGCACCTTCAGCCACCGCATTGGAGAGGTTAGGTCAGTGAGCTTTTTTGATCATTCAAAACAAAGCCAATGTACATTTTTAGGATGTCAGCATTGCTTTAAAGTAGATTAGAGAGCACCCTGAGATGAGTTATATAGAGAATTGTTTCTTTTTTAACGATGCTGTTTTGTGGGCGGGCTCATAATGCACGCCAACACATGCAGTGAAGTCCTGCATTGTTCATGTTGTTTGTAGAAGGGAGAAATAATCAAGAAGGAAAGTTCATGCTAATAATCTCATTAACCTTCGTCCTTATAAGCTAAATCAGCTTTTTTCTCATTGACTCAATTTGAGTCAATTTTGAGTCCTCCCTATCTCCACACAAAATGTGGGTTCAACTTGGATGCATCTGAGTCAGACAGCTAGTCTTGGACTTTTGTATCTGCCACACACGAAGAGCCACATCCAGACGATGAACTCTTGAGTTTATGGTAAAACACATACATTTCTAAATATGAAAGTTTAAATGTGCTTTAGTGAGCATCTACAACCCTTTTCCTAGTCATTAAGTATTATGTGGTGGTGATCTGACACGACCCGTCCTTTGTAAGGCTTAAATGTCATGGAATATAGTTTTTCTAGGGGGGTATCTAAAGGAATTTCTAAACCCTGAAACTGTTTACTCAAAATTGTGACGATATGGTTTCGATTGGGAAGAATTTTCAATTGAATAGCTGCTCTGTTCAGGTCAAGAGCGAGCTTTTCCAGGTTAAACAGTTTTCACTCAGAGTGTTTTCTCTCCAGGTTGAAAGGGAGCGCAGTATAAGAGAGAAAAGCATAGATTAATGAGTGTTTTCACCTCTCACTCCAGCAGGATATTTCTGTCAGTCGATAATTACCGTCAGATGGAGACGAGAGCAGTGAGGAAGAGACGCCTGTGATTCTCTCACACCTGATCCTGCGCTTTTCTCCACCTCACACATGCACTCTCCGAGTCAATTACGCTCTGATTTCAAACTAAACAAACGCCAACATCTAGGGGAAAGCAGATGCATGAGGAGAGAAGGAAGTTTGAGAAGCAAGAGGTTGACGAGTAAAGTTCACTCTCAACAGACTCAGATTTCCTAGCGTTCTATGATTCAGCAATGATTCAGTTCTATGATTCAATAAACTAGGCTAAAAAAAAATTCACAGGTACTTAAATATTTGGTGAACCCCATTGTGGTGCACATCCACGTTGTTTTGATAAGCTACATTTCCTCCACATGTATTCCCATTCAGAATTGTATGGCAGGGTATACACAAATCAGAATTATCTTGAATAACGATAGTATCATGTTATAATGTAATCAGTTTATCATCTGAAAGTGGTTTAATTCAAACCTTAATTAAACAAACTCAATAAGTCACATTACTTCTCAAGATGTGGTGGCTCAAGTAGCATCATGTGACCCGATACTGTAGGTCAAAGTTCCTCCCTGCTGCACAGCACAAACTCTAACAAACTTATATGGTATGTTCAGGTATTCTTCCCACTCGTGAATCTTTCCCCCTCGCCTACATATCTTATCCACTACCCCCTTTCCTTTTAACACCCTCCTGTCCTGATGTAATTAATGCAAACTGCTCCGTGGGAAAAATAATGTATAAATAACTACATACATTCACGGCTTCCATCCAGAAGAAGAAACACCACACCAGGTGTTCACTCCCCTGAAAAACTGTACAAATCAAACAAAGCACCTACTTTCCCATTTCGTGGCTCACATCGAAGGGAGCTTTTGCTTACAGATTGCCAAATACGATCCCATTCAAGTAAGTGGAACTTTTTTTATGCAGCGTGACCACAGCATCAGTCGCTCAAGCTTCTTTGTTTTAAAGAAGATAGGAACAAAATAGTGCAATGCTGTAGCCTTTTTAACACCAGTATATGAGCAACAATTCCTGGAAAACTGAATTAATTGGTATTAGGTGATATTAACCCTTTAAATCCTATGGAAGTACCAGCATCCCCATTTGAATATAAATGTTTAAATGCCGCTAAGAACTTATTTCAACATATTATGTCTGTACTCTTTTTAGAGCAATTTTCAGCAGTAAACAAGTAAAAAAAAAACAATAAAACAGGACATCCATAAAATACATAAATGCATCCATCAACATGGTAAACTACTTTTACACAACTAAACGGAATTGTTTCTTTTTGTGCGAATTATAACCTTACATCATGCATATCAGCATCAATTTTACCTTAAAAAGAAATGAAACACTAAAGAGTCACCTGTTTTTTTTGTTTGTTTGTTTGCTTTCATTTAAAATGTTGAGAGAAACAGCTAGAACATTTTGAAATATATGTGGAGAAAAATAAATAAACTTTAAAAAGTCAGAACATGGCACGGACTGATAAACTTGGTTCTTGATTCCTAAAGATATGAATGTTATATGTATACAGAACAGATGATACATGGAACAAGTAGAAAAATCCAGGACACTAATGCATGACACCTGAGCGTTTATCTGCCAGTCGAACCAGAGCAAAACAAGCTCTTTAAGATTTTAATAGCCACGGGTGCGTATGCGTGTGTGTTTGAGAGAATGAGGGAGAAACAGAGAGCGAGTACTAGAGGGTTGCAAACACAAAGGTCCAGGTGTGTGATGGCAAGCAGGATGCAGGTGTGTATGTGTGGAGGATTATGGGTATTTTGTTATTGATGAGCTGCTGTGAATCAGGTGTGGAATGAACACACACATACAGACACATGCGCACACACACGCAAACACTAATCAGAATCATATTCTGGGTATGGCCAGGTGCTGGGGTTTGCTCGTTATTATCATTATTATTCATAACAGGTTGGGTTTTTGAGTGAAAATGAGACTTATGATTGTGTGCACCTGGGTCACTGGCAAATAATGCTCGCAGGAACCCTGGAGAATACCATTTATATCTGTTTGTTTCTAGCTGTGTTTCAATTCTGACGTTACACTTAAAATAATTCTGTAATATCAGTAATATAAACTATCATTGAAATCTCTCTGCATATGTTCAGTTTTAAAATTACTCAAATGTATGAATGCTGATTTAGTTTTTTTGTTGTTGTTGCTTAAAGGAATTCATTCGTTCAAACTCAGTATTGCAGTGTATTTGTTGCAAAGTTCTTTGATTATTGCACGGAATTAGTAGACGTACGCGTCACATTGGTATCTAATTTTTTTCCCCCAATGATGTGGTTTTCATTTATGATTTTACTATAGATGTCAATATTATACTTATATGATAAAATATCAAAAGCCTCCAATCTATTTGAATCTGAGATCTGCCCAAAATCAATGGTCCATACTAAGCTATGCTAAAATGCTATTGCCCGTCCCGGACCATGGCAGACACTACTTTGGCAACTTAAGCACCCAAGGGCAAAATAAATGCTGACTCAGATTTTACTCAATTCGTTGAGGTTTATCGAGTCTCCATGTTGTGTTCAGGTCTGTTGTCATTGGTTTCCCAAAGTTCTGTGCAAGCTGAATGCAAAGTAAATGGATCTCAATTATGGCTTTTTATTCTTGATAAGCAGTTTTCTGCAACAAATGGGATTACAAATTTAACATCCGTTGTAAGCAATTTTTTTGCTACATAACTATTTAACAAAAAGTTATGTGTTTACCTTTGTGTTTGGTATTTAAGATTCATCACTTAATAATTTTGATTTGCAGAGAGTTGCTTATTAAGATAGACAAACTCTTTTTACATTATACCAGCTAATGTATGTTGTCCTTGTTGGGGGCTGGTGGAATTTAGGTAGGTGCTATTTGATTTACAATCTTCTGTTATCTGATCATGCTTTGAACTGATCACTCCTTTTGTGGGCAGCCCCCAAAGGTTTCCACTGTATACGATACAAAGAAAGAATGTTTCAGTTTGCTGTGTTGAAGGATTTTGGATGACTGCAGCTCTAAACATTAAACTTGTTCTGTTACCCCAAAATCTCCTGGTCTTCGAATCTGAGTTTCCTACACAGGGTATGGTAGAGCTGTTCGTATTGACTGTTTATGTAGCAGTGGAGTGACAAAAACATGGCTATAAACAACAATCTCTAACACTAATTAACATGTATTAACTAAAACATTTTTCAGCATGATTTTGAAGCGTTCTACATTTATTTTTTGGAGGGTTGTGGAGGTTGACAATATCACAGTTGTCTAGCTGTTTGCATTGAACTTTGAATAGTAAAAATAGTGACTGACTGATGAACTTTTTGAAGATCTTGGGTAGAGGCTGAAACAGCAGTGACATCAGATAAATAATCGATAGAGACTACCCCAACGTTGCTTCTATACTCGAGGGGAGGAAAGCTGTTTCAAAAAGCAGATACGGAGGTTGACAAACTTCTGAGACCAGACGAGGAAACCTACAAAGTGTGAAAGAAGGTATGTAACCTGACAGTGGGATATTTAGGAGAGCCATAGATTGCTTTGTAGATGTAATAAGTGTGCAATGTCACTCCTTCCAGCATGCTTGGCAGAGGTGAGTCTGAAGTGTTCTTAATGACATGAAAATGGTCATCTGATCAACGGGTCGAGAGAACATTGGGTATGTTAAAGCAACAATGTTACTTGACTGGAAGGCACAATACTGCAGATCAGTATGTTAATTCAGGGATATCACACATGTGATCAGGAGCTATATACAACTTCAAAGATTCTTTTAAAGGAATGATTCATCAAGTGTAGTGTCCTACATACCCGTCCCATACTAATCCGGAGACTCCCGGAGGCTCCGCTCACCAGCTCCTCACCCTAACAACTGGATTCACCTGGAGATGTTCCGGCGCAACTGGACCTACACCTAACACCAGTCATCATCTGTTTATACTATATTATCTCTTTCTACTACCATATCATCCTTTACACTGTAGTTTATATAAATCACACTGCTGTTGTCGCCCAAATGAGGATGGGTTCCCCTTTTGAGTCCGGTTCCTCTCAAGGTTTCTTCCAAAAGGGAGTTTTTCCTTGCCATAGTTGCCCCAGGCTTGCTCATCAGGGACATATATACCACTTATTTATTAATTAATTTCTGAGTTTAAACTGGTTGGTTTACTGTAAAGCTGCTTTGAGACAATGTCTGTTGTGAAAAGCGCTATACAAATGAACGAACTTGAACTTGAACTCCTACAAGCTAAAGTGTGGTAGGGAACTTTGACTTTTGATGTTACTAGACCTGAGCTCTACTGTGGTATGGGCACTACTTCAATTATCGTGAAACCCAGTTGATGTAATACAGTAGACCATTCAAAACAAATAAAATATTGTCTATAAATCATAATAGAAAGTGTAAAGTTATATAAATATTTAAGCATGATATCTCAAAGGAACAATTGACAAGCCAAAAAGAAATAGCTAATTAGATTTAACTGGGAGACTGATGAGTTTTAAAGCTAAAATGCAAGTATTTATAATAAATATTTGAGCCCTCTATACTGGCACTGCAACATTAGTAACTTTCTAAATGCAATATTTAGTCATTGAAGCACCAATAAACCCCATTCCTCCCACTGTCAAATGGCTTTGGCACACCCCTTGTAGTTCGGGAATCCTGGGTAATGTAGTGCGTAATGGCCACTAGTCACAAATCAAATGTAAAGGCATAAAGTTGTTTAAATAAGATTTAAGAGTTTTCTGTGTGTCACCCGGGCTGGAAATGACATAAATGAAATCTAAAGTTCATTGAGGTGTTTAACCGATTTCAGGTGTTTTGTGCAATGTTTGGTTGGTTAGCATAACCGCTAATATCGCTGTGTCACCATTTATTAGGCAGCTATTCTCTCTATAACATTGGGTCAGATAACAAATCCAAGTTGGTGATTGTGACGATGCCATCATCCATCGTGATGTTTCACACTGGACATCGTCGATGCCCAAATTGCCAATGACGCCTAACCCTAATGGCGACTACATTATAATCGACAGAAAACATAGTTTCTCTGCATTGTTCTTCTGGGTCAGGCTTCGCACCCGATTTGTGTAGAGATGAACTGTACTACCAATGAATTTGATTGGTCAGTGGGCGGAAGTAAGAACTATAGGCGTTGCAAGGAACATCAAGACATGCATGAAATATTCAGAATAAAACTTGAAGCATGTTTTTATGGGACAACCCTTAAAGATGCTAGGAATGTCAGAAAAGTGGATATTGAATAATAGGGTAACTTTAATCAGATTCGGAATGTCCTGCTAAGTCCATTCATTCATCAGTCCACCCATCATCATTGTCAAGACATGTTTTTTTTTCAATGAAAATATTACATTTTATGACAAGTGTATTCAAAAAATAATGAAATGACAAAAGGTGAACATGCTTGTATCACTTGTATTTATGCCTGTATTTGTGTCAAACATAGATTTAACACTCATAGCAGTTGGTTACAGTGACATTACCATACAGTTAGTCACAGGTCAGACTAATCGTGTAGGTTCTCTTCTGTTGACTGACAAATGCTTCGATAAGAAATGGTGTGTGTTACCTGTGAGAGGAGGCTTTTATTAGTGCTCTGAGCAGCCGCAGGTTAGAAACATAGATCCTCTGAAACATAAGAGCTTAAGAAAGTGAGTGTTGTTGTCTGTTTCTGTCTGTTGTGTAACAGGTGAAATGAGTTGTAAGTATTTTTGAGACACTTAGAACGACAGGAAACTATGTATGTTCAATATGTGCTTAATCACTTTACGTTATATATAATTTGTGTTGATCAGCTCGTGCTTTCCCTGGCAACTGAACCCAGAGAATGCCTCTATAAATTTACTCATGTATTTTTGTTTTCCTTGACTTTTTCCTGATCCTTTATGGTTGCTTGTAAATTGTGCATCTAATCCACATGAGATATGATGAATGGAGCTATGTCTGTGTGTGTAAAGAATGCTGCGTTTCCTGCACGCCTTGCTCAACTCACAGTTAGGGGAAGCGTATGTTTCCTAGGGGCTGTGGGCTGGATTAATTTAATTCAACTACTGAATAGGATCGATATGTTTGTGTGTTGTGGCTGTGTGGGTTGTGCTTTTGTGACACTAGAGTCCAATAGACAGCAGGATTTTTGTCCTAGGTGCAGGTAAGGGAAGGTGAGTAGTAGGGGAAGGAGAGATATTGGAGATGGGTGGCAGATACGTAGAAGAGGTGAGTGTTAGCAGCGAGGTTCCCTAGAGACACAGCAGGCTGGAAGGAGCGTATCCAGGAAGGAAGGATCTGTTCATGGAGAGTCGGGTGGGGTAAATCGTAGAACTAACAATAGAACAAAGTGCTGCTATATAAAGGGAAGGGTTAAACAGTAAACAGAGGAGTGAATTAAGGGAGGGCGGAGGAAGATGAAGTTGATTGCCGGTTTGAGGCTCACCAACGACCTTCTGTTAGGGATGAACTCAAATGCACACACAATATGCAATCATCTCTCTTGTTAATAGCTAAAGATAAAGTACCAAAACAGACAGATAAATAACGTAAACATAACAGGCAAGCATGGGAGCTCAACCAGTATAAGTTGGGAGGACAAACAATGCAGACAAGAGGTGAAAACTAAACCAAGGTAAGAGCTGAGCATGAACATAAATAATCGTCCAGTCTTGATGCAAAAGAACCATAAACTCTAAACAAGGAACAATCCACATGCAACAGACAATTAACCCACACAGGGGAGAAGGAGCAAGGGATACAAGAAGGGAGCGGGATAATGAGGAGGAACTACAAACCAGATATGAGGAGCACATGAGGGTTAGTTAACATGGACACAGAAAGAAGACAAACAAAGGCAAAGTGGCCAGAATATAAGGAACATTAAAGGGCAAAATAAAATGGCCAGAGCACAGAAGGTGTCTAACACCTTCCTAGATGTTCTCTCCAGGTTAGCATGGGTTTCATGGGCAAGGTTAATTGACATAGGTGTGAATCTGTGGGTGTTTGTGTGTTTCCCTGTGATGGACCGGCGACCAGTCCAGGGTGTATTCCACCCCTCGTCAAAAAGATGAATGAATGAAATAAGGGAATTAGTAACTAGTAATTAGGCGGATGACTGCACAAGAGACAGACAGGAAACAGAAAAGAGGGAAAAGGCATGTAACACATGGTGGTTTTCAAAGGTGAAAAAAAGTAGACTTTTCGGTATTCGTATCAATGTATCACGTGAAATATTAAAAGGTTTTTCTTTCCACTTTAAATCCTTAAATCTCAGAAGCCATCCTCAGAATGTAATATGCAGCCACCTGGATCGCTGAGTCTTTTGTCACTGACAAATATTTAAATTCAGTATGCACCCACGCTCTAATATTTGACTAAATTTTTAACCACTGCTGATGAAAAAGATTTATTACTGAACTATGAGCAGTTATACTTACCTGTATAATAGATACTCAGATAATCTAAGCTCTAGACCAGTTCTGATCTGCTTCAAGTCAAGTATTTATCAGGTTTCTACTAAACCTTCTGGCAGAATTCTTGTGTTTATATATCTGGGAACAGATCCATGTCTAAAACTCGCCATCTAGTAAAGGGAACAATTTCGCAGGGCACACACACATACACACAAGCGCACTCAGGATGACTCTAGCCGGTGACACCTGTTAGCGACAGCCGGCTGGCCACGGGTTTGTGCCGCTTCCCTTGCCAGTGTGTGTGTTTGCAAGAGTGTGTGTGTGGATCAGGGTCACCGTCTTGCTGCGTTGGGGTTAAACACTGGCTTTCAGATACTAGAAACATGCTGGGATAAAGTCTGGAGAGAGAGCAGGTGATGCTGGGACACTGTGTGTGTCTGTGTACTAGTGTTTCTCTGCTTTTGACAGAGACAGAGCCAAGGTAAGTGAGTTTAAAAGTTAAAATATGAAGTTTGTCGGGCAGTGGTACTCATAACTATGCTGTGGGTTCATCGGAAATAATGGATGAATGAGTTTGGCCAGTATGGACAGGTTGGGTTAGGGGGCAGCATCTCACTGTGCTGGGGTCAAACGCTTGCTTTTGGACAGCAGAAACACGCTGGGATCAAGTCTGGAGAGAGATGGTGATGGCAGTCTGTGTGTGTTTGTGCTTGGCTCACTGTTTCAGGTTGAGTTGGTGAATCTGTGGCTGAGCATCAAACCCCAATTCTGCAGAGAAGAGAAAAAAGAGCTTGTGCTTCCAATCTAGTAGAAAATGAGCAGGATTAGGGTACCCACATTATATCCAGAAGAACCTGCTCTTGTGCAGAAAATATCAATAGAATGGGATGGGTGGCATCGAGGTAACAGAGCTTTACCCCTGTCTCCAACTCATGCACAGCACAGGTGCACACACCCCTTCAAATTTTTGGATGTTATATTGCTCTGTTGTGGTTCAATCAATTAGTACAGATGAGGTTGCTTAGTATAGTTAACAACAGAAAACTTATTTGATGATGGGTTTGATTGTTGATGGCATTAATTCTCCTCTTTTCATGAGATCACAACGGACAGTTGGTCCAGTAGAGTGCAATGTTGAACCATATGAATCATTGTCCACTGTACAGAAATTATTGAAAGCCATTGAAACTCAATAACGTTAATTTTTTTTTTTTTTTTTTTTGTTTTACCTATACAGGATCTATAATCCAGAGCAAGGGGTCAAACACACGGATGTTTTTGGAGAGAGAGAGAAGGTGAGATAGAGCGGACAGTTCACTGTGAATAGTCTTACAAATGTAGCTTTTTTTATTATTGTTATATTTGTAATAATAAATTGCTAATGAGTCACGGCCCGGCTAGCTCCGGCAGTAGAGCATGAGACTTGAGAGGTTGTGGGTTTGACCCCTGCATTTTCAGTGATGGACCGGCGACCCATCCAGGGTCCACCCCCGCCTCTCGCCTGATATACGCTGGAGATGTGCACTGCCAGCAGGCCCCTGTGACACTGTAAGGGAATAAGCGGGTTAGAAGATGAATGAATGAAATTGCTAACGAATCGTTTTAACCAAGTTTTCAGCCTTGCATGTCGCTGCATCGCAGCAGTGTGTTAATATGAAGGGTCTATTTTTTTCTTGTGAAGAACATTCTATTCTATTTCCGCCGACAATGATTAGGGATAATGATTTGTTCTGCAGTGGGCAAAATCGGTATCAATAGCATCGCTGTTGTGCTGCCAAAACCTTGACCTTTTTTAAAGTGTAACCTCTCTGAGGCTGAAGTTAAGTATGAAAATAAACCTACCGTAATTGAACCAGAAGAAGATTTTGTGTGGGAAATAAAACAGTAAATTAGTAGATTATGTAGAAAAAATATATAATTCTATTATGTTATTTAAAACTGCAGTGCAATGTTGTTTAACTTTATCCTAAAAAACACAATAGAGAATTTTTCCATTTAACCGACTTAGTTCCATTTAGTTTTGTAGTTAAATTGGGAGCCGAGAGCTCAGAGATGTGCAAAGAGTTTCAATAAGAAGTGAAAGTTTTGTTTCTGACGCATTAGAAATTCAGAAATTTGTCTTTTTTATTTTTGGTTTATCAAAACATTTCACTTTCAGAATCTGGATCTTGGCAGAAAAAAGAATATTTGTTGAATCTATGCTATTAAAAGGAATAATAAAATCTGTTAACGAATTAATCAGTTAAGGTAATCAATGATTATTCTATATGATTTGTCTTGTCCGGCCCCCAAAAGCTCAAATTCAAGTTTGACACCCTTGATCCAATATCCATCTCACCAATGCAGCTGCATCTCACCTCCAGGCACACGCATGTCATGGCTATGTTTAGACTGCAGGTCTAAAGTTAATTAACAGAGTAAATATGAACAAAGTTGCTCACACTTTATGCTGGAGGAATGTTAGCAGATGCGTTCTGGTCCTGTTCTGTCTGTCAGTGGAATACATTTCCTGACCACTATGTGTCTTCTCCCCACCGGTCTTCTCTACGCAAATGATTGCGCCTACCATGATTACTCTGTAAAACTTAGATCTGTAAAATCTGTTTGTGGATTACAACATTCTCTTTGTTCTCATCAAGGATCGTGAGACAGGAGGTAGAGCAGCTGGCTCTCTCTAGTGCATTCATAACATCCTGGAGTTCAACAGACAGTAAAGGTAGTAGTGGACTTTGGGAGAAATCCTCTGCTATGCCTCTCTCACCATTATGAAGAGCTCAGTTGCACCGGTGAATTCATTTGGGTTCCTGGGCTCCAGGATCCATTGTGAAGAAGGCCCAGCAGAGGTTGTACATCCTACACCAACTAAAGAAGTTAAATCTTCCACAAGAGTCTCTTCTCAGCAGTCATTGTGTCCCTTCTATACACCTCCATCAATGTCTGGTTTAGCTCAGGCTTTGAATCCGGCATCAGAAGTCTCCAGAGGAGAGTTTGGACTGTTGACAGGACTATTGGTCTCCACCTAACGACGCTCCAAGAACTGTACACCTCCAGAGTGATAAAGGGGGCTGTCCAAATCACTCTGCATGCCACTCACCCAAGCGGCCACCTCTCCCAGCTCTTACCCTCTAGCCACTGCTTTAGAGCTCCAATCACAAGGACAACTGAGCACAAAGAAAGCCTCTTCCTTTAAGCAATCCATCTTCTGAACTGATGGCTCACCACCACATTGATGGTACCTTTCTGCCTTTTGCACATTATCCCATTCTGTTTTTTAGATTATTGTACTTTTTTTCTAGTTATTGTATAAACGCTTTTTTAAATGCATTTTTGTTAACCATTTGCTTTATTGTTGCATGTACATTATGTTAGTTTTAACTGGAAAGCCCCTGCACCCCAAATCCAATTGTCAAAAAATGTATTTTAATTCAGATAAGTATTGCATGAAGAACAGGAATGGGGTTTTTCTTCAGCTACGTACACTAGCACTTGGCTAATTATCCAGGTCAGTGGCTTGTAATGCAGTCGGTGCATGCTTCTTTAACTTAGATCGAACCATTGGTGTCACATGCAGCAGGAATCTCATGTTTTCAAATTCAAACATAGGCAACTAAATGATAAGAACGAACCAAAACCATTGATTGGATGACAACCATGACACCATCCTAAAATTCTCCTTAGAAATTATAAAGGTTTTGTATTTTTCCACATAATATCTCAAACCGCCTGAAACAAGCTCCCTCTACAAAGCTCATTTTTCATGAGTGTGTTTGTGGTGTCAGATGTGTAATGTATCAGTATGTGATTTTCTGACAGCGGAAGTCCTCATCACAAGTTTGTGTGTTGTGTGGTTGTCAGCCATCGATCTTCTTTCAGACAGCTCATTCTGCTCCAGACACACACACGACACACCCGAACACTGGCGCGCAATGTCCCACGCTCTGAAAGACTATCGATCTCACAAGCACAAAGGTCTGAGGAAATCCAGAATGAAGTCGAGCACGACTCAAAACTTCACAACCGACTGCATGTAATTCCTGTTATGTCTTCTTTTAGTCTTCTTTCTGACACTCTGCAGTGATTTCTGCAACTGGAAATGATAAAAATGCTGAGGTTTGTAATATTTTAAGTTTATTACAACTGAAAATCATTTGATGTTGTTTATGAAACCAAAAACGCAATCTTAAAAACTTTACAACTATACACTGAAAATTTGGTCGGCGGACTTTTTGTGTTTTGTTTTTTGTCGTTGGATTTCCATTAGAAGCTTGTTTTAGTTCTGTCAGGAAACAAATTACAGCCGTACCGAAAGATCTATCCATCGTGTGCACTGAAAATGAGCGATTTTAAGAACAGCTAAATATTAAATTCACAAAAGTATGTGAAGTTCATGGCATATCCTCTTTTAGATATGTCCAGGACTTTTGTTTAAGACAGTTATTTGAGTCAAAAAAGAGAAGTTTTGACCGGTTACCCCGAATGCTAGCCAATTTGCATGTCAGTTGCAGTGGTGACATTCGCACGCCACAAAATGAAATGCGAATGGTTCTTTGACAAGTCGGTTAAATGGACTTGTGGGTGGGTCATTACCATAGACCCTGCAATAAACACAATTGTGTGTTCCATTAAAGTTTGCCCTCAGTTAAAATTTAACCATGTCTGGGTCTGGATATGGACCAGAGTCTGCTTATTGAGTACCCTGGGTACATACTTTTAATTTTTTTATGTGCACAAAAGAAGATGGGTTGCTCTATTTTAATGCTATCAAAAGTTTTTCCACAATGTTTTACTATATTTTTTGATTGGTCCGAGTAGTATCTGTAGACTCCCCAATAACTCGATGCACCTCAGCTCTTAAATTTGTGTTTTAAGGAGGGCAGTAGTTTTAAATTTCACCACCAAATAAAGTAGTGAAATTCATTTAGCAGATAGCAAAGGAGGAGGTCTTAGGCTCCTTTTTTCTTAAACCACTTTACCACTGCACCACTTGCCTCCATTTTTGTAGTCCGTATTGGTGCGATCTTGCAGTGGTTGTTTTCTTACCTGCCCAAACAAACTATACTGAAAGGGAAAGACTAAACAAGTCAGATGTGAAAGACCCCTTAGTCTCATTGGTCATGACCAGGGTGTACCCCCGCCTTTCGTCCGAAGTGCTCTGTAGAGCCCCGTGACCCTGAAAGGGAACAATTGGGCATATGACTGAATGAATTATTGATTTTCAAGTTTAGAGGTTGCACTACAACCATTGTGTGTGTCTGTGCATGAACAGCAAATAGAGTCAGTGTAATGTGCAGCATCCAAAATCAGAGTTGGAAATGTAGTCTGAATTTGTTAATTTTAAAAAATGTTCTCATACATCCAGTTGGTGGTGGTGTTCTTGCATGAGGCCTTCGCCACTGTGCAGTTGTGTAGCAGTAGCAACTGGTGTGTCTGCGTTGTGTTCTTTTTGGGGGTTGGATAAAGTAATCCAGCCAGACATCAGATGTTTAATCATTTGTTTTCTGATGATAAAACAGACTGAGACTGGTTAAAAATTGCAAAAAAAAAAGGATTCTAGACATTAAGGAACCCTTAAAGGAACCGGCATATCTTTTAACAATACACCAGAAGGTACAGTAAATATATTTCCACTAAATTAATACACACATATTGTACATTACACCATGTCCTTGTCAAGAACCGTAGGAAATTAATGGAACTGTACTGTTATACTTTGGACAACAGACATTTCCAAGAGGGAAAACTTGAAAATTGGCTGTGTATTACAGACCTGTTTCCAACCCTGTGACTTACTAAACAGATGGAGGGAGTGTGAGAGTGTTTGAGAGTAAGTGATTTTCTGTGATCAAGTGCTAGTTGTTGTGTATTTATGAATGTTGGTGTATTTGCAAGTGTGCATCCTCTGTGTGTCTCTGCAACTCTCAATGTTGTGTAGGTGAGTGATTGTTTCTGTAAGTTATTCTTTAATTTTTCAATCCCTTTTTATGGTTGAGTAATCATAGTGTCGATGTATGTGGGGGGTGAACTTTGTGGGTTTTTGTTCATCACTTTGCATACAGAATTATAAAGCACCTCACAGTTCTGAGGTAGTTGCTCAACAAACATGTGCAGTATCAGATATAAATTGCCAGAAACAGAATACAGAATAATTAGAATACAGCAGGTCAAAGTTCCTCCCAGCTGAGTGGAATCCGGAATAGCACTGGGTAGACCGGAACTTTTGCTTTTACGTAGGAATATCTGATCCTGTTCCAGTCTATGGAATTGTTTTGGTAGTGCTACATTGCTGCTATCTTCCTCCTTTGTACATATCTTCTGATGGCTTCTCAGCAAGTTGCTCTTTGTCTTGTTCGAGGAAATATTCTTGCAAAGACTCCCGGGCCTGAAGATGGGATTTTACAAAACAACAAATGCCACAGGGTGAAACCGTAGAAGATGACAACAGAGAAGAAATCAAAGAACACAGAAAAAATCATAGATGTCGAGCGGCTTATAGTGTTGGTGGCTGATTACAGGGAGCTGTTTGACAAAATGACAAAAAAGAAGTCCCTTAAAAAAAGCGCCAGCTTTCATTGGTCGTTCAACTTCTGAAAAGCGGATCCAATATGGCAATCCAAAACTCTTTTTTTGTTGGCACCACTCGTTTGGTCAAATGTGCGATGTTCCGTTGGCGCCCATGGTTGTCGATCGAGGCGCATTGTTGCACAAAACTTTGGATCTAAAATTCGAATTGGTGTGTGGAGTAATGATATGCAGTTTGTATTCATAAATATACTACTTATTCATCCCATCTAATACACTTTAGAACAAAATGTCCAGTAAAAATACTTTTTTGTTATTCATTATTGCAAATTTAAAATATCCAGTATACTAAAGCTAGGAATGATGATCTGAAATATTGAATAAGCTTGTAGCTCAATGAAAAATAGATGGCAGACTTTTATCCGTCTGGAAATAATTAAGAGGCCACTTGAAAGCCCCCCATTCTCTCACTCTTTGATCAGAACAGGGCAGTGATATGTAAACACTTCTCTTTTTTGTGAGTCGACTGAAATCAATACTACCAACTTTTGAGGCTTTCAAAGGCATTCAGGAGTGAAACACTTCAGATGTTTGTGTTGTGTGCGAATTAATCACATGCTCAAAGTGGTGAGAAGAGTCTTTCATAATCTCACTTTTAACACACAGTATAGTCACTGGATGTTTTATTTATAGGTTACACTCTGAGGTGATGGTTTCATGTATTGTATATTGAAGATCATAGGATTTTTTATCTTTTTTTTCACTGTAAACGTCTGATCTCAAAGGCTGTGTTTGTTGTCAAAGAAAAAAGAGAAAAATAAATAATATTACTGTGCATCTGTAAAGTTTACTGTTGTTTAAAGCTGAATTTTAGGCACCACAGCTCAAAATAATCCTTCAGAAAGCACTAAGGTTTTATTCTCATGAATGATTAAAACAAACTCTCTGCTACACAACTTTTTTTTACAGTTTTTTTTTATAATTTTATCATCAAAAAAAACTATCTAGCAAACCTATGTGTTATCTGAGATTTGCTTTGTTTATTTCTTTAATTTATTTTAAAGTTTAACCTCGAAAAATGCTCTTTTTCTCGATTTTTGCCAAAAAGCAACCAATGAGAAGGGATTTCTGTACCATATTGTGACCAGTGTGTATCTTTAAACCTGAATTATCTTTGTAAATGTGTCTAATGATTACTGTATCAATAACAATGAATTATGCATACTGTAATTAGAGGTTTAGAGTAACTAACTTTAAACCTGAACCTCATCATTGACCTAATCATACACATTCAGGTGGATCCATTTAATTACTCAATATTATGATTGCACTGACACAAATACATTTCAAAACATACAAACCACTAGCCCCCAAAAGTGCTACATAAATTAGGAATGTAATAAAGGGGCTGCAGCTACAGCTTGAAGGTTCCCAGTTCAAGTCATTATAGGAATATCCATTGTGTGTGGTAAGGTAATTTTTTCTTTTCCTTTCGTCTGTTCCCAGTTTAGGGGTCGCCACAGCGAATCATCCGTTTCCACCTAACTCTGTCTCAGTATCCTCTACTCTTGCACCAACTACCTTCATGTCCTCTTTCAGCACATCCATATATCTCCTCTTTGGTCTTCCTCTTGACATCTTGACTGGCATCTCCATCTCCAACATCCTTCTTCCAATATAACCACTATCCCTCCTCTGCACATGTCCAAACCATCTCAATCTGGCCTCTGACTTTGTCTCCAAAACAACCAACCTGAGCTGTCCCTCTGATGTGCTCGTTCCTAATCTTGTCCATCCTCGTCACTCCTAAACTAAACCTCAACATCCTCATCTCTGCTACTTCCATCTCTGCCTCTTGTCTCTTCCTCACTGCCACAGTCTCCAACCCATACATCATAGCTGGTCTCACTGCTGTTCTGTACACCTTTCCTTTGATTCTTGCTGACACTCTTCTGTCACACAACACCCCTGACACTTTTCTCCACCCACTCCAACCTGCCTGCACTCGTCTCTTCACCTCTTTTCCACACTCCCCGTCACACTGGACTGTTGATCCCAAATACCTAAACTCCTGCACCTTCTTGACCTCAGCCCCCTGTAACCTCACTGTTCTATTTCCCTCCCTCTCGTTCAAACACATGTATTCTGTCTTGCTGCGACTGACTTTCATTCCTCTTCTTTCTAGAGCTGACCTCCAACTTTCCAGGTTTTCCTCCACCTGCTCTCTGCTCTCACTACAAATCACAATGTCATCTGCAAACATCATTGTCCATGGAGATTCCTGCCTGACCTCATCTGTCAACCTGTCCATCACCATAGCAAATAAGAAGGGACTCAAAGCTGATCCTTGATGTAGCCCCACCTCCACCTTGAGCTCCTTTGTCTGACCTACAGCACATCTCACTGCTGTCTTACTTCTCTCATACATATCCTGAACTACTCTGACATACTTCTCTGCCACTCCTGACCTCCTCATACAGGACCATAGCTCTTCTCTTGGCACCCTGTCATACGCTTTTTCTAAATCCACAAAGACGCAGTGAAGCTCTTTCTGACCATCTCTGTACTACTCCATTAACAATCTCAGAGCAAAAATTGCATCAGTAGTGCTCTTCCTGGGCATGAAGCCATACTGCTGTTCACAAATATCCACTTCTCTTCTTAGCCTAGCTTCCACTACTCTTTCCCAAAGTTTCATTGTGTGGCTCATCAACTTTATGCCTCTGTAGTTGTTACAACTCTGCACATCACCCTTGTTCTTAAAGATTGGCACTAGGACACTTCTCCTCCATTCCTCAGGCATCTTCTCACTCTAAAATCTAGTTGAATAACCTAGACAGAAACTCCACTGCTGTCTCTCCTAGACACTTCCACACCTCCACTGGTATGTCATCTGGACCAACAGCCTTTCCACTCTTCATTCTCCCCAGAGCCTTCCTCACCTCATCCTTTCTAATCTTTTCAACTTCCTGCTCTACAATATTCACATCTTCCTCCCTTCTTTCCCTTTCATTCTCCTCATTCATCAACTCCCTTCTTCTCAGCATTCTCCTCATTCATCCACTCCTCAAAATACTCCTTCCATCTTCTCAGCACACTCTCCTCACTTGTTAACACCTTTCCATCTCTATCTTTAATCACCCTTATCTGTTGCACATCCTTCCCATCTCTGTCTCTCTGTCTCGCTAATCTATACAATTCCTTCTCGCCTTCCCTAGTGTCTAACCTGGCATACAACTCATCATATGCTTTCTGTTTGGCCTTTGCCACCTCCCTCTTCACTCTGCGCTGCGATTCCTTGTAGTCCTGTCTACTTTCTTCAGTGCTTTCAATGTCCCACTTCTTTTTAGCTAGCCTCTTCCTCTGGATGATGTCCTGTACTTCCTCATTCCACCACTATGTTTCCTTATCTTCTTTCCTCCTTCCAGCTGACACACCTAGCACCATTCTCCCTGTCTCCCTGATCAACTCTGCTGTAGTTTCCCAGTCATCTGGAAGCTCTTCCTGACCACCCAAAGCCTGTCTCAGCTTCTGTCTAAATTCCTCACAGTCTTCTTCCTTTTTCAACTTCCACCACTTGGTCTTCTTTTCACCCTTTCCTCTTCTCTTCTTCCTGACCACCAGAAACATCCTACACATCACCATCCGATGCTGTCTGGCTACACTCTCTCCTACCACTACTTTACAGTCTCTGATCTCTCTCAGATTGGCTCGTCTACAAAGGATGTAGTCGACCTGCGTACTCCTACCTCCACTCTTGTAGGTAACTCTATGTTCCTCCCTCTTCTGGAAATAAGTATTAACTACAGCCATTTCCATCCTCTTGGCATAGTCCACCACCATCTGTCCTTCTAGGTTCCTTTCCTCAACACCGAACCTGCCCATCACCTCCTCATCACCTCTGTTGCCCTCGCCAACATGCCCACTGAAATCTGCTCCCACTACTACTCTCTCTCCTCTGGGAACACTCTCAATCACCTCATCCAACTCACCCCAAAATCTCTCCTTCTCTTCCAACTTACAGCCTACTTGTGGAGCATAACCACTCACTACATTCAACATCACCCCTTTCAATTTCTAACTTCAAACTGATCACCCTGTCTGACACTCTTTTCACCTCTAAAACATTCCTCACAAACTCCTCCTTCAGGATCACTCCTACCCCATTTCTCTTCCTATCCACACCATAGTAAAACAGTTTGTATCCCCCTCCAGTACTACGCCCTTTGCTACCCTTCCACCTGGTCTCCTGCACACACAGAATATCTACCTTCCTTCTCTCCATCATGTCCGCCAGCTCCCTACCCTTCCCTGTCATTGTACCAACGTTAAGAGTCCCTATTCTCAGATCTACACTCCTGCCTTTCCTCTTCTCTTTCTGTCGACGAATCCTTCTCCCTCCTCTCCTTCTTCGACAAACAGTAGTCCAATTTCCACCGGCACCCTGTAAGTCAACAGCACCGGAGGCGGTCGTTGTTAACCCGGGCCTCGACCGATCCGGTATGGAAATCGATTTGGTGACTCGCATATTTGGTTTTTGGCATTTTTTACACCGGATGCCCTTCCTGACGCAACCCTCTCTATTTATCCGGGCTTGGGACCGGCACAGAAGTCACTGGCTTGCAACCCCTGTGGCTAGATTAAAGCTGCTTAAAGTCGAGAGTAACATTTTAAGTCAGTGTTGGTTTGTGGAAACATTCCATTTGCTGGTGCGCGTTTATTGTCTTTTATCAAGTCCACAGTCAATATAGCTGTCTTTCAGGAACTTGAGATGAACTTCATGCTTCCTGCTACTGGGAATCTTTTTGGAGAGTATGGTTTTATTTTCCAGCAAGATTTAACACAAAACCAAAACACAAAAAACTACCAGCGTCCGGTTTGAGAACTTTGGAATAACTTGGTTGGCAGCACTTTTTACAATGAATTGAAATGGAAACAAATAAAAGCTTCAAATATTTAACTAATGGTGTATATATTTTTCACTTCCTAAAATGTTAAATTTTGGCACTTTTTTTATCTATTCTACTGTTTTGCTTTTTTATTCTTTGTATATTTTTTTATTTTATTTGTTCATAATGTTACTTTTGTCTCAATGTTTACATGTTGAGCAGTGTAAACTCTGTATGTAGATGATTGTAAGAAAATAGATTAGGTAATGTTGTGGAGAGTTTTTGTGGCTCAGTCTTAAGAGCTAGAAATGCAAAGACCATGGGTTTTTATTGAAGGGTAGGCATGGACTGTGTCCTTCATCTGTAAATAAAAGTGTCTGCCAGAAGCCTAAATGTAATAGGGAAATGTAAATATTGGCAGATAATATAAATTTGCATGTTTTTCATCTTGTAGGAGTAATCAGAGTACCCAGAGGAAACCCATGCAATATTCTGTATATATTACCAGATTTTTAGGAGGTCAAAATTTCCATAAATGGCCATTAAATCGTACACCTTGGCAGACCTCAGTAATACATTAACGTCCAAGCTATAATACTACCAGTATAATAATGTGTTTATTTTATTTAACGCCTTTCTCAATATTCAAGGTCACTTTACAGTGAGGCTTATTAACAACAACAGAAGAAGAAGACATTTGTACAAGGAAATAAAATTAAATAAATGAATAGCGATTAAACACTAGGCTAAGGCAAGAAGAATATATTCTGTTGCTGTATATACAGAAGAATGCTGACTAATTCACTCCTTGGAAAGGTAGGCAGTCAAAGATGAGTTTTTAACTGGGTTTTGACCATTTGGATGAGGGTGATTTCGCGAAGCTGAGAGGAAAGAGAATTCCAGAGTGATAAGGGGACGCACATTCAGGGTCCTCAAATGATCAAGGGTGTAATGGAGATGCATGAGGTTGAGGTCTAAGCTCACCCCTATCTCCTGCCCCTTAATGCCGTGAGATGGGCATGCCATGTAGTGTGTGCTTTTCCTGAAGCTTAATGAAGAGAATTGAGTGGAAACAGTTTTGTGCACACAAAGCACAGTATGCTAATTGTGTCTAGTAAGGGTGTAACAATATGGTTAACACAAAATTGTCGCAATACGTATCATGGAGCTACTGGGAGATATCATCTAATCATGGAGCTGAAATGTATTTGCTTCTTGGAGTGATTGTGATTCTAGTCACTTCTGAAACTTCTTTACCATGTCTTCTTGTTTTATGTAATTTTACAAGGAGACAATTATGCATTACTTGCATTTTAAACTAGAAAGATTATAAAAATAGCTCTCTACATCATTTTGAATAAAAAAGATGACAATGGAAACATTAACACTGCCCCCTACTGGATAAATGGAATAAAATGCTCTCAAAACTTTTAAATTACATTTTTTTCCCATGATGGCTCATTATATAAACAGTTTAAATAGTTGGTTAAAACCCGTGTTTTAAAATATTGTAATGCATATCGTATCATAGACTTTTATTGAGGTATGAATCATATTGTGAAAAGTTACGCACCTAATATCTAGTGTGATCAAGAATTCACATTATGGATTTGCTAAATTTATTTAAATTGTGTGCAATCCCTGCAATTCAATGTGTTCAAGTTAAATTACACTTGAGATTTTCAGTGAGGCACATGCCCTTGTAATAGTGGTTTAGTACCACCAATGGAGGAAGTATGTGAACAACAATGAGCGCACACCAAGAATATTAGGTAGTGCATTTACAAAACATATACATTCAAATCAGGAAATCATGAACACTCTCCAGGGAAGAAGGGGATGAAAGTGGAAAATAATTAAAACAGCTATGAAGATTTACTATTCCCAAAGCTCTTAACTGAAAGATTTAAATCACAAAAACTGCAGTAATTGGAAGAACAAAACAATAATTTCCACACTTCTATTTAGAAGGTTACCTACAAGATTAAATTTATGCCTTCTGACATACTGCCCTGTTTCCCGGCGGACAGGGGGCAATAACAGGAAGGAGCCAGAGCACACAAACTTTACAAATTGATTGTATTCCACAAAGTCTCCCTACCAACTCAAAATGGAAAGTGGCTAAAGATACAGTTCATCAACCGACCACTTGAGGCTTTGGTCATAAGGGACAAGATTCTCAATGAGAAAATCTGCTTAAATTTACAGCAATGCACTGCTGTAAAAATATGTTGAAATCCTGGAACAAACATATAGATTATTTTGTCTTTTTGACATCTGTGAGCGGATGAATATGTTTGTAGTCATCGTAATGCACTCTTAATCTTTCAGGTTTCTTTGCTACCTCCATGTCGCTTTGTCCCCATCACCACAGAAGAAATACATTTGTAAGTTGTTTTGTGGGATATGTTTTTTGGGATATTTGCAGCTTGAAGTGCAGCATTCAGGGAGATTCAAGACAAAGTGTTTGACTGTATGTTTTGAGAAATAGCGTTATTGAGCCACAAAATGATACCAACATGGTTGCTAACTAATGAGGCTAATGAAGAATGGAATTTGGAGCCAGAGAAAATTTGTAAAGCAGGGCATTACTTGATTTTTTTATTCCCTGAAGAAAATGTTTTAAAGAGAGTTGCAATAGTCAATGTTTTAAGGGAATAACTTGTTTACTACAATGGTTATAGTTTTTAATGAGACAGTAGGGTGGAGATTGATGTTGTGAATGCAGAAATAGTTAATATAAGATTTGAATGATAAAGTGGTCAAAGATAAAACCCAAGCTTATCTTTTTTAATTAATAAAAGGGACAAATATTATCTGCATAGTATTAAAAAGAAATGTGAATGTCTTAAAGATTAACCAGCACATTTTTTTCTCTTAAAGAAATGGGTTTATTAAGAAAAAAGGACCTACAATGATCTCTGAGGAACCCCTGACTTGAATTTGATAGGAAGTGCTTTATATGAATGAAATTTAAGGGGTCGGTCGGGCAAACTAAGCACCATTCAGGCAGGAAACTCCAGTTTACCTAGTAAGAAGTGATCAGTCTAAAGGGGTAATCTTCAAGATCAAACTTAAAAATCAAGAGAGACCAACAAAGCTGTAACTCAAATGAAACTGCATCTTAGATCAAATTAACTAGACAAGGTGACTTAAATGCACAAAGGACTAGTCCCTTAACAAAACACAAGAACAACGATCTCAACAGATACCATTTAGAAACTATCAAAATTAGTTTGACAATAAACAACAATATTTTATACAACATAGGATAACATTGGGATTATTTTTGCTTTAATAGCTATATATTTAAACAGACCACCCCCAAAAACTAATGAACAAAATGGAATGGTCCACCGGAACATAAATGAAGCAGAAGGTCCTGAAGGACCATTTTTCCAGATAAACATTTCCTTTCCTGCAGAGCAAGCATTTCTTCTGCTACCAGTTTGTAAGTACCTTAAAAGAAGAGAGTACCTCAAAATAAACAAGAATTAATAGATACATTTCAAAAAACAGGTGACCAAAATGTGTGCACCCAAACTAATGGCTATTCTAATGAAATAAATACAGAAGAAAAACAATCTGCGTCTTGTCACTTATAATGGGATAAGATGTGTACTGCAACATAACAAATTATTAAAAGTAGTAACTACATAAAAATACATTTGGTGTTAATTAGCATGAATCTGTTTTACCCCTGAACGAGAGATATGAGGTTGTTATAAAGCTTGTCATTCGTAAGAATGTTGCAGCAGCAGTTTTAAACATTTACTTGATTGTACTGTCAATTAGTGATGTGTCTTTCAAGAACGATTCCTTCTTTTTAAACAAATATTTATTGTGACTCTGACGGAACGAGTCGTGTTGGAGAAGGATTCATTTATTGGCGCAACATTTATTGATATTTCAGACTCAAAAAACCGAATCTGTAAAATGATCCGAACTTCCCATCACTACTGTCAATCAGGCCACAATTGGTGCCACTTTTTTGATATTGATAATAATGGTCAATATCCTACAGAATGAATCTTAAACTTGAAAACATGTAATTTGGGTTGTTGACACATAAGCCGGAAAAAAGTACCATGCCTGTATCATTTTATTGTGTAGTTCTGACTCTTAAACCTCCAAATATATGTATATTCTAATAGTTACTGTGTGAAAAATATACATTTTTCTATCAATTTGCTGTAATATCTTAAATTGTCATGTGGTGTGATGTGAAAGTGTCACTTTATATTTTCACATAGAGTGTAAATGGAGTACATATTTTCCTCAACTCACTTTCTCAAACATAAGTGAGTAAACAAAGCAGTGCTTGATGCAGAGGAAATGGTTGTAGCTTCTTTTAAATTTTGAATGGAACTTTCAGAATATCCAGTAGGCACACAGGTGTCCTGTGGGGAAGAGAATACGAAGGGGGCTTCTTTATTGTTATTTATTGTAGAGGTAAGTGACAAGAGACTGTTGCGCTCAGGTCAGGGAAATAAGTGTTGTGTTGTCTCTCTAACTCAATATTTACTTTTGTTCCATTTTTAAGAGCATATAACAAGTTTTGTGAGGAGCAATCAGGGACATTCCACAGTGTTCCACCCATCAAACTCACACCATTATTTAAGCCTGTCCGACCTTGTCCCAGTTGACTTTGTCTGAACATCACTCCACCTTCCTCTCTAACTCTCAATGGTGGAATAACACTGATATGATCAGAACCTGGACAGCTCGCCACTTTATTCTCAGACCCTAGTGATGGACTTGTGAAACAGTCTGTGTCAAAAATGGCTAACCAATCCTGGTTGAATCAGTATAAATCAATGACATAACTCCATTGCAATGTAGAGCATTCATGAATTAGTCAAAACAATAAAGGTAAAGTTCTCATAATATCCTTAAATGTGAAGTTGGACGAGGTCAACGAGTCCTGCTGGAGTATCTCATGGCGCTTCCTGAACTGCTCCACCTAGTTAGTCTTGAGAACACTTCTGAGCATGTGCAGAATTCTTTTCTTGTTTTGACAGCTCCATAAATCTCTCTCTCTCATTGTCAAGAAGTGACTAAATGGCAGGAACCCAAGTCTTTTTTCCCCAGTCTTTGTGTGAATGAATAAAATAGAGAAAATGCAAATGGGCAGGAACGGAAATTAGAGCTTTTATTTAAAAAAACACACTCATAGTAAAAAGCCCTGTTAGTTGCAAGCATTTCATTCACTGATGGTGTACATGTAATCAAACCAACAACCTTTTTACCTCTTGAGGTGAACAAGGTGGACTCTCCAAGCTTAGATTTGGAGGGAAAACATTGATTTCTTGATTTGAATTGATTTTCGTTGGGTTGAAGCTGTATTGTTGTTTTCAATCCCGCTTTGTACATGCCCCTTTGAGCTGACAGTGAAACTAAAATCATTAATTCAATCCCAATAATCACCACCCTTCAAAAGTAATCCGACTTTTTGGCAAAAATCTCCAACCTGCTATTTTTTCCAGTAGTTGTAGATCCATGGTAATCAACATCAATCAAGCCTAATCAAGATCAGAACAAAATTATGACAGAAGTTTGTGTCTGTGCCAAAAACTAGCAGATGGGGGCTACAGAATGTTTTGTACTTTTTATGATTGCACTTTTAATGAAATATCGCACAAACACCCTGCAGAATGAATAAGTTCGATTGCCAGCATTTGTCTGGTCTTGACAGCCTGTGTGCTTATTGCTGATGAGACAATTAGAAGACGGTTTTGTCTCGTTTCCTGAAACTGAAGGTGAAATTCAGGTAAAGATGGATGATAAGATTGTATTATGTGCAAGATTTCTATCAACCACACCCCTGAAGCAGAGATCTGGAGGGGAAGTAGATCAAATCACTCTATCTTTATAGCAATCGAGCCGCATTTCCATTAAAGCCATACAGTACATTCATTGTTGTGGTATCTGGAGTGAATAGTGGAGTGCTGTTCCTGCGCACTGCATCTTGGGCTTTGTGACGAGGATCAGCGGCAGTGTGGAGCGCTTGATGGATGAGGTGGTCGTTTGTCAGCTAAAGTGCTTTTGATAGTGTCGGTCATCACAGTGCATGCGGAGCTTTTTACGAGCTGTGTTTACAGCTATGCAGTAAAGGAGAGCTGCTGCAGCAGCCATGGGCTCAGCTGTAATGATCACAAGCTGTCACTATGAACAGGCAGAAAGGGCGTGTGTTGGTGAATGCCGCCCGTCTCCCGTCCTGCATTCTCTTGGATGGTATTCTTGTTTGTGTGCTTTTTCAGGAAATGAGAGCCTGGAAACTCCTGGCAAAGGCTTGGAGTGGAGCTGCAATATGCTAGGATTGTCGGTAAATTTGATATGATAAAACAAAGTCAATATCGTTAATTGGCAATGCTATGTTTAGACTGGCACTTGATGAAAGAAGAATCGCAGCTGAGAGAAATATATTACGTAAATATTACAATGTTGTCCTTATGGTTGGCTTAAGAGTTTAATTAAAACAGGGCATCATATGCCCACTTTTGATCCCTCCCCCTCCCATCCTGCGAAAGCTGTCCACTGCATCCTCAGCGGATTGTGAGGAGTAAATGACGACTGTTATGTTAATCTCTACAACCAACACCATACATCTAAGTCTCTTATGTAGATAAACATGCATGAATTCAGGTAAATAAATACATTCCTTGAGTATGAGATCTTTAAATACTGTTCAACTGATTTTCTTTCAAGAAATTAGCGAAGCATTTTCTCATATGATTTTCCTATATGAATACGCCAAGAGTTCTTATTTATTGGTCCCAGGCAGAATCTTCTATGTCCAGAAAAGATATACCCTTTAGACTTTCATTAATACTTCACTGCCACTATAAAGTAGTTTCGCTAGTTCCTCCTCTTTTAGAGAGGCATCTTTAATTTAATTGAACAAGGAGTGCATCTACTTCGGATGGTTGTTATTTTGAAGTTTTGTATTAAAGAGCTGTTCATTGTTGCTTTTGTTGAAGGAGGAGTTTCGTTTATGGTGGTTCAGGGTTCTCTTGAACAAACAGGCTCCTGATGTTTTAGACGAAGATTTTTGCATAGAGCTGTCTGTATTTTTCTGTATGGTTGATCGTGATTCACTACATAATCATCTACAGAGTTGTTTATTGTCCCTCTCCTGTGCTGTGGAGAGTGGCCAGAAAGGTTGGCGGTCTTTCTTTTTCTATTCTTCTTGGAGTGCATTTTTATTTGGAAAGTACCTCAAGGCTCAATCCTAGGCCCATGTCTTTTTAACTGTATAATGTGAAATCCCAGTTTTGCTATCCATTTATTTGTAGATGATTGCAGGCTGGTGAGTCCATCAAATTGTTGGTTGCCTGCCTCATCCACATTAATAATTGTTTGGATAGAAGAGCTAAGTTACAGAATGAACAAATATTTAAATGCCTAAAACCGCATTTGCTACCTTTTTAGTGGTCAATAGGTGCATTCCACCCATCGATGCACTTTTTGGAATATCTCATAAAAAAAATCTGAATGGAAATCTGAATTAACCACTGGACTGAATACCATTGCACAACATCTGAAGTGTTGTTTTCTACAGGTTGAGGTTGAGGTCTTGCCCGGCTGCATTCCAAAAGAGCAGTCTCTCACCACCAAAAGCAAGATGACATGACTGCGCATATTGCGTTTCATCTATACATATTCTAATACGCAAGTTTTTTACAAGCAAAAAACGCCTTGCCCTAATGCAGCAACTTCCATTTTTGTTTGGATATTTGGCACCGGTTGATCAGCAAGTGACAATTTTGTTCTGTTGGACTCGTTGGATGGAAACAAATATTTGCGCATAAAATTAAGTTACATCCTTGGATAAAAACATGGCTCTTGTGAGTGACGTTGTGTCTCACTTGAGTGCTGCATTCTTTTAATATTAATAAATTCGGAATAGAACACGTAGACCTGCACACTAAAAGTATGATGTGGTGATATTGATTGAGATTCCTGTGTATGTATAATATCATTGAGAATGTGCTGGTTAACGTGGAACACATGAATATGAAATACATCACCTTGAATCTGCAGTCCAATCCTTTTTTATTCATTCATTTTTACCCACTGGTTCCCTTTCAGCGCACTTCGGGCGAGAGGAGGGGGTACATCCTGGACAGCTCGCCAGTCCATCACAGACTTTTTTATTCAGGAATCAATATTTGAGCATAATTCATAGTTGAAAGGGTGTGGTTTTAGCATGTTATATACTGTAGCAGCTAATACTGTAGTATTTTAGAATCTCCCGGGGCTGTGTAAGCATCAACGAGGCCTGTACTCTGTGCATAATGTATCATTGTGTGTTTTGGCTCTCTGTGACGGATTCAGATGTGTGTGTTTTTTTGTAGTATTTCACTTAAATATTATGTTTTTTTTCACTTTAATTTGACCTGGAGCAGCAGAATCATATTTCCAGTGAATGATTAATAAATATTTTAGGCTGCTTTTTTGAGCAGGATTAACAGTGCTAATTGACATAATCTGCATAAAATGACTGATTTGTTCATGAATAACATTCAAAATCTCTCTTAAATAAGGCACGGGTTTGACAATATTGTTTTTCATGATTTTGAATAGTATAAATGCATATTATGTTGCGAGGACAACAGAGAACGAGTTTTGATTTATAAACTGAATACAGGCTCATTAAATATGTGTTACTTTAGTTGCACTTTAAGATGTTGCAGATAAGTATTTGTATTTCTAAATAGATGCATACATATTATTAAACCCACAATTCAGCCCCAAATGTCTTAAGGTAGAACGCTACAGCAATAGTTTTGCCTCGATTTCAGTCAATGGAAACACTTTATCCTTCGTTCAGATGACTTATTGTAAGTGCTTGTGTTATGCTTGGCAGGAAAGCATTTTCCTGACAGTTTTAAGAGCATCTAGACACATTGAGTCGGGGAAGAGAATATATTTCTGAAAAACTAGGTGTTTTGGAACACTCTTGGGTTTGTACTGTTGTTTTTCCATCAAAAATCAATACTCCAGTTGAAATGGGAACGCTTTTAGCAAGTATAAATATGTTTCCTTCCTTCCTTCATCTCACATACTAATGAAGGTCACATGTTGTTTCCCGCAGTAATCAGAATGAATCAAATTACAGATGCATTTTCATTGATAAATACTCTTGTTTATTGGTTTATTGTCTCATATAAACATTTGATTTCCACCTGCCCCTCCCTCATATTCCCCAGCGCTTCCTGTGTATAAAAGCTTGATGTTTCAAGCTTGTGTAGACTACTCCTCTGTCTCCCTTGTGTGAATAACTCAATGTGATACCCCTATTTCTGATTACTTTCCTCTCTGTGGATTCAAATGTTTTTTTTTTTTTTTTTTTTTTTTTATGAATGCAAACCAACTCTGTTCCCTGTATTTCCTTATCAGTATGTCTTGTTTCAGCTGTCCATAACATAACTATAGAATAGCAGCTTAATGTGTAACCAAAACTTTACAAACAATTTTAGTCCCTTTTGACCAATGTTACAGATGTTTAAAACAAGCTGCAATCATTTAATTGTGTAAGATTTACATTCATTATTGTATCAACCAATGCTTATGTACCAACCCTACGTATAGTCTTTTAAATGTCTATTCACTCACAAAGAAGAGTCACAGGGGTCTCCTGTATCTATTGTGAACCACTCTGAGAGACAGTACAAGGCTCACATAGAGATGCATCATTGGGACTGTGGGTGGAAATTGAGAGTCTGCAAGCATAGGAGGAAACACAAGCATTCCAGATCTTGAACCAGGAACCTCCTCCAGAGTCAGCAGTGGTACCGTCTTTATGCAATTTTAACAAGGCAGTAGGTCCTCAGCGTCTATTCCTAATTTGTTTCAGAACTACAATTGGTGTTCATTTTCTTTCACTGGAGCATTGATTTTTTGGGGAGGGAAACAGGTTTTTCATTAAACAGCATTGCGCATGTATTTATGCATGTGTGTGGTGCTGTTACATTTTACCTAGCCAGAGCTCATGTTCTTTTGATGCTATCCTAAAATAAACCCAGCTGCAAGTAGGTGGAGCAGTCACCTACTTCCAATTACAAATTGTCTGATTACAACAGATCATGCTAAACTTGTGTTCTCAGCTATTTGTTGTTTACTGAAGACACTATTTTAATGGCCATTTAGGGTTATAGCTTTTAAGCTTTGTCTAAACTAAGATTTCACTCTAAAAAGTAAACAGGTGATTCATGAGCAAGAAGTGTTAATGTGTGTAAAATCCACCTCTGATTGATATCACATCCGAAGTACATGGAATTAGCTTCCTTAACCTGTATGACAAAACTCTAAATCAATCAACCAATCAATAAATGGATCAATAAACCAATGAATGTATAAATAAATGAATGAATCGACCAATGTAAACCAACCAACCAAGCAACTAACCATCAAACTAAAACCAACCAAAACCAACCAACCAAAGATTATTCTAAGTGAACTCTAGGGAATATTAGGTTAATGATAACACTGTTAATTTTAAGATTGGAAACACAAAATAAGAGCAAAACCTAAAAAAAAAATAAAGATACCTCCATAGATATGCAACTTGAATAGAAGAGCACAGGCCCAGAATCGAATGATATAAGAATAAAGTTGGTTAAATAAAACAAACATTTAATGTTTACTATCCCGCGGAAAAGTACATGAAATGGCCGTTATATAACAAGGTTCAGGAGGAGCTTATCTGGACAAGCTGATGAATCACAATTGGCTCCACTTGATCTCTGTATTGCTACTGTATATAACAACAACCAAGTCAGAAACACAGTGGTGTTCATTCAAGCTATGCCACCTCTACCTTTTTACATTTTTGCTTTTGTACAAGAGTAACAATCGCACAGTGTGAACTACCAATCTGAGATTGTCATCATATATTTGGCATGCTAAATATCTGGAACTGTCGGCCACTAAGAGTTGGGCAGTGTGAAATTTGTTCTGACTGGAATAACATCTGTGTTACCTGCAGTAAATGAGAGGGCGACATCCAGTGCAGCAGAGAGTTGGGGGTGGGGGGTGGAGTTGAATAGCAATACCCACAATGGTTTCTTCTCTACTTCTCCTTCTATTTGGACCCAAAAATGAAAAAATCCCACAGTTCTCGAAAAAGCATTCCCCCACAAGCACAATTTTCCACACTTGACTTTCAGGTTACGTAGTTTTCGGACATGGGAAAAGTGATCTCAGTTTCTTCCTAAAGTTCTATCGCCAACCTATCATGAAGTAGGTAATCAGCAACAACTCAATGCTGCCCCAGACAGACATGCAGTGTGGAAAGATCTATGAGATGACTTCTCTGAAAATCATGCAGTCTGCAACTAATTCAGTTTAAGTCAACTTGTGAAGCCAATAAATGGGGGAAAAGGGCCATGGCTCTGATGTAGAGTATTATTTAATATTTGAGCTTCAGCGTTTTGTACCAAATTTAGGTTGAAGACAAATCAGAAATTACTTGTTCAAACCTGCGTAAAGAATAATGCAAGAGTGCAGAGGAGTGCAGGATGGAAGCATACATGGCATATTTTTCAAGCTCAAGTCCGGAAGATGTCCACTTAAAACCTTTATCCAGTGAATGTCGCAAATTAGCCACAGAATGCAGAAAGGAGACATTGCACCCAAACCTTGCATCAGAGAGTAGTGAAGGGCTAATCATCATATACTCTATTTACTCTCATTTAGTTGCAGGGATATCTCAAATGTTTGTTTATCTCAAACAGGAGAGCAGGCAAATACACCCAGAGAACATGAGCTTTAATATATATATATATATATATATATATATATATATATATATATATATATATATAGTAGATTGCTACCATTTAACTTTACAAACTGAACTGCATCAAATAAAGCAGCCAGCATATGTAATAAATCCAGCAGGAACACTAGAAATTTCTAGATGTATATTGAGAGTTGATAAATGAATATACGCTGTAGTATTTTAGAATCTCCCGGGGCTGTGTAAGCATCAGCGAGGCCTGTACTCTGTGCATAATATATCATTGTGTGTTTTGGCTCTCTGTGACGGATTCAGAACGCCGTGTGCACTTCCCACATCTCCTCGTGTACAATGCAACCTGTGGAAGTAAAGTGCTGCTTTTCCCACATTAGCACAGTGGGTTCCCAAATGACAAGCGCAAGCTATGATTACAGCAGGTTAATTTGAAGGGACTCAAAAACTGTAATGTGCCGCAGTAAAATATGCTTTTCTCTTTTGTCATTTGCTTTAAATCCTCTTCCCTACCTCGCTAACATGCTAACATACACACTGTCCCCTGTCTGTCAAAATGGGAGGATTGCCAGCATGTTTGTTCAGGCCAAACACGTACACACATGCCAGTAATCAATATTTCTCTCCATTCCTCCATATTTCATCCCGTTTTCTTTCCCCCTACGTTTCCCCTCCTCCTCATCTCCGTCCTCATCTTGGTCATTAGGACTATATTTACTTCTTCCAGCCAAAAAGAATTCCAATGTCTGCTTCTCTCGCTCGCATTCCACTCAATGCTCCGTCGTCTTTGGCCTCTTAATTCTCTTTTCCATTCATCTGAAGGACTCGTCAGGGTCAACGAAGCAACAGGCTCAGAGACGGATAAACAGAACAGTGGCAGAAAGAGAATTGGAGAAAAGGAGAACAGACCCAGAGAGAAGACAGAATTGGGAGAGAGGGAATATTATGTCAGAGAGCCCAGTGATTCCAAGCAATTGCATTAGCACCTGAGGAGCAGGCTGCCACCAGTCAATTGAAAATGATCTGCTTGTATCGTGCGCATGTGTGTGACTGAAATTGAAAGGAGAGCATGGCAGCATGCAGGCGCTCTCTAACATATCAACTGAACTAACTGAACGCCACTCTCTTTAAAGCTGTGTGCTTACTGTATCAACCATTCATCCATTGACCTTATTTTTATTAGAGCATTGCTCAGAGACCTAAGGACTATAATATTAGCGAGGCATCTCATAAAGCTGGTTATGAAGCATTTGTAAGGTGATCAAACACCCTGATGCTCTGCAGACATCTGCAAATAAAAAAGAAAAACAAAACATCACCTTGAAATCAAAGTTGGTACAAATTGTCAATGCGACATATTTAAAAAAATCTACCGCACATGCAGAACTCCACATTCTGTTAGAACGTTGAAAGAAAATATAAGCAAGAAAATAAAATTTCCTGAGGATGGTTAAGGCTCCAGCAGTGCTGCATGGTGGCGCAGTGGGCAGGGGTTTTGTTTTGTTACAAGATTAATGACACCAGTTTGCATATACATGTTTGTATGTTTTTTCCAAATATTCTGGTTTCCTCCCATAATCCAAAAACATGCTTCAGGTCAATTGAAGACTTCCTTTAACAGCAATTGTGACCATACATTGGACTGATGACCTTTAGCCCAATTTAAGCTGAAGATATATGTATAACAGGTTCAAATAATGACTGGCAGTTGAGGCAGATGAGGTCGTGCCTCATTTATATGAAGAAAAAAATGAAATGACTATATCTATTTAGTAATGTGTACTTTATAGTTATTTTTATTTTTTCTTCAAAATAGCTGAATTTCACATTTAGTGTCCAGCAGCCTGGCTCACAACCCTTCATTCATAAGTAAAAGCTACAGTTTGTATGTTTTTTTTATATAATTTGTATAATTTTTCCAAAAAAACATTGACTGTTGCTAATCCAATCTGGTTAATAAGCTACTCTTGCTCTACACACTTAAAAGCTTATTTGACTTTGTTACACTATGTGCGCACAGTGGTCATTGAAAGTTTAAAATTTGCCATAAATAGCTACATTTAGTCCATGCCTAAATATGAGCCTAAGGGTTTCAGTCATAGCGCCACCTAGTGGTACATGGAATACATGTGGTACATTTGTGTGTGTCATACTTCAACAAACTGTCAAATCGACAGAACATTATTTGTTTTTAATTTATTTGTATGATTTAGTAATTCCAGGCCTTTTACTTTAGCAAACTTCTCCCAGAGATTGTATCGGTTAACCTCCAAAGTCCATTAGGATTATTTTAAGGCATGTGGGATGTTAGATTTTTGTGAAGCTTTTTTGACTTTGTTAAAGGCAGCTGTCAAAAGATGACTATTCACTATAAAGAGGAAGTTGTTATAACTCAACCATGCTCAACCATTTCTGACCAGTCCCAAATTTACCAACTATGTTACCAGTTTATGTCTGAGCACATCTATAGCATTCACTCTTGGTTATAGCACCACCATTTTGTAATAAATGTGATTTCCCTTCCTTTATTCTGATGTGTTTTTCCTCAGACTTTTCCCTCATTCTCCCTCTCAGTTCACCCACTCCGCTCTGGTCGTACCTTTAAGTGTGCTGTGCCATCTTTATGGAATCAGTGTCTCAGTTGCTTCAGTCTGTAACAGTGGATTTAGAAATGGTTATAAGCACTAATTTATGTTGCAGGTTTGTTATTCTTCTCCTCAATGGCGTGGTTTATTTAAAAAAAAAAAAAAAAAAAAAAAAAAAAAACATATGCATCACTCCATGGGTGGCCATCAAATGAAATGTATTATTGAAAAAGGTCAGTTTGGACTTTTTTTTTGCTGGACATCCGAGCAATTAAATCCTACTCTAATAAATCTTTCATGTATCACTGCTGCCTTTGAATTAGAATTTTCTCAACTCTGTGTTTGTTGGTCATATTATAATCAGAATCCCCCCCCCTTTTTCTCTCTATCTTTTTAGGCTTTCTTTGTGCCCTCTCCATTGGCCTCCTCGTTTGTTGCCATGGTCACAGTTCCCATGCTCTCCCTGCTATTGGCCCTGGTAGAATGGGCAGGTCAGACTAGCTCCTCCCCTCATCTCTTGCTCCGGCCCCGAGAGCGTGAACGGGATCCTGTGGCTTCAATGAACTTCAACATTGCAGTAATCCACGCGGGGTCAACTGTCCAGCAGGGGGAAGCAGGGACTGCTGCAGCTGCGGGCAGGGTACCATACCCTGGCTTTGGACGGGTACACAGTAGCTTTGGGGAGAGCGTTGTCACCCAGTGGGGATCAGCAAACGTTATCTGGCTTCAGGTCAGTAAGATCGCATAAATAGGCTGTAATGGTTTCTTGAGGCGGGGGGCATTTCCTTTTTTGATAGGGGGCATGCTTTTCTTGGTTGGAAAAAGTGTAACTAACTACACCTGGTTTATAAAAACTGACTCTTCACACAATAGTAACAAGAACAATTTGTTCAGCAATTTACATTGTAGAATATAAAATTGTAAATCTGGCAAAGATTTCGAAGTTAGTCCAACAAATGTGCAGAAGAGGGACAGGGACACAGCGCGCGATCTCACAGAACTGATATGATTATGACAGACATTTTGTTTGGAAAAAAAAAAAAAACACAACTATATAGAGCCAACTACTTTTGGCCAGCAGATACATCCTTTAGTCCTCCTCATTTGAATGGCAAGCGTCTAGATCACCCATGTCTAAATTCATTCCTGGAGAGCTACAGCCCTGCATGCTCCAACCATTCTTCAATGCTTCCAGTAGTCCAGCTCCAAACAAGCCAAGAGGAGCTCGATCTGGTGTGTTTAATGAACGTAGAACCTAAACTGTGCAGGTCTGCATCCATAAAGGAAAAAAAAAATGGTCTAATTCAATTTTGTTCATTCATTCATTCATTCATTCATTCATTCATTCATTCATTCATTCATTCATTCATTCATTCATTCATTCATCTTCTTTTCCTGCTTTTTCCCCTTTGGGTTCCGAGGGGTCTCCAGTTCTATTAATTAACCTAACGCATGTTTTTGGGATTGTGGGGAAAACCTGGAGTACCTGGAGGAAACCCACGCAAGCACATGGAGAACATGCAAACTCCTTACGCTTTCTAACTGAAAGGCCACAGTGCTACCCCCTGTGCAAATGTTTATGTTTTAGGTTAAATCCATTTACTATGTAAATATACCAATATTCAATAATCATTATAGCCATAAATGCTTTGTATGGGTGTCCCATTTACTTAAAAAGTAGCCAGTTAAACATTTAGAAGAAAATTGTGGGGAAACTCAGTTTCTCTTGTTGTTTTAAAGCAATTGCCACTGCTTTAAAATACCCCACAATCCCTGCCCGATTTCAGTTCAAGTCTACCCACAGTGTTGAAAAAAGCCACTGAAGATAGTTAAGAGGGTGTGACTAGGTCCTGATTACTGCTCACAGTTTGACAGGGCTGTCATTGGAAAGGGTTCATGTGTTTTCATTGGATAAGAGAACACACACTCTCGAATAATTATGAGACAGACATGTCATGACTGTATTTTATGGTGAACATGGAGGAAGCTGAAATAGTCCAAATTATTCAATTAAACTAACATTTTTTTATTTATTTTATTTTTTTATTATTTAAACACTGAAACAGTGTTCAGTACAAATAATCATGTAGAAATCTCAGGATGCTTGCATCTAGGAACAACTAAGCTTCTGTGTTTAAGCACGTGCACTAAACACTATTAGCTTGTTTGTGTTAGTTAGTTTAATTTAGTTTGATTGAGCATCTTATGAAGATTTAATTTTCTGAATAAAAAAATAAAAACAAGTGTGCATTGAGGTTCAAAATTAGCCCAGTCCTTCCATACAGCATTCCTCCCATTCTAGAGGAATAATGCAGAGGATTTTTCATGTCAAGTACTGCCTGTTGCTATGCAGAAGTGATTATGGGACCTTACATTCAGATACTAAATTAAATACAACTCCCTTTATCCCTGAAAGTAATTAACCAACGCAGGTTGAACAATATGAGTTTAGAAAAGTCTGATTAGGAGTGTCTAGCTTAGTAGATGCAGCTGCTGTGCCGTGAATGTGACTTTAACCGCAAAGTGGATTGTGTGCAGGTAAATGACAGCAGTCCCCGGACGCTACTTTCTCAGCTGTGTGACCTGCTCGCTGCAAGGCCGCTTCAGGGACTTGTGTATGAGGATGAGAGACCCCTCCCACTGACTTCTGGGCCACTAGCCCCCATGCTGGAGTTTGTCTCGGCCCAGACCGGCCTCCCCATTGTTGCAGTGGGAGGGGGAGCAGCTCTGGGCAGGGTACCACAGGTATGGGCATCTACAGAATTAAAATAATAATAACAACAATAATAATAGTCTTAATGATTATTAGCGCCATCATTTTCCCGTTGAAAAGCAACTTTTGTAAATACCCTTTCAAATTCCAAATGTGTTGAACTCACTGAAAACTAAACCAACACAATATCTTTGATTATCTCACACTACAAGATGTTGTCATTTTTCATACAAGGGGAGAAATTATTTGAACCCCCTGCTGATTTTAAATAAGGAGAAGTAAAGAAAATTTTGAAACCCACATGCTAGAGCATTTTTAACATATGCATTCAGGATGTTGTGCATAAAAGCTGTTGTTCTTTCTGAAATTGAAATTGATGATGTTTATCATGTAATGTCACTCTGGTGTTAAGGGAATGCAAATTTATTCCAATACAAGCTACATCAGAAATTACACAACATATTTTTTTTTACCAGTTTGCATTCAGAAATGAAATTATAAAAAGCAGATTGAGTCTGAGTGTGATGTGGGAGCTTTTGATGGGGGAAGGTCAGACATCGAAGCTCAATAGCCATGTTTCCCACTAATCTTGAAAGACGTTAACCAGTTCTCCATCTTACACAATGTGGCCCCATCTAGTATAAGCTTTAAAAAAAATTAAACTTTATTTTGTTTTGGTGCTCATCATTTTATAACGATTTTGAAGTCAGTCAGGTTTAGCTTTGAGTTAAATCGATTTCATGATTCCTTTATTGAGGCGTGGTGGTGTGTGGACCTAATATTTAGGGGCTTTATATAGGGTTTGAATATTTTGATTTTATTTATTTTGCAATATTTATTATATATATATATTTTTTAAAGTAAACTGTATTTCTATGGTGGCTATTATTCCCAAACCTGTTTCTCTGCAAGCTGTTGGTGTTAATGAGCTCTAAAGCGTGCAGATAGTGTTTGGCTTGCTGTGTGCTACAAGGGCATTGTTTGTTAATGGTACTGCCTGAGGATGACTGTTAAGCAGACACAGATAGGGCCGCTGCCGCCTCTGTTGGGGCCTGATGAGGGCACACTGATAACTGTAAGAAGGGGTACTGGCATTACAAACATCCATTTGGATAAATAGCTAGACCAAGGGTCATGCATTACTGCTGCAAGCCAGAGGCCCCACTCTTTTTTTCCCCTTGTGTGTTCACTGAAGTGGTTCTGTCTGGGTTTTGTAAATTCAGTACCTTGCCTCAGCATTTATGACAGGTTCTCTTTAGCACGGTATACACCCGGCCAAAGTAAAAGACACGCATTTATAAATATTTACAGAAAACCTTACCAGCTCCAATACCTTGAACCTTCTTCTTGGTGCTGCAAATTAAATTGAACGTAGACACTCCGTTTACATAATGGCTGGAACTTTTCTGTGATGCTTCATGGATAAATAAATAGACTTCAGTCAGAGGAAACTGAGTCATTTGTCTCCTTAATTGCACTGCAGAAGTCAAGCTCTGTCTGCTGTTACGATTAGAGAGTGTCACATTAGAAACAGTTCATAAGAAATCTAGTTCCCATGATAGCTCATTCAAAAAATGAGTCAAGTGTCTTTAGTTTTTTCTCTCGGGAAATGTCATTGTTTACTTTCTTAATTACTCTGCAGGAGACTGGTTCAATCTTCCTTCAGTTCAGCTCTTCCACCGCGCTCCAATTGGAAGTGATCTTTGAAGTACTGGAGGAATACGATTGGACGGCCTTCTCTGTGGTGTCCACCCGTCACCATGGCTACCAGGACTTCCTCTCAGTAGTGGAAGGTTTGACCGACGGGTCCTTCATCGGCTGGGAGAAGAAGAGCATAGTGATGTTGAATTTAACCGATGACCCTGGAGGTGTGCGCACACAGAGGCTGCTGAAAGAGAGCGAAGCACAGGTAGAGGAAGGTCAATGTGCTTCTGTCACGCAAATTGAATCATTCCCTCCCCCTGACTTCACTTCCTGTCCATAACCAGTTACTTGTCTTGTTCTTCAGCCCGCATTCTCCACCATAATATGGTGCCCTCTCTGTGTCCTTTCACCATTCACATTCTCATTCCAATCTCTACCTATATTTGTGTAATATGCACGGTTGTGTGTTGTAGGTTGTCCTCTGTCTCCCCTAGCTTCAGGCTGATTTTGTTCTGTGTCTATGTGTGTGTGAGGGTGTTATTGTGCCTTGTGGGCCGCAGTACATTGATGTCAGTGTTAATATGACACAGAGCCTGTGGCGGTGCAGCCAGGTGACCTGTGCATTCGATTGAGTCTGCAGTGCTTCTGCTCAATTACACACATTCACACACAGCAGAATGAATATTGCAAACATACATAAAATATGCATTTGTTACACAGTGTAGGGCAGATGCATTGTTAGATCTATCTGGCAACAGTGTCAGAATTGCATAGTGTACTTCTTCCTTGTGAAAAAAAAGTTTGTCAGTATATCTATGTTCAGCTTTTTTCTCATGTTGATACCATTTTTTAATTTCAGTTCAGTATGTTAAGGGTTGTGATTTCATGCATGCAAAATAACAAATGCGTGTAACTGAGTAGTGCGGATTCTTGGTAAAAAAAATTGTACACACCAGATTTAAGACCAAATTTGAAGCTATTATTTCCTGAAACATCCCAGAATCCCCCAAGAATTCAATAATTTTGTGGACCATTTATCAAATATCTGACTAATAATAAATAAACTGATCAGAACTACACATTAAAGCCATCATAGTGTAATGAACTGATTTCTTGCCGGTCAATGGTTTGTTATTGTGGCTTTTTGTGTACTTACCGTCCATGTACCATCTGGTCATTTATGGAGGGGATGAGACCTGCAGATCGAGGTCTTACATAAATATCATCAGTAATAGTACCCTTAATAAGATTACCCTTGGGTGGCATGATGCACCATAACTTACAGATTATTCGTTTATAACTGAATAGATGCCCAGACAGTTGTGATCATTGGTCTTATGATTTCAATTTACGATAGCAGCTTGAAAAGGTTTTCAAAAGAAGATGTCACTCAAAAAGGGTTGAATGACACAGAAAGTAAGCCATCAACTCTTGCTGTGTCTCAATATGGGTTCTACATCCTTCAGAGGTTGCAGTCTACCCATTCCTCGAGGCAATGGTTTTGGAGGATCCTCCTTAGGCTGCATCAACTATTGGTAAACAGGACGACAAGATAGTTTTAAAAAATCCCTTGTTATTTCAGGTTTTGAATTCTTGTTTTGCTGTCACTGGCTTCAATAAGATTTTTTTGTTTGTTTTTAGGAAAAAAATTTCAATATTTGTTATATTGTTCTGTGTTTATATACAAAAATGTTTTGCATTTCTTGCAAATAAAAGCCAACATTTGAGTTTTACTCTATTAATTGTTTACATCAGAGACAGGTTTCTTTATCTAATTTCATAACACTTGAAACAACTTATGAACAATTGCTAAATTTCTAAACTAGAATTTAGATCTTTGAGAAGACTTGTATTTGTTTTCCTCTGAATCAACCAAAATTGTGCTGCTTTCACATGCTTCGATGCTTCAAATAATCTCTCCTGACAAAACCTCTGCCTGTCTGAAAAAGCCTTGTGCTATTCTCTGAAAACTTTCAGCATTGTTTTTTTTTTCACAACTGTAATACCCAGCTGTTTTTGGGAAGTTCAATACTTTAATTCCTTAAAATAATGGACACCATACAACCCATTACTTCCTAATGAATATAATGGCTCTGTTTTTCAATGGGGAAGCTTTTTTCCTACATTCAGATGTGCTGAGAACACTTGAATGAATGCCTCAAACAAACTTAAGATAATGTGACTTGAAGAGCATTTGAGGCAAAGTCAAAAATATATGAATTTTTTCGTTCATTCACTTGTTCATTTTCTTTACCAGCTTCTTCCTTTTCATGGGCACAGGATCTGGAGCGAACTTTGGGTAAAAGGCAGGGTATGCCCTGCATAGTTCGCAACACACACATTCACTCCTAAAGGGTGTTTCAGGAGAAGGTAACCATGATGTAACACCCAGAACTAATTAACCCGCATTCTTATATATTCGGTGTTACGACCCTGGTTATGTGAAAGGCTAGGGGTAGGAGGGCGTAAGAAATAAGTTAGTTTAATAAAAATAGTGACTAATCTTTTTTGTAGATTTAGAAAGAAGCATTGGAAAGCACCAAAGGATATTTATTGGCAACATTGAATAAAGAAATATAACATTGACCAAGACACTATGAACACTACTTACAAAAGAAGGCAGTGGTGCACAAAAACCTAACCTAAACAAACTATAACTAACAAGAAGGAAGGTACTTCGTTCCCCTCCAGCCGTGTACCATAAATAAATAAAAAAATAAAAATAAACAAACACAGGTATTATGGCTGCATAATCAAAACAATATCAAACAAGTGCTCGCTGGAAAGCGTAACCGCTATTAGAAAGAGGCACTAGAACAAAGACAAGCGATCAGCTGGTAGAACAATGAAAAGTCTCCCAGACCAACATGTAGTCGCGCTGGTATCACTGCCCGGCGGACCTCTGAATTGCAGTGATTGCAGCAGGAGCAGGTGGATCCTTATTGGTTCCCTGATATCTGGAATCTCCTTCCAGGGTGATGACATATTGAGTCACAGGTGAACCTTATTAAAGTGAGTGGAGCCTGTGAAAGAAAAGCAATGGAAAAAAAAAAAAAACAATTGTTGCAGCCGTTCATGTTGGAAAATTTGTTTGGATTCTTTATTATTTTTATTGATATTATTATTATTCTAATAATAATTATTATTGTTATTGAGTGTTTATATTTGTATCTATTCTAATCTTATTTTATTTGGATATTTAACATCTAATTATTATATCTTGAGACATAAGCCACACCCTATGTAGGCAGGGTGGGAAGATGAAGTAGAGAGTTGTGGTGGTGGCAGCAATTTTTTTTTGACCACACAGTCACATATATAGACCCTATTTGATTCTTGGAGATTTTCGTTAAGAATTATTTAATATTCGTTATTTTGTATTTGTCATCTTATTTTGCGGAGGACCAACTCAACTTTTGTGGAGGACCTTTTGTTAAAATAAATTAATTAATTCAAAAGTTGGAGTTTGGACTGTGTGCGTAAAAAAATGGACATCATCGTTTCCATCATCGGACGGCTCTATTCGAGATATAAATAATCGGCACCTCCCAGGCCGTAACATCAGGTACAATCCTTCTCTCATTAACTTAGTCCAAACCTGCCTCGTCCCACTTTCCACCACTTCTCCACACGCGGTGCCAACTTGGAAACACCCAAATAACACAGCACACATCCTCACAGACTAACATGGGTCGAAATAACGAGCTCCTGAAGTGGAATCTAGAATTTCATTAACCTGTTGGAATTGTGGGGGAACTGGAGTACCTGGAGGAAGCCCATGCAAGCACGGGCAGAACATGCAAACTCCTTCCAGACCTCAAACCAGCAACCTTCTCATTGTAAGGCTGCAATGGTATTTACTACACCGCTGTGATTAATTTTTAGACAGGAAGAAATGTACTGTAGACCAGAAAGGATTTCAGAAACCTATTGATGTCCCACAACAAGTAGTTTAGCAATCCAGGTTTAACTCAACCAAGGCTCTTTCCCTCTTTTCATTCCTCAGTTTCCTCTCTCGCTTCAATAAAGTCCAGTCCAATAAAGCAAAAATCCAAACAATATACTTCAACCCTTGACATTGAGAAAAATTAAATTGAGGCCCGTTGCTTTAAAATAGTATTTTTTACAGTGTGGCACCCAACGAAATCAGATAATTATTTATTAAGTCTTCTAGTAAGCTTAGATTCAGGTTGGATTATATAAATCTTGATATTGTCTGTTCTATTCTTGGTTCTCTTTTGCCCTTTTCTCTTCTTTTTTTCTGTGTGCTCCTCTCTTGGGGTTTCCCCTCCTGTGCACTTTAAAGGTGAAGTCTTTATTCAATCACTCAGTACCTTCTTTTCTATATTTCTCTTTTCTGTATTTCTGTAGATATGATTCTTTTTAATGTTTCTACATCTTAGACATATATTTTGAACATGGTGGATACTGGTTGCCCTTCGTAATACCTCAATGGTAAGAAAAACAAGAATGGAAGTCAGTGGCTTTTGTTTTCAGCATTATTCAGTGTACACTATGGTAATAAATGATTGAATTCACAGATATTTGAATCTCTTCCATGGTCACAGGTGAATAAACTCAAGCCGCAAGGAAGAACACTGCATTAGTGAAAGAATGGGCCACTCTTGGGAGTCCAGTTGTGAAATTTAGTTTGTCAGAGTGGTGTTATAACAAAGTGAAGCTATTGGACAAGACAGGAGCCAGACATGAAGTAGTAGGTCACATAAAGTGATAGAGTGTGGTGAAGAAATTCATGTCTTCATCTGGAAATCTGCTGCATGAGGCGAAGTTTGGTGGTTTCTAGGAAAACTGTTATTGACTGACTGCACTGAGCATCAGTGTGTGACCTCTCAGATGTGTTTCTGGAAGATAGGGCAAAAAAGTCAATAAGTACACCCTTGAACCTTGAAAATCCTTCATCAAGGAGTTGAAGCTGTTATTGCTGCCAAAGGTGGGGTGAAATCATGTTATAAACCAAGCAAGAATGTGTGAAAAATGTAGGAAGTGTACTAGATGAGGATGGGCACTTGGATTGGTAAGAGTCCTAGGCTTTGGGGTGTTGGGTGAGTTGGTGATAGAGTCCAATCTTTATGTTCCCTAGCAAACGGAAGGCATTTTTTTTTCTGATTAGCCCATCGATAAGTGGTTTTCTTAAGGCTACAGAGAGTTTCAGCCACAATCCCTTGATGTCTGGTCACATTGTGTGTGAAATACTATTCACTATTAAACATGGCCTTGAGTTCTCCCGTTTTTTCAATCATGATCATTAAGATCACTAAGATCACATAAGCCACTTATCTTGAAGATCCTTCCAGTTTTTAGTGCTCTTAACCCAATTTTGGTAGCTTCTGCAATCTCTTAGATGTTTTCTCTATTTGATTCTCACCTATTCCACAGCCATGGGATGGCGGAAATAAGTGAAAGTGACATTAGGACCAGGAATGGAGGGACCCACACAAGGAATTTGTGCTCTGCATTTCACCCATCCAAGTGCACATACACAGCAGTGAACAGGTGCTTGGGTAGCTGTGGGGAAACTGGTGACTTGCTCAAGGCTACTACAGTAATGGTTGTCACAGCTTGTCAGTTGTCTCTCACCCCACCTTTGAACCAGTCAATCACCTTATCCACTAGACCACGACTGGTAAGCAATAATAAGCAACTCATTACACCAGTTGGTGTTAAATAATTTGTTGCCAACTGAAAGATAATCACCCATGCTGTAATTGTCCAATGGCTCAGATAAAGCATTGTATGACTCAGTATTTTCAGATGTGATCTGACAGCAAAGACTATTTATGTACACAAATGAATAAAAAGTAACAGAGTTTCTGAGCCTCAAATAGCCTATTTTAATAAAGAGCACACAGAAATGTTTTCTGTTGTCACCATAAAGCATAATAACTGATAAACTGTTCTTCTGTGTAATAATGGTGCTTTCCAAGAGCCAGAAGCATGCCCACAGCCAAACCTCTCTTTCTCGATTCAGACAGCATCTTTTGTCGACCCGTGAGTGTGCTTCAGATACTTAACTCTCCAGGTTGACTGCAGATCAGTGAAAGTAGATAAATCATCTCCTAAATGGCAGAATAACAAGGAACTGGTGGATTTTCCTTGAGGTACATGTGATATCGACCAACTGTAAGCTATGTGATGTAATTGTGAAAAAGGTCTTTTCACTAAGAGATCCATTTTCATTCATCTGAAAAAGTGCACACTGTAGTGCACCAGTCTACACTTATCCATGTATTAATTCTTGCACAGAACACTTGGTTTTCAGTAATCCTATTAAACTGTTCACAAACCATTAATTTCATTGCTTTATAGACTTCAATTCAGATTCACTGATGCAAGCAACTGCACTCTCTTTCTGTTGAGCTCCATTTCATCAACACGTGCTCTCTGAACTCCACTCCCACAAGGTTTCAGTCCAATCTTATGCAATGTGAATGAAGGTAAAGATTTAAAACAAAGAGAGCAGGGACACTTGTCAAACACTATTCAAGTGAACAAATGGTGACAATCGAATAGAACCTAACATGATTTAGCAGCATAATCAACAAGACTCTATTGTAACCACATTAACACATTTGTAATCTTGTGCAGAGAACTGAAATCTTTTCCCTTGAGCAGCTCGAGATGTGACACAGTTATAAATGTGCTGTCAGCAAAAAAGGTTTCTCTAAGATTTCACAGCAAATCAAAAACTGAAAGCTGTTGCAAAGTGTTTAAGTAATTGCTAAAATGGAAAATGGAGTCGCCTAAATGGAAGTTTTTGTGATTATGCTCACCCTAAACAGAGATTGCACACTTATCTGTAATGCTCCTGAGTGAGTTAGGCTTAAAATTTAATTTTAGGGCTTTAAAAGATATGTGATTTAGCAAAAACTAAAGGCAAAATATTTATTTACTTTATCTTTCTTCCTCATTCTACTCGTACCTCTACCATTGTAGTGACTTCTTTGTAAGTCTCTTCCTGATCCTCTCCTCTTCTTCCCATAGGTGCGTTTGTTGTACTGCTCTCAGGAGGAGGCTGAACAGGTTTTCCAGGCAGCCTGGGCAGCTGGTCAGGCGGGTGGCTCACACATCTGGTTTGCTGTGGGGCCGGCGCTGGCCGAGCTGGGTCTTACCGGGCTCCCAAATCGTCTGTTTGCGGTTCGGCCACAGGGCTGGAGGGATGAACCCCGTAGACGCATCGCCCGCGGGGTATCCATTCTCACTCATGGAGCTGTGGCCCTCCGCAAGGACTATGGGGCAACGGGAGGGCCGCATTTCGTCACCAACTGCCAGACAGATGGAAACAGGACACAACGGATTCGTGGAAGGATGAGGTGAGAGACACGTTTTTGTCATATCTGGTATTTTTCAAAGCATCAGTGGGAAGAGATCTGAAAGAATTAGACATAAGTTTAGTGAATATAAACAGTGTTTTAAGTGTTGTTTAAAATTTAAATTGAGCATTAAATCACTCCCTTTACAGTCTCTTACCTATGTTAGTCCCTCACAAACAACCTAAAATATTATTTCCCTCAAGACAGAATCTAGACTTATTAATCACAGCTGCCCACAATCCAGGGGGATAATCTGGAAGGTTCCTCATTTTGTTATGGTTGTCAAATTGTAAAAGAATTTAAATTGTTTTAATAGAAGACAAGGAGGGCAAAAAACGCAGCAACAATGGCAATTTCTTATAAATTATTCTGCGATGTGGTTGTCCTAGAATCAGAGGTTTGGCGGTTCGATCCCTGCCATTCTGGTCGTGGACAAGCCACTTCACCTATATTGCCATGTATGGATGTGTGTGACTGATTGGATGTGTTTGGTGGAGGGCAGGAGGTGGTAGGTGTGACATGCCAGCCATGTTCTGTCACCACCAGTGTGTGAATTGGGATTGAATAAAGAAGGCATTATTATTATTATTATTATTATTATTATTATTATTATTATTATTATTATTATTATTATTATAATTGATAAATCAAGCAATTAAACAAAGGGTTAATTTCCATGTAATAAAAATCTGTGCACCAGAGGAGAATGTGAAGAAGAGATTGCGGCTTCCTTAGTAGTGTCTTTTTAACTCATCCAAATGGGTATGTGCGTTCTCTATTTTCCTCCTCCTCTTCCTTTAGCGTATGCTAAAGAATACCAATAAAAATAGTAACTTCTAATAACCAGACAATAAGTCAGAAAAGCCAAATAGGGATACCTTTCAAGATCCTAATACCAGGACATGAGTAATCTAATCAGAACACAACAGGCTATGTGTTCAGGGAACACACATAGAAATGATGACTCAACAGTCAATTGCCATTAACAAACACAAAGCTGGAGAGATAGAAAATAAAACAAAAAACAGCTGAGGAGCATGAGATACTTACATGTAAGGCCTTTAGATTCACACACTGGTCCAAATTGAGATTTGCATGAATCTATAGATGGTTTCTCAGCAGGGTGCCCTATGTTTGGGACGAGGAAATTCTGATGCAATGACGTTCCCTGCCTAAAGATGGCATTTGTGGTACAGCTAAGGCACTCCACATCATACGGCGAAATGGGAAAGAAGAAGACGATCACAAAGATGAGCTCAAAGAACATTTAAAAAAAAAGTAAAGGATGTCGAGGTGTTTTTACAGTTCATGGCTGATCATAGGGAGCTGTTTGACAAAAATATGGAGAAAAGAGAGGATTTGTGGCAGACTATTTCTTTTCAGTTTCCTGTTCGAAGTTGCTATGAGTGGCTTTTTTTTATCCAATATAGCACTGCGAATCTCTATTTCGTTGACATCACTCATTTGGTCAGATGTGTCCTGTGGTGCCTATGGTTTTCGAGTGAGGCGCGAGGTCACATACAACTTCAGACCAAAATTTCAGATCGGTTTGTGTAGAGACCTATACACTGTCAAGTCCCACAACTGTGAATTGAGTCCCGTGCTAATTATTGAAATAAAACAGAACTTTCTGATGGTGTCTCAACAAAACAAAAATAATTGTGATTATGATTTGGGACATCAACAAGACAGTCGATGTCACGACAAACATTTTCTACTGAAGTGATGTGCGCATTGCAAGCTGATTTTGCAGCACGTTTCCCTGGAAGCAGTTTTTAACTGAACATTATACCCCTGTTTTGTCCCTGATCCCATAACCCCTTTTTCAATTGATTTTAACCCCTTTATTTATTGATGATTGTTTTTGTATTTTTGTAGACATGAAAAGACAAGTATTTCTTTAAACCTCTTTAAGATATACACCTGTATGATCCTGAATTTCTATAAAAAGCCATCTGTTTCATTATGAGAACTATGTTTCTCATGCTCCTCTCATTTGGCATTAACCTTCAACTTTTTTGTTTTGTTGCATTAATATTAACGCAGGTTATCCAGAATGACACTCTCTAATGAGAGTGAAAGAACTGCACCTTTGGGGCAGGGACGTCCTTTCCTCCCCCATTGCTCTACAAGCCTCTGTGTGTTTAAGAACACAGTGTGGAGGGAAGGGGAGAAACAGTAGATTATTTGTCCAAGTGTCTAGGCTGAGACTAACAGGGGAATAAACAAAATAGCCCACTTATAATCAAAGTGTCACTTTTGCTTATTATAAAACAGTTTACCTTGCTTTAAAGACTTCACAGCCCCAGGAAATCAAGGTCTTAGAGCAGAAATCTGTAAAAGAACATCAAAGCAGACTGACATAGATCTTTGATGGTACAAATGATGAATATTTTCTTCTCACAAGTTCCAAGCTTTTGATTTGAAACTTTAATTAATGCTGGCTTTTGAATAAATGAAATACATGTAATTGTTATAAAATATATGATGCATGTCAGAAAATAAATATATTAATCATCATACCGGTGCCTGCTACCAATAAAACCATAGCACGTCCCTCTCAAATAATGACTGGAGGACTGTCACGGAAGTCACAAAAATTCTTAATTTATTCTGTCTTAAATCGTCAAGGCTCTGTTCCCTCTTTTGAGTCAGGGGCCTTTTTGTGTGTTTTTTTACTAGTTTACAATTTGCTCTAATGAATTACCTTTTTTTGCAATTTTTTTTCATTACATAACATATTAGTTTCACAACAGAACCTGAAATTGTACAAAAAATTAATAAATACAATGCAGGGTCTTAAATGTTAAATTTTCTTTATTGCAATCTCTGTATATGAGAACAAACTGTCTTTATGTTTCTTAAATCTAAATTGTTTGGACAAAATAAATATTCAATAATCCCCCAAAATATGAGACAAGGTCAAAACAATGTGACAATTGTATAAAAAAAAAACATCCAAAAAATGGAAATTTGATGAAAATGGATTTGGAAAATCACAAGCCATATCACAGGTCTTGTACTTTCAAGGGTTATCCCTTCTTTTGACTGCCAGATGGCACTGATCTGGAATCTGAATGTAGCAGGTCTTTTAAAACTAAAGCTAATAAATGTTCTCAAGCATTAGATTTAGCTCTGTAAGTGATAGATAGTCTTTCTTTACATTTTAATACAATATGTCAACGTGTTTTCTGTTTTTTATTTGCCTTTTGTTTTATTCTTTATTTTAGAATTTTCCTTTTTGTTTCATTTTTGTTGTTTACTTTTCGATGTTGGAATTATGTTCTTGTACCTTTTTAATCTATTTGTCTATTTCACTTATTTATATGTTTCTGTTTCAATTTGCATGTTAGTGTTTTTTTTCTTAGAATTGTGATTTTTTTACAGCCACCATAAAACTTTATTATGTCTTTATAATAAAAAACCAGGAAATGTGTCGTTCTTGTTTTGGCATAAATTAATTGGAATTACCTTCATCACTGTCTTGTGTTAATTTTTTTTGTGCGCACTTCTCAAATTTGTCCTCAGAGTGCTTAATATGTATTTTTGCTGTGCTGTTTTGCCCCTAAAAAGCTTTGTCCTGTTTTACAGGTACTTCAGTAACATCACTCTTGGTGGGCGGGACTATTCGTTCAATAATGATGGCTACCTGGCCAATCCCTTTTTGGATGTCATCTCCTACACGCCTGGGAGTGGCTGGGAAGATGTAAGAACTCATCAATATTCTCTTCCTGTTCGTTCTTGTGTAACCGCTGTTATAGATTTGTAATGGTTAGGACTAGATGCAGCATTGCAGTGAGCACTGCAGTGCCCTGGAATGCATTCTAAAGGAGGTCTACACATCATTCAAGATGTCCGTTTACGACAGGCTGATTTTTGCACTTTGTTAATTACAATTATGAATGAGGGCACAATGCATTGGGATTTGAAAGTAATGACAGAGCATTGCTCTAATAAAACGTGCAATCATAATGATGTGCTTGCTGTCTGAGAGATGAAAACCTAATGTTCCGGTTTGAAGCAGTAAGACACATATTGAAAGCAGTTTTAAAATGATATACAACTTGACACTATGTTCATTTCGAAAACCATTTCCCTTGGCAGTTCAGAGCAGAAAAAAAATCCCATTACAATTAACTCAGAACAATGCATCACACTGAGAGAGAGTGAGGGCGAGAGAGAGAGAGAGAGAGAGAGAGAGAGAGAGAGAGAGCCTTTGATGTTGACAGTGCACGTCTGCTCTACCTCACAAAAGAACAGTTAAACCTTGATGATGTAAACCTATAATTATGGATTCACGAGGATGTGCATAATGTACAATTAGCCATGCTTATTAGCTTATACTGCTTATATCAGTGCAAGCACACAAGACCCACATTATAATTAAGATTAGCAATGTTTGTGTTCATTTGTAGCATGCAACTTTACAGTTTTTATTCAAATAATGAACAAGTTGCAGACAAATTATAGGGGATTCAGATTTTCCTATGCATATATTTTATGTTAAGTATGCCTGAGCAGAGAGTGAATGAAACCTAAACAGAAATCCTGGCTTTTCATATATCCTGTGTCTCATGGGAGATTGTGGCTTTACTTATCTCCCGCAGAGCACTGCTGAGACAAAATAACTTTTACGGAACCAAACTGAGTAAATATAGCCTGAGAGAATGTCAGAGACATAAAGGTGTCACTCAAAAAACAGAATTACTAATAAGTTGATGCCGCTAAAACAAGTATAGAGATCCAGACATTAGCATCTGCTACAACAGATACAGGAACTATATATATTCTATTTCTATTCTATTTTATCGTCTTTGTGTGTTTGTTGGTTGTTGTTTCTTTTTTGTTGCCTTTTTTGTATTCCTCATTTTATTCTGTCCAACACCCTGCACGTGTTGGTGTTGAGGTAGTGTTATGGAATAAAACATCATCCTACTAATATTAAAGACTCAAGAGGCAGGATTTGTAAAGAACAGAAAGGAAGCAGGTATATTTATACACTGTCAAGATGGCACAGGAAAGCATGTATTCACCACAAGCCCCCTAGGGGCGCCTGGAGGTTCCATCACTCTGCTTGTTGTGTGTTCTGCCGTGTCAGTAGAGAGAACGAAACTTCAAGGACACACCCCTCATATGTGCAATCTTCACACAGGAAGATCGTCACCCCATGAGCACTATCAGAACTGGCTAAGATTATTTAGTATCATCTTAGATACTAAGATTAGATTTCTTCTTATCGATTGAAATTTTATATCACAGTAGATAATAAATCGATGAACTTCAGTTTCCCCACATGAAGAAATGGGAAAGAAGATGATGACGACAGAGAAGAAATCAAAGAACGCATAGAAAAAAAAATCATAGAAGTCGAGCAGGTTATACTGTTGGACAGGGAGCTGTTTGACGAAAAGGTGGAGAAAAGAGAGGATATGTGGTGCACTATTTTCAATAAAGTTTCCTTTTTTGCAAAGAAAATGTGGCATGACTTTTTTGTTGCCACTATTCGTTCGGTCAGATGCATGATGTCCCATTGCTGCCCGTGGTTTTTGATCAAGGCGTGTTGTCGCATAAAACTTCGCACCGAGTTTCATGTCGGTGTGTATTGGCTTTTATTCTACGCAAACCTAGGTGCTTTGACTTACCTAAATGTAGATGTCTTTACAAGAACAATCACACAACTTCCTGAACCTAAATCTCTATCTTATTACCTGTGTAAGCTGCTTTTCTTACCTCTGCAAATGAAAAATGAAGGTCTCTTCCTGTCTGTATGCTCAAAACAACTCTCAACAGTAAAACCAAAGGTATCGTAATGGAGCAGAAACTCAAAGATGGCAAGCAACAGATACTCAAATGATTGGACGATACATCTTTCCCGGAAGAGTGCTATTGGGAGGTCAATTATGTAAAGTACTGTGGGTGTCCTGTATAAATGAAACTGGTTATTTCCATTGTTTTCATTATTTAAACAGCGCTTATTGGATTAGGCTCATCCTGTCACACAAAATTATGACATTAACATGATAAAACTGATCTCTCCATGCTTTTTGGTCATTGCACCCATCTATTTATATTTTATCTATCTTTCTACAAGAGGTTTTAACATTTTTTGTCAATATAAAGGTAGAAGTAGGTCATTCAAATCTTAACAAAGATTATTAGACGTTCTGACCATAGAACCCTTCAAGCTTACATTGACGCATTAAAGGTGTGCTTCATTCTCTCACTGTCGTATACATATAGCACTTTGATCTGCAGCACATTCTGTCTCACATCAAGCTCTGAAAGGACTGTACAAACATTGATTGGGGAGTGTCCATTTGAAAGGTCAATTGTTGACCACCTGTTCTATTGTTGTTTCTGCACAGAGTTTTGAACAAGTGCTAGACTCTTCCTTCCTGTATGCTCTGCATTCAGTCTATTCAGAATCAGGGAAACGTTCATCTCTTTCTAAACCAAATCAAAAATAGAATTCAATTGTCATCAAATCTCATGTAGTTCCAAACTTAAACGATTATCTTTTTTCCATATAACAAGTCTGCTGGGCAGTATATTATTGATTTCTACTTTCACAGCTAAACTTAAAGAAGACTACTGAAACCGTCACAAATGTGTTTCTAATCAGTTTGTCCTAAAAAGATTCCCTACAACTAAATGCCACACATTATCCTGCACCATAGATTTCAGAATAAAAAATATGCTTATGTAAAACAGATGAATATTCCATGGGTGATCCACACTCATTATTGACAGGTTTCCTGTGTGGTATGTCACGTCCTGTTGAATCTTATTTAAAAATGTACGAGTTTAAGTTGAGGCTAGGAAAAACAAAACTGCAATCTTTGACTATTTTTTACAATGCATCCAAAAGAAATATCAAAATTTTCTTATAACACTAATACAAAAAAAAAAAAAAGAAAAGAAATAATTCCCCCTCGAGTCTATTTGAATGGGATGCCATAAGCACTTTTTTTTGTCAGTTTGCACCCCTCCTCTTCTTTGCAGTTCCTCATGAGCTTGACTTTGATTCATGAAGTTATATATGAGTCACTTCTTTAATGTGATGGCTGTGTTTTGGAACATTTCCCTCTGAAAGATAAACTTGATTTCAATCTAAGGTGTACCATGGGACAGGTTTTTATGCAGGATGTTCCTGTACATTGCTGTATTCGTCTTTCCTTCAATTTTTATTTCAGCTCCCACTTCTGCTTTTGAGAAAATGATTCTCCACATCATGATTCTGCCACCACCATGCTTCACTGTAGGGACTGCATTGTAGGTTGAACCTGGCAGGGTCCATTGGGACCCGACAAATCGGGTCGGGTTCGGGCTTAATTTTTATAACTCGACTCAGGCTTGGGATTGGGTCAGGCTCTGTGGTACACTCTCATGTGATACGCTTATATTGCAGCGAGAGATGCAAGAATGGATGCAGTGGAGGTGAAACAGAGGCCTGTCTCTGCCTCGGTCTGTGAGAATACTGGATTGTGATTGCTAGCGGGTGTTGATTAAATTCTCATAACTGCACAGGCTCCTCAGGTTCAGTAATATTGATCCGAAATTGAAGTCTGAAATTCTTAAATTGAAGTGCCATCGTGTTTAAAGTCTCTGATAAAGTTTGTCACACAAACCTTGCTGAAATTCTCTAGAAATTACCGTAATTCCTTTTGTAATAAACTAATGTTGCATCATAGCAAAGTCAGTTCAGGTAAACAGCCTTGACCATGTAACTATTTTATTTTAAAACCTGCCACTTTCATTGTTTTAACCATGTTTTCAGCAAAGATTTTATTAAAAACTTAATTGTCTACATTGCACGTGAACATTGCATAAACTGGATATAATCAACTTCCTTTATCTACTGTAATATTATATGCACTTGACAGAGGGGTTCTTTGTCTGCCGCCTTGTTGAGTTCATTTGAACAGTCTTAGTCTTGGGTCGGGTTCGGGCTCATTAATAAGGCAGTAAACAAGCTCAGGTTTGGGCCGGGCAGGGTCAAACACCTTGTATTCAAAACAAGGAATTTACTGTGTATCTCATCAGACAAGATCAATTTGTTCCGGTGCTTTTCTCCAAACTTCATTTGACTTATTCTGGCTACCTCTTAGCCCTGATTGGTGGAATGCTGTAGAGAGAACTTTCCTTCTGAAAGGAGGAACACTGGAGCTCTAACAGATTTTCGGTCACTTACCAGACCAAACCCCATCTCCTCCAATCACTCAGATTGACAGTCAGCTCTAGTAAGACTCATGGGAGCTCTGAACTTCTTCCATTTACAGTCAGTGGAGTTTACTGTGCTTTTTTGGAGAAGAAAAGTTTCTCTATTATTCTCTAGATTTGTAATTGACACAATCGTGTCTCTGAGGTCTAAAGACACTTTCTTTCTCTTCATGTTTTGTTTGTGCTCTGTCAGCCGTGGAACCTAAAACACCTGCGTGTGCCTTTTCCAAATCATGTCTAACCAACTGAATTTACCACAGACGAACAGTTGTGTTTCTTAAACTTCACTCTTTTTTTTATCTCTGTTTAAAATGCTATAAATATACAAATGCTACAAGTATAAAGATGCTACAAATATACAAATATTCATATGAAAATTTCCTTAAAAAACAACCAAACACAATGCAATTCCTCACAACACAACCAGTCAATGTTACTGTTGGAGAATTGGGCCGGGGAATAGAATTTTAGCAGGATTTTGGCATAAGGATGACAGGCATAAGGAGGCAGCACATGCCCAGAAGTGGTCTCAAGAGGAGCAGTGCTTCACTCCACTGACTCCACTTTGTATACTAATCACAGTTGTATTTGTGTTGCCATGCCTCTTTTTTGGAGAAAGTTAGCAGCTGTAAACATGTTGGTTTTAAACAGCATTTAACTTTGTGCTCTGTACGGTGAGATAATGAAAATGAAGAGGTTTTTGTATTTGAAGGTAGGTTCGTGTCCCATTGAAGGCAGGTTTTTAATCTATGCTGACTCCACCCATCTAGGGACCCAGGGTTGATAATGATGAGACACAAGGCCCTAAAATGTAATAAAAGTATTGGTAAAACCTGCATTTAATCAATTTATTGCAATTAAAATAGGGCTCTCTTTGTTCTTGAAGAGGATTTGATTTTTGTGACTTTCCAAAGACACGATTTTGCCATTCCACTGAGCATTTGCTGATTCCACACAGCCAGAATGTGATTGGTGTATACTCTGGTGAAATAACCACCAAAGTTAAGTAAATGTCAAAATGGGCATTCATAACTTTAATTGACCTTTTGTGCATTGACAACTAAAAAATGTCTGTTTTGATAATACTTCTACTGGAATGTTTGTGCTGAATATCTTGATTACCATTAGCACAGTCGTTGAAATACAAATATTATTTATGCATTTGTGGATTTGTGCATCTCAAATCTTTTTGCGGAATTCTACTGCAGCAAGGAAAAAAAAGAGAGGAGCCAGAAGCATCTTCACCACCCATAAAAATGAGTTTCCTCTAGCAGATTGCAGATTTAAGGAATCACTTGTGCAGCATCTGTGAGAATTTATTATTTGTTTTTTTCTATATTTCTTCTCTGGATGTATTATTATTTCTAATATTTGATATCCAAAAAGAACTTTTCATACAATGCCGGAATGTGCTGGAGAGCATTGATGGTCTTGAATATTTTTTTTTGTTTGTTTGTTTGTTAAAATGATCTTTTTTTTTTTTCAAATAAAATTAAGTTTTAGAAATTCCCAGAGTAACTTCTTGTAAAGCCAATTCACTCGGATAACAAACTTCCTACATAAAATAGATCTGTTCAAGATTTAGGCCCTAGACTCACAATGAAAATTTATGGGATCGTATACGGCAATGCGAAAGTTCCCGCCATGCAACCTGACATGCGATCTTGCATTACATGATGTCAGTGAGCTTTTTGTTTCATTCAATATGAAGCAAATGTACATTTTTAGGATGTCAGTGTTGCCTTAAAGTAGATTGTGTTATAATTTAAGTGAGTTTTGTAGTGAATTGTTTTTAAACAATGTGAGGTGTAACCACATGCAGTTAAATTCTGTATTGTTCTGGAGTAGTGTGACTGCCCATTAGGCTGAGTTCCATTTCTCTCAATTACTCCAACCCGTAATCCTTAACCCAACCCCTACCCCTATGCCCTTGAAGGCTAGGTGAGGGCAAGTGGAAGAGCTGAAACATAGCCATATTCATCAGAAATGGTTCTGAAAGATAATCTTTACATGCCGTGTGTGAGTCTGCTATAAAAATATATATATACAGTATATATATATATATATATATATATATATATATATATATATATTTTTTATGGTTACATTAATTTTTCTGGGCACGGAACATCATAACTGACATAATGCAACATTTGTTCATTATTTTGTCGGGCTATGGGCCTCTTACTCCTTCATTTAGAGTGTGGTTTTGGATTTACTGTGACAGAGAGGGCGGTGTGGCACTCAGCCTTTTTGTCCAAAACATTTGTCCAAATTTGATTTGGGACACTCCTTGACCTCACATGAACACGCAAAATGGAAGGTTATAGGGAAGAAATGGAACCTTATTGTTAAAATGGGTTTGTTTTATGACAGGTGACGCAAAAACTAAAGAGTTGACCCTCCCCCCCCCATCTTTGACATCTGGTGCCAGATTTTAGGAAACTGGTTTTAGTTTCCTAAAATGCCTATAGGTAGAGTCGGTTCAAGGCTGAAATTATTGGATCCCGCCTGCCCATGCATTTCTCACGAAACCGTTAACAAGTGGAGATGTTTGAAAAAAGCCAAGCACATTTCTAGAAACCCCTTTTGTATCTGCCTGGATTTGTACATGTGTGTTTATGCTGTGTAAATCTGCGAGTGGATTTGTTCGAACCGGTCCAGGGCAAAAGCGCCTCTTTTCATCCTCCTCTCATGGGGACGTTCAGAGGGACGGGGGTGTCATGGCAGCGTGTTTGTGTTTCACCCTGTGAAAGCATTATCCGTTCCCGGGGGATGATGCTGTTTGATCGGGCCTCTGCTACATCAGCCTCTGCCCCCTCAGCTTGGGCCCTGATCTCTGCTGCTTCGGCTCTTTGTTATTCACCGCAGGCTCTCGGCTTCTCCACACACACTCCAAGTCCCCTATTTCACTCGTTTTGTCGGCCCACATTCCAACATAGAGAATGGTTTAGACGTCTGGCTTCCACTGACACGGATCTGCCCTGAGAACCCATTGCATTTTGTAAGTAGGAGAGAGTACGAATAAATCAAGGGGAAAGGAGTAAGATCAGAGAAGAGAAATCCACCAGCACATTTAAGCACATTAAAGAGTATTATTAGGACATGACACTAAACACTCCATCATTAGCATTTTATCCCTTATGGAACTGTTAAACCGTACCTTGCCTGCTGCTTCAGGACATGCTGTGTATATTTTATGAAGCTGTTCAAATGTCCTTCATACAAGACTGTCACCTGTGGAGATGTGTGGTTGGGTCACTTCCCCGGTGGATTCGGAGCTGGTGTTATCATCTCATAACTGAAGCTGACAGTCACGTCCTGTACACTATGGATGGCGGGTTTACAGACTGTAGAAGTGAATGGTTAAAGGGAAGAGGACTAAACAGAGGAACCAACATGTGTTGGTCTATCTTTTGACACCCAGGAGCTCACACAATACAAAACATGCTCAGGGCCTAGTTGCCTCAAGCAAACCACTCAAGGGTTGATTTCCTGTTAACCAAGGGAAAGTTTTGCATGTGCTTCATATTGCCTTTTTTGTTGCTTGAGATCCAAAAAATTGACTCCTTGCTTTTTTTGTTATAAAGACGTAGCTCACTGCTGTATGCTACTGTTAATTAAATTGTTAATGTTATTTCCTTCACATAAACTTATCAACTCTGATGAAAAATTGTTTCTAGTTGGCAACAAATTCTTACAAGTATGTAGTAATTGTCAAAAAAAAGTGCCATTTTGGAGTGACCCTTACTAGAAAATGGTGAGACCCATACAAAACCCATCCAACAAGACACAAAGCAGTGAACAAATGCACCAAGAACACACCCAGAATAGTGGGCAGCCATGACTGCAGCGCCCAGGGAGCAGTCAGGGAAACTCATAGTTATGGTTGTGACAGGTGGGAGACAGTGAGGTTCGATCAATTCCCAATGCAGCTGTGGACTGGCTGAACACCAGTCGATCACCTTTAAATGCCATCAGGCATTTAGGAGAAAAGGACTAATGGAGAAAGACTAATGAAAGTTGGCTCATAAAAGGTGGTGGTGCTCATCCAACTTTTTCATAGTGACTTCTCACAGAAAAATAGGAAAGAAGAAGAAGCGCATGAAGAAGATATAGAAGAAATCAAGGAACATATCTAAAAAAATCACAGGGGGTGTTTTGACAATCGGCATAAAGATTACAAAAATGTAGGGAAATTTTTGGTGATATTGCCTTTGACCACTTTACTATTTCCTCGACCTAGAGGAAGAGCGCTGCTAATCGAACACTGAAAATCTGAGAGAAAAAAGGATACATTGCATGACATAATGAATAATATTGAGGCTAAGGAGCAAGTTTGACAGATTATTCCCAAACATTTTTCTCTGACATCTTAGTTATAGAAATAAAAGTGTGACAACCACCCAATGAGGGTAGGTCTAGCAGGCATCTGCTCTGACTGCAACCATTTCCTACTCTATTTATTTCAATTACATTCCTAAGCCTTGACCCACTGCTAATATGCTAATAGTAGCCTTCTTGCTTCTAGTGCCTGGCTGATTACACATGAGCATTAAGAGTCAAGCTCATGTACACATTGCAGATGAGAAGTTTATGTCTTCTTTGTTGGCTGCTGGGGGAATCACACATTTTTACGAGTTAAATGTCTTCCTGAACGGCTCTTGAGAGTTGCTTTGCTGCTGATAGCTGACACTCTTGGCAGATTTTGCTTCTAAAGGAGCATCGTGATCAGAGCTGCGAACAAAGTTTGACTTTTGGGACTTTGAGACAAGACAGTTTTATGTGAAGTGTGTGGTTTATATAAACTGCAACCAGGGTTTTCTGTCCCAAGGAATACACCTGAAAATGAAATATTTGATTGTTTTCATCCACCCTGCTGCTTTTATTGTGCATAAACAAATCCAGGAGCAGAAATGCTAGTAACCCACTGCATGCATTTATTCTAGGGTGTCAGCGACTTAAAATGGTCATCTGATACTCAGTCACAGTACACTCACATATTGTCCACTGCACTGCAGTCTATTCCATCCCAAGACAGGATTAATGTTTTTTTTTTATGGTCTATGGTAGAACACTAACCTTCACTCTAACTGTCTCTCTGTGCAGCAGCCGAGTCCTAATTTTGTCTTGCTAGTTCTCAGCTTATGTCCAGAAAGACATTACCACTGATACTTGCCTAGCCATTCATCTACCTTTTTCATGAATACTCCAAGCTGAAAAGACTCACTACATAGAAAGCTTTTTAGTTTTACTCTAGAGTATCTCTGATGTGTAGTTACTGAGAACTTACACCGTTTTCTGTTAACCGATTATAGACTAGTTTGCAGCGTTATAGCTATTTTCTTGACAAATTTACACTGTGAAAAATGTCAGTAGACCTAACTGTAAAATACTGTTTCATTTAATGTATGGGCATTGTTACAAAACACGCAGTAATTAAAGGTTAATTAGATCAAAGGGTTTTAAATAATTAAAGGTTTTCATCATATTATTTCAACAAACGTATAATTCCTATACTGTTTATAGCTGTGAAAAAATATGGTAATGAGCTGTAATTATTACAACATAAACCTTAAAACTAGACATTTAATAAATGTACAAATATAGTAATGAATCGTAATTATTATAACATACACCTTTTAACTAAACGGTTATAAAGCATAAATATAACAAACTGAAATTTGACACGTATAATCTGTTTTTAAAGCAAGATATTTTTAATTTCACAGTTAAAAAAAATCTGTAAAATTTACAGTACAGCAGATACAATGCCATTAAAACAATGCTACTGTATTTTTTTAAAGTAATGTTTGGCAACCACCGCTGCCTGTATTTTACCGTAAGACTTACGGCTGTTTTTTTACAGTGTATCTCTAACAGAAGACTTTTTCTCTGAGGCTTAACCTTTTTCCTCTGTCACTGATCACATATTTCTAGAAAAAAAGGGAAAACAGAAATGCTCAGTAGGTAAAAAGGGCACGGTCTGTAGAGAATCCTCAGTTTTCTCCCTTCTTCCTCCCTGCACAAGCTTAACCCGTGGACTAAAACAGGCGCAAATGCCTTGCTGATGCCAGAGGACAGAGAAGAATAGTGGTTCCAGCAGATAGAAAGTCAACAGTCACTCAAAAAACCACTCGTTACAATCGATGTATTCAGAAGAGCATCTCTGAACACAACTTCATGAACCTTGAGATCGATGGGATACAAGGAAGACCACACCGGGTGCCACTCCAGTCAGCTAAGAACAGGAAACTAAGCCATCAATTTACTTATGCTCACCAAAACCGTAGAACATTGGAACAGCAATAGAAGATGGGAAAAAGGTTGCCTAGTCTGATTAGTTTCGGGTTCTGCTGCAAAATTCAGATGCAAGGGTCAGAATTTGATGTCAGCATCATGAAAGCGTGGATTCACCCTGCCTTCCATCAATGGTTCAAGCTCCTGATAGTGGTGCAATGGTATGGGGTTTATTTCATTGGCAAACTTTGGGCCCAATAGTTCTAATTGAGCATCCTCTCCTTGCTACAGCCTACCTGAGTATTGTTGCTGACCCTTTAAGACCTTAGTGTACTTCTTGTTTAACGCAGCATAAAGCACAAATCATCTCAGACTGGTTTCATCTCAGACTCAGATTTCAATCCAATAGAGATCCCTTGGGATGTGGTGGAACAGGATCTTGTCCCATGCCACGAAAGATTGAGGCTTTTCTGAAGACAATACAGGGGTCCAACCTGGCTCAATACCAATAAAAATGTATTTATTACATTGCCAGTGAGTGTAAATACAGTAACTTCTGGAGTGGTTTCATAATTTAAACTTTTTGGAATGAATAGAAAGCCTGATAATTTGTTTTACAACCCCTCCCCCCTTCCACCCATAAACATTTTGAAATTAGTCTATTGTTATTATATTCTAATAAAAGAGTTATGTTTTCATTCTAACATTCATATCAAATCAATTAATGTCTTCTTACATTTGTGAAATAGATGCAGAATTAACACAAGGAAGCGTACATGCTAATGAAAAAAAAAGTAGAAATGCAACATTTGCATGCCAAAGGTGTGGCATCTCAAAAATGCGATTCAATGTCACAGTCACTAACCTAAACTTTACATACCTGCACATGCACTGGAAAATGATTGGTTAATTCCAATGCTGATCATTGCCGAATGAAGTCGGATGCATGTGTTATGCATATCTCTGGTCAGTTTGTAATTGCAGTGCTGGATGAAAATTGATTGTATAAAGGACAGCTCATAAGCAAATAAGAAACACTTGCTTTAAAATTAAAATATTTTTTGTCTTTAAACGCTTCTGTAAACTGTGTGTGTTCTCAGGTAGGATGGTGGGAGAATGGGGTCCTGCGTCTGCGGTACCCAGCCTGGTCACGCTATGGCCCTTTCTTGCAGCCACCAGATGATGCCCAGCACTTACGAGTGGTGACACTAGAGGAGCGACCCTTTGTCATTGTGGAATTGGCAGATGCCGCCTCTGGAACATGCATCCGAGACTCAGTGCCCTGCCGACGGCCTCTCAATGCCAGGTCAGTGAGTATACCATCATGTCCTCTGCCTCTCATAGAATATAATTGTTTTTCAGAGTCCAGGGGAATGTGCTCAGTAATAAAGCTGCTAGTTGTAAGTATACTAGTTGAGATTTATCATTTAAGTGATGTTCAAACTAATGTAGATATGCTTGTTTGCCATCTTACTACCCATCACTTCCCAAAGCAGTCATTTCACAAGTTTGATATCTGGACCTGCTTTGAAATATGAGCATGTGGGGTGGGTACGAATGTGCTGGCTGTCCAGTGAGGGGATGGGGAGGAAGAAGAAAAGCTTATAAATGATGTTTGGACTTGGACAACGGGTAAAGGGTTTGGTATGGCTTACAAGGGAGTCATGTCGTAGACAACACTCATCTCTCCCCTCTTACCGGTTAACGTTCAGGGGATGGACATTGTGCAGGTTAAATGTTACAAGTATCTGGTTGTTCACCTCAAAACTGCTGGAATAGCAACATCACTGAGAGGGACAAGAAGAAGCCGGACAAAACCATCAGGAACACCAACTCTGTTCTGAGCTTTTTTTCTGGACAATTTGCAGGAAGTGTTCATACAGTTGGCCCAGGGTGTTTCTTCTACAGAGCCTCAGTGAGTTGCTGTGAAAGGCCAGGGAAGACAATGTTGTGGTTCTTCGAGTTTCCCCAAAACGGCACAACAAAGCACTGTTTGGAGAACTGATATTTCTCATGACAGTCCCAACTCACCTCTATGGGGTTGCGGTTGAGAGACAAAAGAAGGGTCCTGTGGCAAAATCTCAGTGACAGAAAACCGTTGCTTAGAGGCCAGCATCAATTGAGAGGGAATAAAGAGAGACCCCACAGAGCACAAAGAGAAATACCTTAGAACACTTCTGTGCAAGCCTTTATAGCTTTACACCTACCATATAAACCATGTGATTTGTTTTCCACACCCACAAATAAAACACAGGAAACATAAAGTTTTTCTGATGAAAAGTAACTGGTCTAGGTTACAGTCTTCAACAGAAAGAGGCCAATGTATACATGTTAATATCTCAAAGGTTTTTCAGAATTTTGTGACCCTTTAAATGATATGATTTTACATATGTTGATGCAAATGGTTTTCAATGCTTAGTTAACACAGCTTTTAAAGAGTGACTAAATTTCAGAAGGCGAATAAAATGTATAGTTTCATGTTACAGAAAATGGTGACTACTACAAGTCATGACACTGTCTTTCAATATTGTCGTTTTATGGTTGTTTCTAGCTTTTATTTTTATCTGAAGTTCTTTCTAGAGGCTATAGTCACTTATTACAGGTTCACAATCAATCAGTTCTTTCCATCTCTCTTTCACTTTGTGCCTCATGGCTCTCACTCCCAAATCTCCCCCACCCCTTTCCTGTCAGTCTTGTCATGAGCATGCAGCTTCACTGTTTTCACACCAGTCACCTAGAAAGGTCTGTGTTTCACCTCATTATATCGATTTCACTTCCATCACAACATATGTGCAGAAACAACATACAGCCCACCTTGACCGTTTCATTTTATGTGTCATTCCTATTACACTTCAGTTACTTCATGTTAAAACCCTGTCTCTCAGTCTATGTATACAGTGTGTGTGTCTGTGTTTACCGCACTATCAATAACTTTTTTTGTACACTTTCTAATACACTACAGTGAGTAGATAAATTAGCATATATATTGGCAGAGTGAATTTAATCACATGTACTTAAAGATATTAGAAGGTTAGAGATCAGATCATTGCTAGCTGTAATTATGCACAATTTACAGTTACAGCAAATGTAAACACATTAGGGAATTCATCCATCTCTCATACTGTAAATAAATCTGACTACATGGATTAAATTGTATGGAAAATTGACACAAATGTGATTTTTAAACAATTTTTTGCTGGATAGTTGTACCAAACAGCTGATGCAGCACTCTCTGTCTGTGCAGTGCTCTTCAGGAAGGGGTGGCTCCAGTCAAGCAGTGCTGCAAGGGGTTCTGCATCGACATCCTGAAGCGATTGGCTAGAATTGTCGGCTTCACCTATGACCTCTACTTAGTGACCAACGGAAAGCATGGGAAGAAGATTGATGGTGTTTGGAACGGAATGGTGGGAGAGGTGAGTGAAGCTTTAAACTGGCTGAGCTTGTTTTATTCCCATCATGCACCGTCAGCGAGAATACTTCACTCACTTACAGTATGTAAATACTGGCAGTAGGTGCACTGAGGACTACAGATTAAAGCCAAGACTGTGATTCCCTCTTGTATTTGCTCTCATGATGATCAAATAGAAGGATTATGGGATAGATGAGGTCATGCTGCAGTGAGTTTCAAGGAGTTTGGCAGAATGGAAACATTGTATATGTGTATTTGCTCTTGTTCCCACATGTATGAGGGCTTTATAGGATGCTTTCAACTGAAAGGCAGGTCAATACGCCCTCTTATCTTGACACCATCACATCACCTTGCTTCTAAATACTTTGTGCAGAATTTGGATGCATGTATGTTATAATAATATAATTAAATAAATATGTCTTGTTCAGTTTCAGGTTATTGTTCAAACAGGCCGAAATTGGGTTGGGGTCAGCTTGGGAGAATGATTACAGAGTCCTGCTCATTAGAAATATTTGAACTCAACATCATTTCAATTTCAGCCCCAGTAAAAGCAACATATAATGTATAGGTTTCAAAAAGTTTATTAGCTTCGATATTTTGTGTTTTAAATGAACATTACTAGAGTTTTGACACAATGCGCACATCTCTTTCAGTTTCATTTTACAGACCCCAAATCAGTGCCATCTAGTGGTGAAAAGAAGCGATAACTTTTGGAAGTACAACTCCTGTGATATGGCTTGTGTTTTTCACAATCAGGCACGAAACAAACCACAATAGAAAAAAAGTGTATAGCGTTTAGGAGATCTTTTCCAGGGTTTTTGATACAATTTTCACATTGTTTCGACCTTGTCTTTTGTGTAATTGTTTTTTGTCTCAACACTTTTGATTTTTGTTAGAAAACAAAAACTGTTCATTGTCAGCTTTTAGAATGTTTTCAGTAAAAAAATAAAAAATTTTTCCTGGAATTGTACATGATTGTACAATTTCAGATTTTTTGTGGAATTCTTGTGTAATGTAAATATTTGTAAAAAAAAAAAAAAAAAGAAGCTGGAGTATTATTACATTATATCAAGCATAGCCACAAAAACCCTTTTAAAGATCAATTATTTGAGGGAATTGGGAAGTAGTAAAGCACGCCCCAGACTAAGGTAGAGCTATTTGGAAGTGACACAGCTGTTTTCATTTTATTTTACCTTTTGGTAATATGCGACTAATAAAACACATGCATTACCTTTCATTCCATGATGGGGGAAATGTTGAGAATCTTACTGTGGGGCAGTGCCGGACTAAGTAGACAAACCAAGTACTTGAGTTAAAGTAGAAATACACTAAGTAAAATATTACTCCAGTAAAAGTAAAAGTACTCACTTCAGAATTTCACTTGAGTGAAAAAGCCTTTAAATGTTCTTAAGTATGCAAAGTACTTAAGTATCCAAGATTTATTATTGCTATAATATACCATAATCTTTTTTGTCAAGACTCTTGCTTAAACAATATGTGAAAACACTTATGAAGTTGAAACTTATTTTCGTGATCATGAATCAAAATCATGAATCTAAATTTCCATTAGAACCAAAGAAAATAATTTCATGTGCTTTTAGTGTGTCATAGATGTAATCTACAAAGTACAATTATTTCAGCACAGGCTTTGAAGCTGAATATTTGAAAAAAAAAGCACTTAAAAATATCTTGTTAATAAAGAGCACTCCACCCTAAATGCTAACTGTCTTAGCCTCAAACACTGCATACAAAACTAGTTCCAAATATAATCTTTACTCAAATATACAGTGTTAACATTAACTGATTGAAAATTAACAAAAATCTGAGTGTGTTTTCGTAGATTGGAAAGAAAATAGTAGAAATAGAAATTTTACAGGGCCGGGGAACAGAGAAGGCAATTGAAAATGAAGAAAAAAAAAACGTGAAATTGATTGTCGGGAGTTTCTTCCATCATACTTCCTTGGGGTACGAGCACTCCCAAGAAACGCTGCTGCTGAACTGTCACTGAGTAGATATCACCAGGCAGCAACCAAAACAATTCAACAGAGCGCACTGTACCCTGATTGGTGGAGTTTTTTTATTTATTTATTATTGATTGATCAATAAAGTGAAATGACTGATCTAGCTATATGTAATTGAGTAAAAAATAAGATATTTGACTTTGAAATGTAGTGAAGTTAAAGTTAAAGTCCAAATTAAAATAATTGAAAAGTTACTAAAGTACAGTAACGGATTATATTTACTACATTGCTGCCAACCACTTCTCTGAGAATGCTTCTACCACTACTATATATACTGTCACCAGGTGTGGCGCCCACCCATAAGATACTGTATTGCAGGTAGAGGCAGGAAATACAAAAGATAACAATCAGCATTTCAATCAGCTGTTTGACTACTTGCACCATGGGGTTACCAAAAATTAGGAATCTGCATCACGGGGCCCAGCCTTGTCTGCATTTTAGCAATCAGGCCTAACCACCAATGCTGTTCCACTGAGCCTTGCATTGATTATAAATAACTCAAACGTTTAAGTAATGTGTTTTTGAAAAGTAGTGTAGCCACACCTTAACAGAAATCTAACAGCTACCATGACTTACACCTTTTTTTGTGGACATTCTCAGTTTTCCTTTCCTCTAAGTCTTGGGTTAAAGCGACCTAGGCATGGGTCACGGGGAGATTCTTGAGCTGACAGAAGCAAGCATGCAATGATCTTGAAGAGACTTTTGTTGTTTCCCATTTATTTTCAATGTTCATTTTAAGTCAAAGGTTAATATTTAACCCATTCAAGAGGCTGGGGTTCCAATACTTTTGTACAGTGGTTGGTATGATCCAGACTAATAACCTCCACAAGTCTTCTCTGTTTGATGTTTCTATGAGGTCCTCAGTTTGAGCTAGTCTTCCAAATTTCGGACCCCATCTTTAGTCAATGGAAATTTTCCCAAAATTCCCTGCAATTTCCAAGAATTCCTTCTGGTACCAATCCTTAGTGATACCAGTCAGTCTGAATAGATATAGCCATTCAAGTCAGATCAGTCTGGATATCTTAGCACAGTTTGGTGGCTGTAGCTTAAACAGTCTATGAGATGCATTTAGAATTTTTTTGTCCAAAGCAAACGATGAAAAACAATATTTTAGCTTTGACTCTTTTTTTTGAGAGCACTTAATAAAAAAACAACAACCTCTTAATCGCTTCATTAACTGAATCATCTAGAACCTCTTCTGTGAGCACTTCTTCCGATTGGCCGATCTTGTTAAGAATTGCTTGTCGTGCTGTTCTACAAATCTGTAAGTCGCTTTGGATAAAAGCATCTGTTAGATGCACAAACGTAAACGTCTTTTATTACTTTGCTCTCCAAGACATTCACAGTTGCTTTCTGTGACGTTTCTGAAAAGATAAGTCCTGCACAGTACGTGAGGGAACACAAAAGTCACTTGTTGACCTATTTGATGACTGAATTCCCAGCAGTATCTGGTGGCCTCCAGGACTACTGGAACACTCTTTCAACAGCTTGCTAAGGGACTGGGCTAATAGCACACTCAGAGAAAGACGCACACACACATTCTGGTATCCAAGACAAAGGCCTGAAGCCAGCTAGAAATGACTGGAGTGTGACTGACAGACAGGGGCTTGTTGTTTTGTGAGATTGATCCTGCTGTGGTGTTCACACCCTTGATGCGGCTTGGAGACAATTGCTAGGGAACGGAAGCAGCTCTCTTTCCATTCTAACAGCTTTCTTTCCATTCTTTACCTCTCCAAATTTCTCTTCAATCTTCCTCTTAAAAGTATAAAAGTGCCTCTTTTTCTCTTATATTTTGATGTTTAGCTACTTTAGGCACTTAACATGCCTTCTTTAGGTGCTGTACCTTCAGTGTTTGTAAAACCCTTTGATCTCTGATTGGTCAAAAATTCCCACGTGTGCTGTGCTGGCCATAGAACTGGAGATTATCAAGTGCAACATGTTCCTAGCTTTTTGTTGACCCCCCCCCCCCCAAACTACACTTGAATTGGTCGTGAGTTTTGCAGAGTAGGGATAATAACTGTTTCTACATCAGCTTTTTACAGAATTTTATTTTATTGTAAATTAATCTGACTGATGAATTTGAGAAAAAAACGTTTACATGTACACAGAATAAATTCAATGGATTTATCTGGGTTTAAAGACTAAGAATCAGTTTGGATATGTGCAGTGCAATTGTCTGTGAATGATTCATTGAGAATGACTGAGGAACAATGAGTCTTATCAGGTTGTGATTCATTCGATACATGACTGGCCAAGAAAAAACATCATGTTCATATTTGTTTTTGTTGAATCCGTGTCAATGTCAGGATGATCTTTGCTGCAATGACACAACACCTGTGAAACATGCTTTTATGCTTGAGAAAAAAATGCTACAGCGGTCTTTGTTTCTGAAAAAACTTCCCGGGTCATGCATAGATCCATGTTACACTGCAAACATTTCACAGATGAGTGCCTTTCGCAAATACCTGAAGCAGTTTTCGCTCATTCTGACAGGCTCATCAAGGGCAAGGTCACTGTATTAGCTTTAATCAGTCTCATTTGGAGTGCCAGGGTCTGTCCCGTGTTCATTTGGAACCTAACAGCGCTGGTTATTAATGACATTTTTTTTAAAGTTGTTCTACTTTCACAAGAATGTTGGGTCACGCACTGTGGAAGCGCTTGCTACTCCACTTCCATGTTTCGACACTGTGAGTCCCTAAAGAAAAGGCCCATGTTATTCTAAAGCATAACGCAAAACATGAAGAAAGCCAGGGGATGTTATACCGCATGATGGGAATATATAATAATATATTCCAGAGAAGACAGGAGAGGGCTTGAAGTCCAAATATTTACTAAGAGTTTCATGAATAACACATTACAGATATATCTGGGTGAACTAACTGCATTACACAACAGCAACGTGTGACAAAACTCCCGTCGCGATGCGTTAGTTTTCACACCCCTTCCTTGTGGCCTGGCCTTATATATGTTCTTAAAAATGCAAATTAGTTGGGGCGTAGTTTGGTTTGCGTCTGGCCTTTTGGACGTGAGCCGTTCACTTCCTGTAAAGGTGGACTGTCTTAATCCTCTGCACAGAGAAAAAGGCACTCGGGTTGATAACACAGGTCTATAAAAATATCCTATTGATTAAATTCAAGTAACAAAAGAAATACACAATTATCACTCATTTATTTTTCAGTTTAATATTACACTTAATACTCAAATGACTATAACATAATACACCACATAGTTAGAGAAAAATGAAACTGTTGGGAGATACCTAAATTATCCTTCACGCACCACAAAATCACAGATTTAAACACCTCTGGAAGACGTATTGTCGGTCTTTTTAAACACTCCTTGCTTGTTTACTCCAGACTGCGATGTAAACAACTCTACCTGCTCTTTAACCACTTGAGTGAGTGACTTTTTAGGTCTGCAGGAATTTCAAATAGATGAGTAGAGGAACTAGTTATACGGAAAAAATTATGCTCAAGAAAGCAAAATACACTTACGAAGTAGAGGAGTAAATATACCAGTCCCTCTCTAAAACATCTCAGAAATTATCTCAGATTTCAGAATACGTTTTGTTATTCATGCAGAACAAAATGCAGCTTGGAAGGCTTCAGGTGATCCCTGTGATAGGTGATTGGCTGTCTGTGATTGGCTGAAAAGTCTTGATCAGAGCACCTCTTGATTTATGGATTGCAAAATGGTGAAAGCAGGATGTTTTTTACAACAGTGGTGTACTATATGAACATAATCGCAGGCCAACTGTTCAGATTAGAAGAAGTAAATGGTATCTTTCAAATAGTCTGAATGATAAATTAACATTTTTAGTTTATTAATAATCAGCTACAATATATATATATATATATATATATATATATATATATATATATATATATATATATATATATATATATATAGAAAGAGTTATATATATATATATATATATATATATATATATATATATTGTACATAAAAAGAGCCAATCCCACAATTCCATCTGATTAAAACATTGTAAGTCTATTGTGATCAGATTAGTAGGTCAGATATGCAGCCAATGTTTTTCAGCTCCCAATGAAATAAGTTTAGCAATATTCCTTATCTACAAGGCTTGCTTTCCAAAGGTTCTTCTCAGACATATGAACTGACAATACATAAACAGTTCCTTGTCCTTCTCATTCACAAACTGACACAAGAGTATCTTTTTACAATAAATGTAGCAGTAAAGCTGCCAGAGGAGATTTTAGAAAGCTCATAATGGTGTGACTCTGGGCAGCCACTTGGTTCTGCATCTTCAATAAATCCCGTTTTCCCAGCACCACATGATTGTCAAAGAATTTAGGAATATAAACCAAGGAGCAAAGTTAGAAAGGAGCGCACTGGGAAGTAAAGATGTTAATGCTGCTGTCCTCTTTGGTATTCACGCTCATACTCGCTCTCTGTATGGGGTGCACTGTCTCAAGATGGATAACCTGCCTCCTGGAGCGTCTCTGTGCACTGGCTACACTCTACACTATCTGCCCCACCAATTTATGGATACTGGAATGCTGCCAGTGTGTGGATTGAATATTAATTTGAGACGGAGGGTGTTCTGAATTTGCAGATTGGCCACCTGTTATTCATCACATATGGCTCTTGTGTTCATGCAAATGAGGATTCCGTTTGAGGACTGACCCTGGGAACTCATCTTTTAAAGCATTATTTGGGTTCCCGTGTTGCATTTTACACTGTGCACAACAATTACAGTATCATCAATTCTGTATTGGCTGTTAAATCCCAATATTGATCTTTTAGTCTATGTTCAGTTCATGTATGAATAATTTAACAAACAATACGTGGTGCAAGACTGTCCATCTACTGTATAGTAGTGTTTTCCCTGAGGTTTACAGCTTTGGCGGGTGGAGGTTGTCTGTGTGTGTTGCACGCATCAATAACTCTCCCATGTACATTACAGAATGGAGGGAGAAGTGTAAACACACGACTATAAAGACAAAACAACAATAGCTTTTTTAGGAAAAGTAAAAGAAACTGACCAGTTCTAATGGAACTGGTAAACTTAAAGGGGCAGCACATAAAACAAAAAAAATCATGAAATATCCCCCACATGTCAAAAGGCATTAAGGAATGATCGGCTCCAGTCATTGTGACACTTTAAGAAAAAAAGCACCTTAAGAGGGGTATATTAGAAATAATATAATTTTGGATCGATTTTGGTATTGGAAGATGGCCTCCTGATAAAATGTCAATAGTTTACTGCTTTTACAAACAATTGAGCTCAAATATTCAGCTATGTTACAAGCTATTGAAGCAAGCAATTATATATTACTGATTTCCATCCACCTATTTTTCCCATTTTTGGGTCAACTTATGAACCCCTTAACACCCAATAAATCCCATTGCAATGCATTGGCAAAGCGTTTTTCTGTTGGACCTGGGACATAATTGGTGGCTTTAATGGACTAACCAACGGACTGTTTACAACATCTGAAATGTTTGGTCATTGTAAAATTCTGTTATCAAAGTGGCTTGGGATTGTCACCTCCCAGAAGTGTCTTGACCGGCTGCGTTCCCAAAAAGTGTCACATGACTGTATATTGTGCTTCCTCCTCATGTTCTAAGACGCAAATAAATAATATATTAAAAAAGACCTAATCTAGTAACTTCCATCTTTCTTTTGATATTTTGGCGCCAGTTTAAGAGGAAGTGGCTGTTCTGTTCTCTTGGACAAAAATTGGATGCAAATATATGGATGGTCTTTGTAATTATTTATTATTTAATGTTAAATAACAAGAATATATAAATGTCAAGAGATATACTTGATATCTTTTCTTTGAACAGACTAAATGATCAAAAGATTCAAATAAAAAAAATATGTTTAGTCAACATCAGAAGTTCTCAGAATAAAACACAGTGTAACCCTTTAAATCTCAGATTTTCACTTATATATTTCAGTATCATACATGATTCTGTGTAGAAAGAGAATACTCAAAATTGGTCACGTTTGTATGAGATTCTGTGCACCCGTTCCTTTTGTACATGTTTAATGCCAGTCATGTCCCAATCAATGTTTTTATGGATCATGTTGTTTCAAATGAAATAAACACTTATTACCATGTTTAGAGCGATACCATCAATTTGATCTCCAGCCGAGAATATATCGATTAGATGCTGCAGAGTTCGTTATTCAGCAGCAGCAGCTGGATTTTCAGAGATGCAGTGGGAGGGCTCACTGTTGGCTCTTTAATTGGGCTGCTTCGCTGTCAATCACAGACAGTCTCCGAGGAGATCTGCTGCTGGGATGATCTGAGTGCTGCAGTTTCGGGTCATCTTGAAACTGACGGGACAAATTAATCTATGATAGATGATTAGGGCCTAAAACTGCCACTGATCTGAGCCAACACTTTTCTCATTTATTTAGTAATAATGGTTTATGGCTCTGTCTCTCTGTTTGCTCCCTTTTCCTCAACTGAGTTGAGTCTAAATAACGTGTTAGCACCTGCTCTCTTGATCTGATGCATGAATCTGGAAAAATCCATTCCCAAATGATGCACAAACTTGTCTGTACTCTGAATCGGAGATAAACCTCATGATCACGCTTGAGTTTTTGTGAAATATCTAATGTTTTCATACCTCTTCTGAAGCATTGAACTATTTCACACTTTCGGCAGTGGAGACATCCTTTTTATACTCAAATTGCTTGAAAATGGTGCTTTCTTTCATAATGGAACACTCACCTTTAGTAGTTAGTCCTTTAATTGGGTTCACCTGGCAATCTAGTTATCACAGGTGGATTGTTGTCAGTGATAAAAACTGAGAAACTATGCCATTACTAAGTAGAATTGAGAAATAAAATATTTTTACATTTGTGGGACAGAAATAGCATTTGCAAAATAATTTGAAGTCTTTTTGAGACTTTAAATAATTCCCATGCCTTAAAAGTTTCTTTCATATTTCCATGACAAACTGATTCAACCGAACAAATGAGGCACAAAATGAAGACATTTTCAGACAGGCAGGTTTTCAAAGATACAATTATGATAATTGCAAAAAACTTCAAGTTTCAATCAGTGTCCTTGAAGTAACTATCTGTTTCAAAAAGGTTGTTTTCCCCTGATATTACGCATTCACACTGGAGAAAGCAGAGGGAGTTCCAGGTACAGATTGTTAGGGGGCTTGGAAAAACCATTAAAATGAATAAAGCCCACAAATCCAATATAAGTAAAATTGAAGTCACTTTTATACACAAATTACATCTGTCTTTTGGTTTGGTTTGCACAGAAGCAAGAACCTACTTCACTCCAGTCACCATTGATGTCGATGGTCTGAACAAACGTTGCAATGGTTTTGCAGTGTTTCTCGAATCTGTACAGAATGCCAGTCTGACACACTTCATTTGTTCTCATAGAATATTCAGCGTCGTTAACACTCTCTTAACACACTTTTTATTTTGCATTGTGGTGTTCGCACACATTTAAAGGAAAAAAATGTCTTGTGTGATTTCAGATTGAATAATGTCTGCACCTTGTTGTCAGAATTAAAAATGAGGGTGCTGTTGCTTATTTCAGAAGAGATTGTTATTGCTTGTATAATGCAACGCTGGGCTTTAACCATGTCAGCTTTTTTTACAAAACATCGCCTTTCTTCATCATCAACTAATTATCCTAATTTTAAAAATGCATTTAATGTATTTAGTAGTGTTTTCGTTTAATATATTTTGAGTGATATTTATTAACGTAACGCTCATTATTGACAGCTGGTATTTGGCCCTGTATGCATTGGTTGAAGTGTAGACATTCAACCATTGAAATGATTCATATAAACAGAAAAGTCACTTTCCATGTTCATGTTGCAAGCAAAAATGGCTTCCTATTTTGACTCCTTCCTGGTGTGTGTTTTGAAGCCATTTTCTTTTGTTTAATAATAATATTTAATTGAGATATTAAAGATTTTTAAAGTGTGTAGCGGCTCTTAACTACCAGTGAAGCAGTTAACCATGATCAAACAATTGAAAGTGTTCTAGACATGTTTTCAAATAATGTATTGCTCTGGGTAATGTTTCAATAATTTTTATTCTAATATTGAAAGGTTTATTTTTTGGAATGGGAGTCTCTAGCAACAGGTTGCAATCATTTTGGATCTGCAGTCATATTTTTGATTTGCTGTGGTGTTCTGCACAATAGACTTCCGTAGTTTGATGCACATGAAATGTTTGGAAAGTTTAAGATTTTAAATCAAAAAGGGGAGGCTAGGAAATACCTGCGTATAATGTTGTTGTTGTTTTTTTTTTCTGTGCACACTCATACATGAAGTTTCACAAGAGATATACAGTTATCCGCCCCCTCTCTGCTGAATCAGTGGTCCATTTTGAGCCTGACTGGCAGTGTTTAGCTTTCATGACTTCCTTGATCAGCAGCATGAAGCAGATTCTGTCAGCGTTTAAACAATGTCAACTGCGAAGATGGATCCTCCCTTCCTTCAAGAATGTTTCGTTTCTGTATGAGCCAGTGCAACAGTTTCCTACTCGTATTCTGCATAACAGCTCAAAGGCAACAGCTTCACTTTATTGAAATGAACATATTATAAGACGAGTGCATGCAATTACATTTTTTATACTAACCAAGATAATGAGAAGCAAATCAAGTATTGATTATATTATATATATATATATATATATATATATATATATATATATATATATATATATATATATATATATATATATATAAAAGAAGATGAAGATGACAAAAAAGATGAAAGCATGAAGAATATTAGAATATTGTTTATTGATACAATGTTATTCTGAGTGAAATATATTATTTTTAACAAGGAAAAAAGAAATATATTTTAATGAGACAATATATCGTTATAAAAATAATCTTTTTTTATTTGACTTGTCTGTACATTTTAAAGATTTCTGTACATAAAAAAAATGTTTTAATGTAAAATGAAAAACTTGTTTTATTAGAAAAGATGTCCAAGTAAACGACACTTTAAAGATCCTCGACAAACACATACAGTTGTGCTCATAAATTTACACTGCCTGGGAAATTTTCTGATTTCTTGGAAAATATTTTATTTTAAATTGCACGAAACACATTTTTTATGCCATTTATTTTCAAAAATACTTTTTAAATAATGTTAACCACAGATAATTTACAAACGACCCTGACTAAAAGTTTACATACTCTTAATATTTTGTAAGTTTCTGTTGCTGTTATGATTTGAGAGTAAATACAGTTGTCTGACAATAATTTGCTTTATCCAACCACTATAAGTGGGGAAAAAAATTTCTGTTATCATTATATTTTTTTTATTATTGAGCACAGTAAATTTTTGAGCACAACTCTATAGTTGTTGACAATTATATGTGTTTAATTACATCTCTCTGTACATAATTTGGTTGCACAAATATGATTAATAAATATATTGTGCTCTATTTGTTTCTCAATAAAAAATATTCCACTCCCCAACATCCCGCATATCAACGGTGTTACACACCCTGTCTTATAGATAAGCTATCAAAACCCTCACAATCAGTCTCATTCGTCCTTGTGGGCCCCGTGTGTGACCTGCATCGGTTTAAGAGGACACAACGTCAATCTAGTAATCATGGACGGGAATGTTGTTCTAGGCACTTGTGGGGTTTTGTTAAAGTTAATTTCTGACCTGAGCATTGAACAGGTCTGTGAGTGCCTCTCAATGTTGCTTTCATGGACTGCTGTGACCCATTTCTATGATCAAGTCCATTGGAGTTAAAGATTCATTATAAAATGTTGGCCAGTAAATTGAATATTCTGTTGAAATACAGTGAAAATCAGTTTGTATGGTAATGCACTTGTCTTTTCTTGCATGTATACTTTTTAAAATTAAATGCTATGTAATATTCATTGAACTTGTAACTTTATGTCCACAAAAATGTTTGTATGTTTATGTCATACATGTTGCAGATAATGCCTCAGTAAAAGACAATAAATGGATCAAGCATGTTTGACCACATGAAGCTTTTTCTAATGGACAAGTTCAACTATTTTCTGCACTTTTCCCCATGCTTCACGCTGTGGGCTGCTTACACCAGCTCATAAAGTATTAATGCACCAATTGCTTTGTGGCCTTTCCTGCTCCATAATGCATGTTTCATGTCCTAGCACTAGCACAGAGGGTTTGTCTCTGGACCTGCACCGCTGCTTACTTCTGTTGCTCTCATAGATGATCAAATCCATCGACTATCTTACACTGGAGGGTCCCCTAAAGACACTGGGAATGAATAGTTAAAATTTACGAGCACACGGTGGGATTTTACTGTGCTGCAAACCCCAGTAAAAGGAATCTTAATAAATCATTTACATTCCTTTCTTGCTGAGCCTATCATTAACTGGGATAAACTAGATTTTTCTCCTTTGCTCTGTTTTCCAGGTTGTCTACAAACGGGCAGACATGGCGATTGGCTCACTGACCATCAATGAAGAGCGGTCTGAAGTTATAGACTTCTCCGTGCCCTTTGTGGAGACTGGCATCAGCGTCATGGTGTCTCGTAGTAACGGAACAGTGTCTCCTTCTGCTTTTCTTGGTGAGATCTCGTGCAAGCTGTAATGCTTCATCATTTTTGGCTTTAATCCGTCTCTGCTGCATGTGATTATGATGCATGACTTTCCAGGTACTGGTGCATTGCATTCCACCGCTCATCAATCACCGTTGCCTTTCAAAACAAACAATTTATCATGGCTCAGTGAAACGCTCTAGAAAAGAAACAACATCTCCAGACAGAATAAGTTATAATGTGTTTATTTAGTGTTATTTTCTTTTAACTTTCATTTTCTGACTTGCCCCTCTTGACACTGTGTCAATTAAGAAGATTTAAATTTTTGGAAAATGATTTTTGACATTAGCACATAAAGTTGTTAGATCAAAATCATAACTGAACATTTTTGTTTTGTTTTAATTTCTTTACTGGTGTTTTTAGTTATTTTTATTCAATTTATTCTTCCGCTGTCTATTTTTTTAATAAGTGTCATTTTTGTAACATTATGATTTGCTTCGCTTGTGGGTTTCTTCTATTCTTGCTTTGCTTTATCTTTACATGTTCTTGTTTCATTATGTTCTGATCTTGTGCCTGTGCCTCATCTTGTTGACTTTTTTTCTTTTCTAAAAAAATACGGACGATGTGACACCGCCTACTCCCATTCAGCTAATATGAAGCCACCGCAGAGCTCTTCTGGAAACTGCTATTGAGTTGTGCGCATGCACACACCTGACTTCCTGATAATGATGGAACAGTCATTGTTTTTCTTTTTTCTTTTCTTGTTTTGATGTGAAATATTGTGCTTAATCTTGTCTTTGGGTCTTTTGCCATTTTTTTATTTTGTTATGGTTTATTGTTCTTTGATTATACTGGATATATGTATAATATATTATATTTTTTTCCTGCTTTGTTTTTATTAAATTTTTGTCTTGTTTTGTTTTGTGGGAGGCTTATTGAATATTGATTATGTTTCCTTCTCTTGTTCCAGTTATTGTTTTATGTTTCTTTTCTGTCTGTTTTTTCTATTTTTTCAATAACTTTGGCCATCAACCATTGGTTTAGCCCAGGCATTACATTCAGCCTGTGACGTTTGCTAAGTGAGTAGAGGCTCGCCTGAGTGAATGCCTTTGGTGTATGCCTGTTCTCTGCAGAGCCGTACAGTCCTGCTGTGTGGGTGATGATGTTTGTGATGTGCCTGACCGTGGTTGCTGTGACCGTTTTCATCTTTGAGTTCTTCAGTCCGGTGGGGTACAACCGCAGCCTTCAGAGTGGCAAGAGTGAGTATCCAGACAAACTGAGAGAGAGAGAGAGAGAGAGAGAGAGAGAGAGAGAGTTTGGAAACATTACCATCCTTTTTTGCCCACTCTATCCAGAAACTGGGGCCTTTTTGAGCATAATTTACTACTTTACAATTTGCTCTAAACAATTACAATCAAAAGTTGTTTTTGTGGTAATGCTTTACTGATTTTTTAGTACAAAAACCCCAGATTACAAAGAAAAAAAAAGTTACATTACACAATAATTCCACAACAAACTTGAAATTGTTCAAAAATACAACTCCAAGTATTACATTTTGAATGTTTTTAACTGCAAAAAATTAAAAATTGAGAAAAAAAAGAGTTTATATTTTATAACAAAAATCCAAAGTGTTGAAACAAAATGTAAAAAAAGCTAAGGCAATGTGAAAGTTCTATCTTAAATGGTATAAACTGTTCCAAGCACTTTTTTCCGGAACTTTGAATCACAGGTCATATCCTTCCAACAGTTATCCCTTTCTTTTCACCACTGAATTTTAACTTGAATTAACTTGCAAATTATGTGTCACGACTCTTGTAATGTTCATTTGAAATCAAAAATATCAAAACTAAAAACCTTTTTGAAACCTACACATTGTATTTGAAATATAAATCAAATATTCCTATCCCATCTTTCCTATTTAACTCAAAACACCCGGTGAGTGCAGAGACTTCCAAGAGTAATAATGATCATAATAATATATTTTTTTATGATAATATCCCACCCAAAGACACCTCACTTGGATACATTGAAAAACTTGCATAAACAGTAGCAAATTTATAATATTAATCATGCAAAACCTACACATTTTTAGAAAGTAATCAAAACTAGTCCATCACTAACATTGCAGATCACTATGCATAAGCTCCATAGGGAGATTTCAAAGGAGGCGGGAGAGTAAGAGGAAAAGAAGAGATAGAAAGGGAGGGTTTGCATGAGGAAGCAAATAGACGAAAGATAATTTAAATAGGTTGCTGCCAAACAATTTAAAACTTTGTAAGTAAAGTATTCTTGATGAGACTGAGGAGCCAGTGCAGATGTTGGAGTGTTGGATGGATGTGATCGATGTATGGGGTTAATGACCCAGATGGCTGCAAACGGAACCAAATGCCAGTTGTTCAATAATTTTGACGGGAGTCCATAAAACAATAAGTTGTCGAAATTCAAGTGAGAGGTAACAAGCACATGAACTAGGACAGTAGCTGCTCTGGCAGAAAGAAAAGGGCAGAGCCTATGAATATTTCTTATATGAAGAACAGTTACAGAATTAATGTGTGGTTCAAATGAAGGTGCAGGAATGAGTCAAAATGATTCCAAAACCTTAGAGTCTTCAAATAACCTTCATTTTTTGGACTGTTGAAGGAAGTACACTGAGGGAAAACATAGATTCTCTGAGAATACATGCAGGCACTTCTCATGAAGGGTCCTGGGCTGGTGGCCAGCTAACAGAGGGGCATCAGTGTTACCCAATGAGCTGGTAAACAGTAATTTAATGATGCAATATGAAAGCTATTTTGCTCAAGAGTAAAGCGGATAAGCTACTCCTGAACTTATAACAGTAAACCCACAAAATAATGCATATCTGTTTTTGTTTATTGATCCCTTCCAAATAAAAAATCTTTCTCATTTTTTTTTTTGTCAGAAGCTGGAGGTTCTAAATTCACAATCGGGAAGTCGATCTGGCTCCTCTGGGCACTGGTCTTTAATAACTCTGTACCTGTGGAGAACCCCAAAGGGACAACCAGCAAGATCATGGTCCTTGTCTGGGCTTTCTTTGCGGTCATCTTTCTGGCCAGCTACACAGCCAACCTGGCAGCCTTCATGATCCAAGAGGAATACATCGACACTGTGTCTGGCCTCAGCGATAAAAAGGTAAGGGAATACAGAGTCTCAGAGATACTGTAGAGACACATAGTGCTCGTGTTTATCGGTTCGTGCCGATGGTCAGATAGAGTTTTCATAATTTGTGATGTTGTGTTGACATGACTTTTGAGATCAATATTCTTGAACGCTACAGAGACTAGAGAAGGAATGGAAAGAAATTTAAGAATTGTCAGTAGCTTAATTTGGTTACTGAGTGGAACATTTTCTCTCTGTTTGTCTATCAAAGAGCAGAGTGCTTTCCAAGTTGGTTATGAAAATGACTCTAATAGACTTATGTCTATTATGTGACTTTTGCTTGGCATATTAATACCAACTCTCAAATAAACATTTTACCCATTAAAAAGGTAGGTCATTGACCCAACCTGGGGCTAATGAAACAGATCTCATCTATCTTAACTTATCTAAACTTTACTATATTACTAATCAATATAATCTATCATTTAAGTAACCCCATGGTATTTACTTCTTTTGTTTTTATTTTGCTTAATATTTGCTTGGCAATTGTTTAATATTGTGACATGTTTTAAAATCTACAATTTGAGGCTGTCCACCTCGTTTGCTATGGTAAGCTCTTTTTCTTGTATGTACACTGTACTATGGAAGATTTGTTGTACATTACTTTTGCCAATTTATAAAAAGAAAAAAGACAAGCAGGAAAACAGAATGAATAAATCATGTGACCAAGGTGGAAGTAAATACACTTGGAAAACCAAGTGTCTCACATATCTGGCTGCAGAATGATTGCCCTCCAATACAAGTCTATGGGAAAAAGTCAAACTTTAAAAATTATTTCCTCAGAAATTATAAAACTTGGTGGGGCCATGTGATTGACAGCTACTCTGACCAGAGCTGATGGAATGCTGCGATCACATCATGAGAACGATAATTTAAGCTGCCAACGATCAAATTTAGAGAAGTCATTCGCAAATTCGTGTTTATAATTACTAAATGAGTTGTATATAACAGGCTTGAGAGGAGTGTGTGTGAGTCAGACTCAAGGCAGAGTTCTGAAACCATGGGGATGGGTGTGTACATTTGCCACACAGTCTCCAGTCCAGCTCAGAACAAGACTCATAATAAACCAATGGTAGTAGCTCGTAGTAGTACCAATGGTAGTCACACATTTGTTTACAGACTATAGAGAAAAGTATGAAATGGGCAGAAAGGCATAACAAAAATGAAAGACTCTGACAAAAAGCCTTTTTTTTTGTCTCATCAAAAATCTTTACACATTGAACACAAGGAAATACAAATAAAAAAACTGCAAAAAAAAATGTATCGCCCTAAATATTCCAAATTAATTGCATGTATTAACGCACCCATTTTGTCAGCACTAATTAAATTGTATAATATCACATTACATTACATTTCTCTAGTCACTTGTTGTTCTTGCCAAACCATTTCACGCTGCAGCTTTTCTTCTGAAGTGTATAGTAATGTAGCTCATATATAAGAAATATAGCATGAATAGCACCCACAACTTTATAACAAAAAGGCACTCAGTAGTGAACAATGCAGCATGTCTATACTCCTCTGGTAGCATCAAAAGGAGATGATATAAAGATGCTGCTGCTGCTTTAATACAGAACAGGTTTTCTAGTGCAGGGCTGGTGTGGAGACGGCTTGTGTTCAATAATTCCTCATTCTAGCGTGGAAATGTTCCTTCGCCCTTGGCTCTCAGTGTTGACCTTGAGGAATCTGGAGGGATTCTTGAGGAAACACATAGACAAAAACACTGTTTTGCTGTCAGGCCAGATGAATGTACTTCTGTACAGAAGATAAAAGCTATTTGTGGTGTTTTCTCTTTGTGTCTTTTACTGTGAAGACGGCTCATCACATTTGGGTACTTATATCTATTTAACATACACTTGCTTCCCCAAGCCTTGTTTTCAAAATAAAAGGTCTGCTTCACCATTCTTTTGTTTTATAACATAACATAATTGCTGCTTTCGTTTTGTTCTATGTTTAAGATGGATTATAGCTGGTGTATATGGGTCATGGGTCTCTTGCATTATTCTATCATCATGTTCTTTTGTTAGTCTGCTTTTTACTTTAAACCGAAAGTAATTTACGTGTGTTTCTCACCACTCCAATTCTTTCAGTTCCAGCACCCCACAGAGCAGTACCCCCCTCTTAAATTTGGAACAGTCCCGAATGGAAGCACAGAGAAAAACATCCGCAGCAACTATCCTGACATGCACCAGTACATGATCAAATACAACCAGAAGAGTGTGGAGGATGCCATCTCCCACCTCAAGACTGGGTCTGTACCTCCATCACCTCCTTCATTCTGTATCTCAAGGTTTATCTGGATACAGTGTAGTAGTATGTTTTACATGTAATCTAGTTAACATTATGTTATAGACTATAATAGAATGTTTGATCTGATTATTTCTTTCTCCCCCTCCCCTCTCTTCATCAATGCAGCATGCTATTTAGTTGTGAGCATATTCAGAGTTTAAAGCCAAATACAGCAGCATTTTCTGTTAAATGTTTTAAAACCTTTCTTCCAGAGTCTTCTGTAATGGGTTATGATTAATATTTCAACAAGGCCAAATCTAAAATAAGGTCTAGAATTGAAGTATTACTTATTTTGTTAAACTAGACTTTGCTACAGTTTTGCCAGACTTTCTGAGGCAGGGAGACGCCAAATGCAAATGGAAAAAGACAAAAAAACACCAATAATTGTTTAGTATGGATGATTATGCATTGACTGCATAAAACTATGAGAGCTTTGTGGCTATATAAGTGGACAAATCATTTGAGTGTACGAACCATCACCTAGAATGTCTGCTCATGCTCAGAATATATATATATGTACAGAAAAAACTGCATCTCCAGACGATGTTTGACGTGTTCACATGAATAAAACCACTTGAACATCAATCAGTTCAGGAAGATGCATAGTGGCATTGGTAATTGGGCAAAAGTCTTTGTCTTCTGAACGGATGATCCACCTTTTGTCAATAAACCTGATATATGCATTTTACTATGCAAATCAGTTTGCTACTGTAAATTTAAATGAATGCACTGTTTTGTGACTTGTATCAGACATGTGGTGCTGCAAATCCTCACAACACTTGCAAACACAGAAATGTACTTCAAAAAAGCACAGAAATCAAAGCAAACGGGTTTCTTCAGTTGCAAAAAACACTGCCTGACAAATGCTGGATCTGTCCATACCAGGGGTGCTAACACTTTTTCAGCTTGCGAGCTACTTTTAAAATGACCAAGTCAAAGTGATCTACCCGCAACAAAAATGTAAAACATCAATCAACAAACAATTATTTTCAACTTTGTTGAGAATTGACAAAACACACATAATAATTAACTATTTACATTTTTTGTAATAACGTGAGTTTAATTTGATGACTTGCACTGAATTGAATCATTAGAACAGTTGTGTGGGACCTGAATTTGGTGGTAATAGAGTGATTTTTATGGGAGCAATTGAGATTTGATCCAAATAATCAAGAATAAAAATTATGCTCTAATAAATATTTCAAAATTTATTTAAACTGAGCCGTACAGTACAATATGCAGGGGAGGAGTGGCGTATGGCTTGATTTTGGTTGTAATAGAGCAATTTAGAATGAAGTTATGAAGCATATTCTGGGTAAAACATATTTTGGATCTGGTAATTTGCAGACGGTCCCTAAGCGATTCCATGTCAGCGGGTTGCTCATAGACGGTAATGTGTTTCTGGGAATGCAGAGGGAAACTTGTTTTGATAAAAAAACGTTTTCTAGTTTGTCCGCTACATAACACAGATTAAAAATAGGTATTATTTGTTTACTAAGAACATTCTGGTCTCGAGCTATTGAGCAGAGAAAACCGAATCCGTGAATCTGCAGCTAACTTTACTGAACTGTGACGGGATAGATGATCGGCTGATATTGTTTCAAATTCACGCCGCGATCGACCGGTAGCACCTCCGCGATCGACGTAATGAGCACCCCTGGTCCATACCATCTATGTCCATTTAAACACATTTGTTGTTGAATCCTCTGCTTATGGCACATTTTTGTGTTTGCAAGTGTTGCAGCGTAGTCAACACGAGTCAGTTAAGCAGTGTCTCAAAGAAAACTTTAGCTAATTAGACTATATTGTACTAAAGCAGAGACTTTTAAAGTGAGCTGTTCTTAATAGTTTAAATAGTTAGATGATAAGAACTGATGTAACTAGCAACTATTTGAGTACTTTTATCATCTGACCATATTCACTTTAAATATTTAACTACTACTTCTTTTTGCTGGATTATAAACTGCATGCTCCACCCACCTCTGCGTCGCCCTATAACTATACACACAATCAATATAATGGATTCATGGATCTCTGCTTTCAACAATGTTTGATGTCTCCAGATGACTATAAGCTCACTGGTTAGTTCAGATCAGGTGTTCCACGGGGAAACATAGCTGTAAACTTCACTTTTGTTCCCCTTTCACACCACACAGTGCTCTCTGGTCTGAATTCATTGTGACGCTTGTTTAACTATTTTAATGAGAGTGGTACCATGGCATTGCACCAGTGCAATCATTTAATTCACCCAGCCCCTGCGTGTATAAGCCAATTCACCCATTCACTTCTTACAGAGAGGGCAAAACATGGCTCTGTATTGTTACAGCTCACCTGGATACTCATAAGCATGATCATATTGCTCGGGATTGAAGTCAATATATTGGCTGCCTGTGCAATATTGAATAACTTTTTTTAAGGGTTGTTTTTACAGGTCCACCAAACTACTCTTCTCTGCTTATCATTTTTTATAGCCTCTCTACCTCAGCTGATCAGTTGCTTCTTGTAGTTTCTGAGGTATCTTTTCTTTTGTGCACCAAAGCTTTTGAACACACTGCCACTACTCATCAGGCGAACTCCCACTCACAACTATTCAAAGACTCACTTGTTCATCCAAGCTAAGGCCTCTACACATCGATCCAAATTTTCTATCTAAAGTTTTGTGAGGACGCTCCTCGATCATACACCGAGGTGCAAACGGGAGTTCACATCTAATCGGAAAAGTGGTGCCAACGGAAAAGTTTCGCTCTGATTTTTTCGCAAGCAGAACGATCAATGAAAGCTGGCCGTTTTAATAACATGAGTATGAAGTAAAAGAACTGCTCTGTAGCACTCATCCCACATTTTTATAGCGACTTCCCGCAGGAAAAAAGAAGAAGAAGAACAGGAAGAAGAAAGAGAAGAAATCACAGAAAAAAATCATGGACGTCGAGTGTATACTGTTGGTGGCTGATCACAGGGAGCATTTGTTGTGTGATATTGCCTTGGATTTGGGGGTTGATTGTAAACGTCCTCTTCAGGCAGAGAGCGTCATTGCATTAATATTTCTATTTAATACTAATACTAGTATTTTCGACCAATGCAGAGGAAGAACACCCTGCTGTGACGCCATCCAAAAATCTGTACGAATCTCAATTCGGATCGGTGTGTAGAGTCAGGATGTAAGATAGTCAGGATGTAAACAATATTTTCAGAGATTTACACGCGTTGAACATTATTTTGGGCAAATTTAATTTCTATCTTTTTTTGTGATTTTGACTTCCTGTTTGAAAATAAATTTCTCAGCCTCTAATTTCCCATATGACGTCTATGACTCATCAGTATTGTAACTATTCATGAACCTGACCTCTTTTATCCTACGAGAAGACGTAATGTATTTATTATTCATTATGCATAACTCTTAACACGTTCTGTCAGTTTGCAAGACCGCACTGTAGTTTGGAATTCAGAACGTGTTGCAATTGTTGTTTCCGTGGTGTACAGGTGCTGAGGTGACACATGACTTTTCCTATGATGAAGTCAGAGCTAAACTATGGCTTTGAGCAGTGGGTTAGCCCCCTACAACTGACACATCAAAACTTTGGATTTGAATCAAACATTTTCCTCGAGAAAACAAAGAGGACTGGACAATGGTGGACCTGGACATTGCAAGTCAAGGAAGCTTGCGATGCATTTAAATTGGGGTTACAATCCCACTTCGGTGCAGGCCTGTGCACGTTTTATTAGCTGTTAGCCTCTTATATGACGGGCTGCCAACCTATCCAGGTTGTACCCCCGCCTCTTGCCCAATGCGCACTGGAGATAGGCACCGGCAGACCCTCGTAACCTCCCTAAAAAAAGGGAATAAGTGGGTTGGAAAATGAATGCATAAATTAATGAATATTAGGCACTTATCTTTGATATTTGTTATTAAATGCTGAGCCACACCCAGACCTCAATCTATTCTACACAGTGATACATGGGCTTTTTTTTTTACATTTTGTGGAAATGATCTCGGGCAGATGAAAGCAGAAAAAGGTAGCGCTCATGGCTCATTAAATGCTTGTTACTTGGTCTGTTCTTAGTCCTGCTGTTTTTATGTTGCTGTCTTTAAATCTCTTACTTCTGTGAGCACTTTGGAAAACAGTGTTGTATGTGTTCTACATAAAGGTGAAATAATAAATTGATTAATGTTATGCTGCTCTTATATTATTATATTTCATTAGACAAGTGTAATTCTTTCTGTGTATTCATAACAACAGCCTTATTTCCATCTCATTATCCAACATATCCTGCTCTTCCTCACACCTTCAAGCACAGTGCTTCGCTCACAAGTCCCTTACGGTGTGTCTACAGTGTTTTCTTCTTCTTCCCACACTTCCTCTCTCAGCCCTGTATACCTTCAATGCATCTCCTAGCCGTTAATCCAGTGGTTTTCCTCAGGCTGTCATTTTCTTCTTCATTTTCAACCAAAGTGTGAATACCATCACAACTTTCCCCTCTGAGTCCATCAGCCTCCTCCGTCTCCTCTGACTCCCACTCTTCCTCTCTGTGTTTGCAGTAAGCTGGATGCCTTCATTTACGATGCAGCCGTGTTGAACTACATGGCTCGAAAAGATGAAGGCTGCAAAGTAATGACCATCGGCTCAGGGAAAGTATTCGCCACGACTGGTTATGGTATCGCCCTGATCAAGAACTCCCGCTGGAAACGGCCATTGGATCTGGCTTTGCTGCAGCTGGTGGGCGACGGTGAGAGTTTGAAGTTTCAACAGAAATTAGCGGCAGAATATTAGCGCGTTTGGATTTTTGGTATGGAGATGATTAAAGCCTTTGGGAGTCTTTTTATGCATATTTAACAAGACATCATTTATTAGCCTGTGCTTCAAGCCTGCTTCCTAGCCATCGAGATTTAATCCAGACATGATTCAACACTGTTAAACATGTTTGTTGTCTAGTGGGTGACATTTGTGTCTGTGATTTCAGGCTGTTTACATATTTTAGACTTAATTGCAGCATTGATGCTTACAAGGGATATTGTCTTGAGAGTGGTAGAAGTGTATGTGTGCATGTACAGAATATGAGACGGAGAGATAGAAAGAGAGAGAGAGAGAGAGAATGAGAGAGAGAAAGAGAGAGAGAGAGAGAGAGAGAGCATTGGCACTGAGAGGCAGATTTTTACATCGATACTGAGATGGAAACCACAGCATGAATCACAGTCATATTTAGTAATATTCAATGCATTAGGAGGAAAACCAACCTTTCTTTTATCAGTAATTCTAATGTATGGACTTTCGTGTGATTTAGGTAAGGATGATTTATGATAAGTCACCTTTAAATAAGATAAAACAAGACAATTTTGTATCGCAATATGTGGTTCACGATCGATTGTTACACCCCTAATAATGACTGTTAAATACATTTTTAAGCCTACAATGCTGAGATGGGTATACTAGCACAAAATACAGTATTATGCATTTGTACTCATCAATAGTGGATGGTAATGAGAAACATAAAAGTAAGCTCATGTCCAATTTTTGAAAAAAAAAAAAAAAAAAACTCCCCAGAGCAAATCCTGTCACTAAATAAATATTAAATAATATATTTTTTTTTTGTCTAAGTTCTGCCTCTTAGGGCCCAAAGAAAAGCACTTTGTAAAACTCACCAGTGATAATGCACAGCTGGAATGTGTTCTGTCAGGGTGTACTCACACTGAGCAATGTGAACCACATCCTGATGTTTTTGACCCCTAGACTGCTATTCCTTTGACTAGTCTGAATGCTGCATTCTGTTGAAAGAGATGGAGCAGAGGGATGAGAAACATTATTCTGCTGATAGATTGATTAATCCGAGTAATTCGCTCAGTGAGCAGATGAGTATAATATTATGCGGCAACAGATTATGTTTGCGTCATAAAGTGATGATGGTGCTGACAGAATTGCAGTGGGCAATACAGTGGACTGCATCATTGCTATTGTGTTCAGAACTTTTTCAAGTGAGATAAACTGCACTCTAATGATTGGAGGTGTGTAAATTAATTGAAATAATTCACGTTTTTTGTTCTGAGGTGAAATAAGGAATTAGGGGGCTACAGGTCTTGATTAGTGTGTTATACTGAGGCAGACACATCCCCATTCTCAACTGACAGTAAAATCCATCTCTTTTGTCCTGCCCTGTCTTGTGTACTCTCACTGGGAATGTGGAGCATGCCTGGGTGAGTGACCCACAGAGTGCAATTGCTTTGTCTTGTCTGAGTGCTACATGTTGTTGGAAGATGTGGGCCATGCACGGTTCGGTTGACACAATATGCAAATAATAATGATAATAATACAGCACATCTTATTGCTATAATTATTTGAAACTGTGCAGCTGGATTTTCACCCTGGTAAAGAACTGATGAATGGTGTATAAGCAAAAATAGCAAAATAATTCATGTTCAAGGCCATTTTATTTGTTCTGAGATGAAGGTAAGGAGGCGGGAGGATACAGGTCCTGATTAGTGCGTTGACTGAGGCAGACACATTCCCATTCTCAACTGACAGTAAAATCCATCTCCTTTGTCCTCTTTTAACCCCTGTTCTGATTAGGGGGGATTTAGACAGGTTTGAGTATTGGCTTTTACTAATCTTTTAATTTAATATTGAGAAATATGCTCCTGCATTTCTGGCCTGTGCAAAATCTATACTTTCACAACTAAAAAGTTTATTCAAGCCATAGCATTTAAACCATGCTGCTCATATTGGTAAAATGTGAGAAAGGATAAAAATAAACATATTTAAGAAAAATTTAAAATTAACAATGTATTCTTCCATCAGTTCATATATTTGTGACCACTTAAAAATTCTATAATTAAGTTCCGACTATTTCAAATATTTTTGTAAAGTAAATCCTAAAGATATTCTGAGCTGAGAGAAGGCATCTTAATCCATGGTCAAAGTGGTAATTAACCCCCAAAAAATGGCCTCTTTGCACATTAAATACATATAAAAGTTGAGGCGAAAATATTATGCATGTCACAGCATTCTATGACATTATGATATCCAAGCATTCCATAGACTGCCTAGACAATGTATAGAAGGCCTGAAATTGAACGACAAACTATGAAATGATTGATGTTTTATACATTGCTGAGGCATTCTATAGAATGTAGGATTGCCTGCTGGCTAAGCGTATAAAGGAACACATTTTTGCATTGGGTTATCTTTGCAAACTATGTGAGTGCTTTATGCTTCAATATTTATCGAAGACATCGTATTGGTGGTTTGAAGTTGCATGCTTCTGGTCACCATGTGACAATATTCTGTTCACACTCAAAGTGGCAAAAATGAATTGTTTTGTGTGACAAAGAAATTGGGTTTAGTTAATAAAGACATCTCATCTGGTGCCCTTTTAATACTTTGCACAAATGATACTTATCATTATGTATGATGCCAGTTCTGCTGTGTTTACTGCCTATTAATAAAAATGAAGGTAGTACCAGTACAGGAATCGTGCCATGCGCAATGTTTTCACTGATGAATTCTTTCACTTTCAAATGTATTATAAATCAATAAAGGCCGGTGTGTGCCAATCACACTGACTGTTTCTGATCAATGATTCAACCCACCTATTGTTTAATTTGATTTCCGATATTAATGTGTTGCTTTTAAAAAGTAATAGCTTTGATATTTTTGGTTCCAAACAAAGTTACAAGGTAATTTACAAGGTAATACATGTAAACATTTTAGAAAATGAGTGACTCCAAATCAGTAGCATCTAGTGGTGAAAAGAAGGGATAACCCTTGAAAGTACAATATCTGTGAGATGGTTATTCAAAGCTCTGGCACAAAAAAAAAACCTACATTGGCACAAAAAGTAATTGGAACAGTGTATAAGGTTTATGAGATGTTTGTCTATTTTGAATGCAATATCAATTTGTCTTTGCTTTTTGGGGGATTTATGAACACTTTTTTGTTCTAAAACAACTACATTTTTATGCTTTTTCAAGTTAAAAGTATTGTGTTTTATTTTTGGAGCAAATTGTAAAGTAGTAAAAACACTCACAAGGCTACAGAATTCTAAGGATTAACACATTCTGCATTTTACATGTTTTTTTTCCCGGAAAATGTTAATTATGACTCATGAAAAAGAGCATCCAGTGTCTTGGAAAGTGTGAATATTATTCCTGCAAACCTTGAGGAAATTTTCCATCCAAGCCACCGACACCCTCCACAGGAAGGGTAAGCAACTGAGCCGATTCCTAAAGAAGTTAGTTGTTCACAGAATCGTGTTTTTGAGCAGAAAGAAAGAAAAGTTGAGAACTACATCAAGGGTTGGGAGAGTATTTAGGTCAAGTAAAATACATTGAAGAATTTACAAACAGATAAATTGTAAGCTTGGGCTTCTTTGTGTCTGGCTAGTCTCACCTTGGTTGCGGAGAAGAAGAACTTGATTATAGCCCAGGGCTCAAAAAAGACTGGGTTTGGTCCATTGAATCCAGCCAATCTACCCTTCCAATGTACCCAGCAGCATCTAATGAGTTTTTCTGCTGACAAGCTTCATAGAGATGATGATTGGAACTAGCAGCTCATACTGCAAGTGTACCAAAAGCTTATTCACTAACTAGAGTATTACTGCGCTCTTCAGGTCAGTAAACTTAAGAAAATCTAAGAGATATTGTCAAGTTGAAGATGAGAAACAACAGAGCTAGCAATGCAGATGATCCGAAGAGTATTATGAATGCAACCTGGGCTTTCTTTTCTTAGCAGAGATACATACAAACAGTATGTATCTACAAGTATAAAGACTGTTAGTAAGACAAGTATCATTAAGACTAGTATTAAGAATGTTAAACGTTTTTTATTTTATGCAATGTTTAATTTAAAAATTTTGACAGTAGTTTTCTAGAAATGAAACGACAAGTATTTTTCTTAAAGTAAAATAAGATATTTCAGTCTCTGTGCAGTTAATCTATATTTTCACTCTCTGAGATTAGTGGCAAAATATTCCAAAAGGAATAATAATTTCAAAACGACTCTGTACCAGTATCACATTTTCCACTGGGAATTCAAGAAATGAAACAAACCCTTTGAAAACTGTTTGAGACTGAAAGATGCTCAAAATATCTTCAAGTATTCCTGGTGTGTTTTATGCTACTACGGTAAATAATCTCATTGTTTTATCATCCACATGCTTAAGCTTCTAGAATAGCTAACAGGTTTGAATTGTAGTCAATATCATATGCATTTCAATTCACAAACTGGTCACAAACTTGTTAAATTGTAAGAACCAAAGCTGAATAGCTTTGAAACCAGGACGGTTTGGAGGATTTTTCAACATTTCAAGGTTTCAAAGCAGATATAAAAATATGAGAGGGTTACAGACCAATGTCCACAGAGTTTAAAAGTCCTTTGAGAGGTTGACCATCTGTTGACACAGTGAACGATGATCGGTGGATGAACACATAATGGAATGAAGGAAAGTTCCAGTTACCAAATTATTGAACGAATACATTGTCAAAAGAACAAATTATTAAAATGAATATATAGGAAATAAATAATGAATGGCTGATAAATGATTGACTGAATGGTGAATGAACAAATAAATGGACAAATCAATGATTCACATAAATAAATAAATAAATAAATAAATAAATAAATAAATAAATAAATAAATAAATAAATAAAACCGTAAAGGAAGAATGAATTGATGACTTAATTAACAAAAAAAATTTAATTCAGAAAGAGCATCCGTACAAGAGAATGAATGAATAAATGACTAAATTTCAGGATGAATAAATGGTTAAACAAACAAATCAAAGAATAACAAAATGAGAAATAAATGTGAATAAAAATAGTAAACTAATAAATGAGCAAAGCAATAAAATTAATTTACCAACAACTTATTGAATGAATGCCCAAATTATTTTGTTCAATCATTTGTTTGATTATTTATTAATGCAATAATTTATATCAATTATTCATCTATTCTTTTCAACTATCGTTTGAATGAATGAACGAATAAATGAATGAACGAATGAATGAACGAATATATAAATAACTAAACAATCAAATGAACCAACAATGTAATAGATTAATAAATTAGTTATAAATGAATAAATCAGTGATTGAATGAACTAACTAACTTATGAACAAACAACCAGCTGAACTAGTAAATAATGAATAACCGAAACAAGGAATATATTAGAGCCCCTTAAAAGTTGCGTTTTCAGCTGATTTTTTTTCTAGCCATATCACAGGTCTTGTACTTCTAAGAGTTATATTCCTTCTTTTTAATACTAGATGACACGGATGGGGTCTATGAAATAAAACCGAAACACTAATAACCGCTAACCATTAATTTAACACCCAAATTAAACAATAGGTGGGTTGCTTCATTCTTACAAAACAGCCACTGTGATTGGCACATGCACTGATACCTGCAGAGACTTCTAAGGATTAATGCATCTGCACCTTATTTATTGATTCCTTTGTTCCTTCATTCACTTGGTCATAAATCAGTTAGTTACCCTCTTGTAGTTCCCACGTACCACCCACAGGGTATTGTATGCCTCACAGGTTTTATTTAAGATATACAACAAAAAAAAGCATGTCAGATTTCTTTGGCAAACTGAGATCCTTGTGATTGAAATGATGGATAATTTATGACTTTTGTATATAATGTAAATGACTACATTAAAGCATTCAAGAATTACCACCTTTGGTCACTTGGACCTTTTTTGGGTAGCAACTGTAGATTAACATGCATTAAAATTTGTCAAATGCAAATTCTGGCTTGGTAAGAATTCATGCTTCCAACCTTTTATCTTTTCCAGTTTTGTTTTTATTTAAAAAACATTTGTTTTCTCTCTTTTTCAGTGTGTCTAAAGTTCTATAACTCAATAACAGGGATTGTGAGGAACAAACCTCTTCTTTTAATTGAGACTAAAAATCTAACTCCTGTTAGCATTTGTACATACAAAATGCACATTTTGACTTGATCCCAGGGCCAGCAGTTCTCTTTGCGGTGGTGCTTTTACCTGCTAACAACTCCTCATTTTTTACAGGGGTCGCCCATGCTTTGGCATTTCAAGAATGTTTATAAAAGCATTGACCTTTAAGACTGATCCAAGAGCTGTGTTTGCTTTAGCGTGATAGTGGTGTGGTCATGTTGGGATCAGAGGGGGCTGCACAGGGACCAGTGTTTGAGGCCATGCAGATGGCACATACTGGATCTCTGCCTGAGCTTAAAGACCTTGCTAAGATGAATATGCTGCTAAACTGTGCCCACTTAGCATGTGCCAACCGTGATCTCTGCTGCCAGACAAAAGCTGTTATGGCAAGAGCAAAAGTGTGAAATCCTTTGTGCATGTTTAAGAATGTGCCATGCCCACATTTATTCTGTGAACCTACAATTGGTCTTGTTAGAATGTACCTGTATGTATGTATCTTCTCACTGTCACACCTGCTGAGTTTGGCCCTGACAGCTGCAGGAGTTTGCCAAGGTCTCTGGCAGGATAAGGAGGAGTGTGAATGGACAATTTCAACAGAGTGAGGTAGCACTCAAATTTGAGCTCAGCTCATTCACCTATCTGTTAAATCCCATGAGGAATTCTACCTCCAGTGCTTCGCTTTGCTTGATTGAACTTCCTGTTCTGGAAGGATTTAATCTACATAATTTACTAAAAACCTGCAGGTTATTCTTGCTGGACAGATTGATTTGATGGCATACGAGGCAGATACCATAATTCAGCCCCTGTGAAAACAACAACTGCTGTTTTGGGTCTGATATGCGTCCACTCATTTGTGCCTAACTGGTGTCATAGACATCATCAAAGTGGTAAAACACTCAAGTACATGCCAAGGTCTTGTATGGTTGGAGATAAACCACCAGCTTGTCTTTTTTGTAGATCAAATGTGAGATTCAGATTTTCTCTTGAGTTTGCCTCTGGTCATACCAGCTTCTGATACAATTAAATGATTATGATCTCACCCTTTCACCATCCTGTCTCCCTCGCTGTCCTCGTGTTTTTTCACGCTCCAACAATTTCTCTGTTACTCCCTTTTTCTGATTTCTTATTCCCTATCCTGTTCTATCTTTCGTAACCTCATACACACAGTGTGACGAATGTAATCTCTTCTCATAGACAATATTTTCAAAATCTCTCTTTTTTGTTAACCTCTTTGAACAGAAGAGGCGCTCCTGTTGTTTGTCAAAATGACAGTCACTCTCTTCTTCCAGCCTTTTGCTTGCATCTCCAAGTGCACTCATTTCCCATGAGAAAATAGAGCAGTGAAAGACGGACAGTCTCCTTTCTTTATTTGTTTTTTTAATTTAGCCTCTGAGAGGTGTGATGCAATTCTTAACTTTGCCCCAGATCAACTGCTAAACAGATATTCTCTCTGTTCTTCTGTTAACCAAAACATTGTTTAGGAGTTATTTCTGCCTTTGATGTTTGCCACAGTAAGCATGTGGGAAAGGCAGTTCCCTAGTGATTTATTGGAGATCTGCATCCTTGAAAAGTAATTGTGAAAGAAAACTAATAAAATGAATGCCCTGTCTTTTCTCTTTTCTCTGATCAGATGAGATTGAGATGCTTGAGCGTCTCTGGCTCTCAGGGATATGTCACAATGATAAGATTGAGGTGATGAGCTCCAAACTGGACATAGACAACATGGCTGGTGTTTTCTACATGCTGCTGGTGGCCATGGGACTGAGTCTGTTGGTCTTTGCCTGGGAACACCTGGTTTACTGGAGGCTTCGTCACTGCATGAGCAAAATGGGCCAGTCTGGCAAACTGGACTTCCTACTCGCCTTCAGCAGGGTGAGTAAAAATATAAAAATAAAAGGTTTACATGTTTCCAAATGCAAGAATACTCTTCAGACAAATTGATTATTCTGAAGGAAGAACATGTATCTGCATTGCTACATCCACAAATATGACCAAAACATTTTTTTTTCAGGATTTTTCATTTATAAAAAATATTGTTTTTGTTATAAGCACTCATGAATGGTTATATTTACCACAAAAAAACCCTTATCAAATGGCTGGCATCAATGCTTCATCATGTTAATGAAAGTATCTTCAAAGCTATAATTCATAATTTTATCCCTAACAGCAGTGTGTGCTTTTTCATAACATATACCAATATTTTTAGTGGTGCTACATTTTTTACATTTACATATTTGTCCAATCCTTTTCAAGGGGCAAGGGTTAGTTGAAGTGGTAGAGTATGTTGGAGACTCAATAACATAGTGGAGTGTAATGGATGAAGACAAGGGATTATGTTGTTATAGATGAGATAAGATTAAAACGAATAAAAAAAGATTTGCCCTTATTTTTTTCTGACTTATTTTTTTACTTTTAGGGAATGTATAGCTGCTGCAGTTTTGAAGATGAAACCGCACAAGCTGGAGCTAAAGTCACGGTCTCCGGGCACCATCACACTGCTATGATTCCTGTTTCCTCCTCCTCACATGTGGTCACTTCAGCTGTTCCCAATCCAGCTATTGCCATGGTGCAGCAACAGCAGCAACTGCCACAACCACAACAGCCTCAAGCGCCTCAGTACAAAACAACTCTCCCAGGATCACCTCCTCCAATTGTTCATTCTGGATCTGCCTTGGGCCCAGCAAACCCTCAACTTATAGGAGCACCACTACCGTGCACCACTTTCTTACCACGACCAGATCGCAGGCTGGCGGTTGTGGACCGATGGAGACTACCCAAAGCTGCTAGTGCAACCTCATCAATGGGTGTAAGAGGACCTCTGGTGGAAGCTGGGCCTTTACCTCAGAAAGTGGCACCAAGCTGGGCAAGTAGTGGAGGTACAAGTAGTGGTCTCGATGGATATAAGCGATACTATGGACCTATCGACCCAGAAGGACTTAGTCCATGCTTAGACCAACAGACAGGGTCACAAACTCCAAAAACTATTCCCAGAGTCCACCAACAACCTCCACCAACAAGTGTGGCTTTCTACCAGGAGAAGAGCATAGATCATGGCATGGGGAAGAAGGTGGGAGTGGGTACTGGTGGAGGGGGTCAGGGTAGAGGGGTTAAATCTCTGGCACCTTCCAGGGTTCCACCTAAAAGCCAGGCTCCAACTCCGCTGACACCTAACCCCCCATTGCAGCACCCCTCTCCCCCTCTTCCTTCATCCTTCTGGAGGAAACGTCGACCAAAAAAGCCCAAAGAACCCAGTGGTCCATTATATGAGAACATTCTGCCTCTGGGACGGAGAGGTGGAGACAGGGAAGCAAGTCGAAGACCAAGACCCTCTCCTCCTCTCCCTATCCCTGTACCAGTCACACTTTCGCCAAGTTACACTCCTCCTTCACCTTCTCCCTCTCTCCCATACACATCCACATCCTCCACCTCATCAACAACCAGCTCCTCAACAACATCATCAGCCACATCATCTCGCTCCACCTCTCCTTCATCTACCTCCACAGGTTCTTCTCGCAGCACTCGAGATAGGGAGGCTGAAGAGGAAGACGATGAGGACTTGGATGAGCTGACTGAGGAGTCTAGTCTTCTTCAGGGCCACAACAGAAGCAGAGACAGGGAGCGCTCTATTTTGTCCCCTCGATCTCTCACACATGGACCTCCTCCTCCTATACCCCCACGGAAACCGTGGGGCACATTCGGAGACAGGGAACATAAAAAGGACAGAGAAAGAGAGAGGGGTGGGAGTCAGTTAGCACAGCTCCAAGAATGGTGGGCAGGATGGGCAGAAAGAGAGAGGGATAGGAGTGGTGAACCTCAAGGAGACACAGAAAGTAAAAGAGAAAAGAAACGTAGGAAAGAGAGGGAAAGGGAGAAAAAGAAAAAGAAGAAGAAAAATAAAAAACGGAAAAAGAGAGAAGAGCGTGAAAGGGAGCGAGAAAGAGAAAGGAAGCGCCGCAAGGTGAAGAAGAAGAAAAAGAAGGCAATGAAAACAAAGAAAAAGAAGAAGATGTCTTCTGATAAATTATCTGAGACAGAGGAAGGTGATGCTGAGGGAGAGAGGGATGGTGAGGGTGACGGGGACCGGGAGGGAGAGTACTCATCATTTTCCACTCAATATCGTAGTGCATTCGTGGACAAAGGCAGTCTTTCGGGTTGGGAGGGAGACAGAGAAAGGGGGAGGAGGGATGGAGGTGAGGATGAGAGGGATGAGAGAGAAGACGAGAGTGGAGGTGGCAGAGGAAGACAGAGAAGACCTAAAACCTCCCATTTACGACATCGACCTTCAAGTAAACGGTACACTAACCTCAACAAACTTCCCTCTTCAGTCAAATTTTGGGTGAGTGGAGGGGAAGCAGGAGGCACAGATGCCTCTGGACCCTCTTCCTTACATGCTCTCCTCTCCTCTTCCAAGAGACGCAGGAGTAGTGGGACAGAGAGAGAAGCAGATGGAAGAGTAGGAGAACGGAGACCATTGCTGCTTCATTATGAAAGAGGGCGGGTTAACACAAGAGAAGGCCTGTCCTTTCATGAGTGGGACTCTGAGGATGAGGAAGGAGAAGAAGATGAGAGAGAACAAGAAAGAGAGCGATTAGAGGAGAGGGTGCGGCGGGCAGGCAGAGGAGCTGTTTCAGAGTCAGAACGAGACAGAATAAGGGCTGAGGAAAGTTTTTCTGATGAGGGGTCTTCTGGAGAGTTTGGCCGGTTTGAGAGATATTGGGAAGGAACAGGAGTGGGTGGTGCGAGTGGAATCGGGGGTGGTGGCTGGTTTTTTGGGACGTACCCTGCTCGAGAAAAAGGTGGAAGTATCAACAGTAGAGACGACTCCATTTTGGGTCGTGCTGAAGGATGGGGTGGGGTAGGTGATTTCTGGGGTTCAGGTCCAGGGATTGGATGGGGCTCAGGAGGAGGAAGTGGAGGCTTGGGTTCACAATGGCCTCCACCTCCAACATCTCTGCCACCACCACGCCGCTACTGGTCAGTGGACAAGCTACAGATGAAGGGTGAGAAACGTAGCCGCAGTGGATCAAAAAGAAAAGGTCAGAGGTCTCGAGACAGAACACAAGACTTGGCACCATGTACATGTCCACAGTATGGGCATGGTAGGCCCCATTTACACCACAAACACTGCAGCACTCAGTCCCACAGTCAGGAGGATTTGCTTCCTCACTGCCACAGCTTCAGTGGGAGCTCACGACCCAAAGCATCCATGAAACCAGATAAGTCCAAATCTGGAAGTCAATCTAACCTGAGCTCACAGCAAGCCCAACTCTCAGAACATATTCCTCCGCTGTCACCTTCCCCACCATCATTAGCTGTACCTTCTGCACCTAACTCGCTCCCCATGCCCATCCCACCACCTACATCTTCAACATCCATGTCCCCTCCACCTGTGCTGTCTCCTGGGGCTGCATCCAGCTCCTCCCAGGCAGCCTCAGCCAGTGCTAAACTCCAGTACCAGAGACTTCGGTCTGTGCCCCAGCCAAGGCGATTCTACTCCCCACACCTGCCACTCAAAGCCAAGAGCTTGTGCTCACGTCGTGGTTCTGCCCATTTCTCCAGCCTAGAGAGTGAAGTATGACACGGGGCTTCACTGCTGCGCGTGTGTATGAGCTCTACTATAAGGCGCAGCTGGAGTGTAATGCACATTCCCACTCTGAACCAAGAGGAGGAAAGCAACCATGACAGTGGCCAAAGCAGCAAAGAAACAACAGTTTACACAGGGAATGGCTCAATCAACTCTGCCACGGTCACTCCAGCCGTGCTCCATCTCCGGTCTGAGATGAGTATTATGATGTCCTCCATGCTTCTTTCCCCAAGTGAGGACTTTGGATAGTAAATGTATAGGATTCTTCTGTGAGTAAAGATGTCATGTTTACACATTTACACTCTCAAACAAGAATCACCCACAAGACAGGCATCAAACACTGGTGTGGCTTAAACTGATGTTTCAGTTTATTTATGGATGACTCGCATTAATGATCTTGAATCTTAATGCAGTCTTGGGGAGACTCAAATTATCAGCACCAATCAACTGACTGGAAAAATGTGTTGCTATGGCAACTCGATGCACACTGAGACATATTTTTTTCTTTGATACTTGCTGCAGCAAATGTTTTGCGGTCCGTACTTTGGCTTCCTCTTTCAGAGCCGCACTGGAAAATTCCTAATTGAAATGTGACCTCAAAACAAACAAGACATTGTCAGTGTTTCTATATTTTTGATTCCACGGTAATCAGAATCTACACAGAGCAATTTCACTCAAATGAACTAACATCCTATAAGAACTAAAATGGCATGGTGTCATTTTGACATCAAATAGTGATGTTATGTTCTTAAGATACACTCTTCAAATGAAAACAATAAGAAGAAACAGAAATGTAGCATTTTTCCTGTTTGTTTTTTCCCTTCAGGTTACCTATTCTTTTAAGTGTTTAATTGCTCTCACTGTGGCTGTGTTCTTAACACAAGGGTAAACCAGCTGTGTCTGATGTTAAATAGTGAGATGCTAGATGCGAATATCTTTTAAAATTGTATATTGTTTTGTTAAAAGCTTCAAATTGTCTACTGTAGATCCAAGATAATCCCATGATGGTTCTTTCTTGGCATGAAAGCAATACCAGTCTTTCATCAAATGATGATAGGTGCAATATTAATGATTAGGACGACAGCTTAATAACAAAAACATTATCAACTATAAGTGGACCTTTACATTGTGCTTGTTTTGCTCCATTATCTTAATTATTTATATCTGGAACTTTGCTTCTAATGGGTAAATACCACATTTCAAAGATCCAAGGCTCAAGTCAAGTCTACTTCCAATGCAGAGTTGCATCTAATAAAGCACAAGCTGCTGGCTCTTGTCAGTGCAAATGTTAACATATGGTAATGAAGAGCCAAGGACAAACACAATGCTTATCGATTTTTAGCCAATCGGTTATTTATTTTGGCATAAGAATGTATGCCGTTCATACTGAGATCCCATTTTGGGTAACTATTTTGCATCAGGCACTGCTTTTCTGCCCACTCTGTGATTAAATGTAGCTTTCAAATGATTTAGCAAAATATAGACATGCTGTAGATTTTGTAGCACTCTGGAAACAGTGACCCATCTCAAGAAGGAACAATAATATTCCGGGGGGCATTGAGGGCTGAATATTTTCACACTCCAAAAACAGTTGAGTAGAAAACATATCACAAATTTATTTTTAAGACCTATTTTGCGTCAACCTTTTGGGAAAAAGCAGCCAAACCAACTATTGTTTTTTATTCTTGTGCTTTTCATAATTTAAATGTATATATCATTGTTTAGATTTTTAAGTTTTCTGAGCTAAAGAAAGCTAGTTGGATAGCATTGAAATTCCATTGAAAGTTTTTCTGAAATTTTCTCAACTTTCTTCTAAATGAACAGATCACCATGTTTTATTTGAAGTCAAGCTTGTCTCCCTTTCTCATGTTTTTATTCAAACAAGAAAGCCTGAAGAAAGTTTGTCATCATTTGCAATGAAGTGAGGGCTCTTCTACAGTTTTAAGACACATGTGTCATTGCACGAGTCTAGAAATAACAAGCTCAGGTATTGAATTGCATGTTGTGTAGAGCGAATCACACTCAGCCGCTCAATATCCTCAATCAGCATTTCCTTCAATGCCAGGAATATGTGTGCGTCAGCAAAAGTCCAGCACGCCTGGCATGGGAGTGCGACGGGGAGCAGGGAGATGGATGTAGAATGATTGAGTTAATACAGTGTGCCATGAGTACACTTGATCTGTCATTGACCCTTACTCAGAGCAAGAAGGCGATAACAGAGTATTCTCTATGACTGCATGTACAGAACAGAATTTAAGTTCCCATGTAGCTTTTTGTCCTTGAGAACTAAAAGATTTATCTCTATATACAGTACTATGTTTTTGAGAATGTATCATGTTATACTGTGAATTTAACTTAGATATTTTATTGCCCAAGTGTATTCAGTTTTCATTGCATCATATAATTTATCTAAACAAAATATTTATATACATGTACAAATAAATATATATATATAAATATACATATATATATATATATATATATATACATATACACAGAGGTGTATATGTATAATGACTTAAGTTTGATAAATTTGGAGGAAGTGTTAGAAATAGTTTTAAATGTTTTAGCTTTGTAGCAATTCTAGATTCTGGAAACATTTTTGAATTTTGATTCCTCCTATATGACTGTGAAAACATTAGTGCCTGTGAAGAAAAAAACAAAAGACAACTTTAATACCCATCCAGCTCTTCATTGATTTGTCATTTTACGCTCATAGTTACTCTGATACTACCTAAAAGCTTTCAGATCATTTGTGATGACATTTACTAGACACTTTTTTTGGACACACTGCCATTCGAGGTGTCCACCCAAGCTCCAAACCCCAAAGTATACTTTTGTTTCACTGTACACATTTTTGTTGAAAACAGAGCACTTTCTTTAAAAATGATAAAATTGCAGAGTATACAGGTACAATACATGGAGCAAATGCTGAGGAGAATAGTTCACATCAAAGGGAATTACTATAAACCTTCAAACTCCATGTGGCATCAAGACCAGCTCAAGAACAAGAACATAGAATTCCTAATTCAATACTCAGTTGTTTATCTCAAACTTATAATATTTTACTATAAATTTGAAGTTAATGTCGGACTCCATTTAAACGTTGAAGCTTCAACAATAGTACTGTCTGGGCACACAAGATTCCATTTGCATTGCCAGTTAAATTATTGTGTAAGCCAATTTTTTTTTTTAGAGAAAAGAAGAATTAATCTTAAAAAAAATTATGTTACTACTGTAGCTCATCAAATGAAACACATAGAACAATTCACTGAAGCTATTTATTAATATAAACCTGAAACTTGTGTTAACATGAAAGGAAACACTGTTGATAAGAAGGTTCCCTTCAACCCAGCCAGATGCTAGATCCTTCAAAAAAAAGTGCTCTGTGTGGTGTTCCCATGAGGAGGTCCCCAGAAGAGTCTGGTGTGGCTACTGAGTTGGACTGCCAGAATTTCATGTCTGCACATAACCAATTCAGGGCTTAAGTTAGAGAGCCAGGGATCCATACCACTCTCAGGTTTGTTGCCACGCAGAGGTGCACCAACACAGAGGAGTGAGTCATTCTTACTCCCTCCCTCTACAATGTTGGATCTCTCCTGTTATCAGCACCTCCTAAGGAGCTTCAAGTGGCACTTTGGGCTTGGTACTCTGATGGAATGATATCCAGTCAACACTGATTAACTCAGCACCTGTCCTACTACCCAGAAGATGCTCGATGCGGCTGTTCATTAAAAACAAAGAACATCAGAAATGCCAGAAAGAGTTTAAAGTTGAAGTTAAACTGTTAAAGGCTCAACAGGAGTAAGATTCCCTACTTCAGAACTACAGGAATGTTGGGTGATGCTTTCCTGAATGTACTTTCACAAACACATTAAACCAAAGTATACTTTGGGCTTGGAATTTAAATCTAATCTTACCATATCCCTTCCACCACTATCACGTTGCTCAATATTTTTGTCCTGCTTTTCATTGATTAGGTAACTTAAACTACATACCTCTTTTACTTTTCAAGGTATTTTGTATTATATCTATCCCTCTGTATGTTTGCTCAGTTAGCAAAAAAAAACTCAAATGTATAAGACTTCAGAGACCAGTTGCTACTGTGTTGCTGCTCCTATCAGTTGATTGTTAAAAATAATGATCAATTACAAGTAGACTTGGAAGAAATGTGACTTGGATAGCTGTACCAGGTGACCATGGCACTGTAGTGAGAGCCTGGGCAGTACTGTACATGGCTCACTTTAACTGTGCTGACCAGATGCATGATGGCAAACTTGAGGAACCATTAAAAAGTGTTGCTGAACTGGTTAGAAGGTCCACATTATAGGCAATAGATATGTCATCCCATCAAACCCAGACGCACCAAAGGCATTGCCACTCACTAAGTGTAAGTTTAAACATGCACAGGACTGGAGAATGTTGGTAGAATTGTCAGCAGTGGTTAATATATGGCTGAGAAATAAGGGCTGGTCAACTACTCGCACAGAATCACAGGGGCTGATGATGAAGCTGCTTTTCTACATGGAATTCTTGTTTGTTAATGCCAGCTATAGGTGGATTTCATGAAAAGGCCTTTACTTATCTGCATTTACACAGAGTTATGAGATTTAATTTTTTGCTCAAAACTAATTAAAAAGATTTTAAATAGCATACTTATATCTTTAAAACAGCTTAATGCAAGGGGGTCCAGAGTAGTCATGTGTTGCTCATGTGGACAAACTACTAAGAAGACGTCTTTTGGAATTTTTTTTCCATTTTTTTTTTTTTCAAAATTCAACATGTGTGGTGTCATGAATACAGAAGTTGTATTCTCACATTCTAATCACATTCCGTAGCTGTTATGGTAGCTGTTGGGGTGACCAAGGGTTATATGCCAAACAAACCATGTTAAAGTGCTAGTCAGTGTCTGCAGCATAGGAAAACAGTGTTATGGAGGAGTGTTATGTCTCTTTTTTTTTGTTTCATATTAGAGAATCTCTCCATGGCATAATGAAAGCTCCAGACCTGCATCAGAATCAGCTTGAATCTATTTGCAGAAATGAACGCTCACTGTTTCAGGAACCGAGAGTTTGAGGTTATGCAGTGCTCACTTCACTGAAGGCTGTGTGAATATGTATTTACTAAAGTAAGAGGCATGGCTAATCAGTTTGTTTTGAAACCAGATTAGATGCCAGATTTATCCCACTACTTTATACCCAGTGTAAGGCACATCATGATATAGTACTGTGCTAGAATTAAGGGGAGATTCAGGCTGTAATATTCTGGCCAGGAGTTGCAAAGAGATTACAATGTAGATTCCCTGGATGTCCAGGTTCTGGATTAGATTTCGCTGAGGTTGAGGTTCTGAGCTCAAGTCCAAGAAAATTTGGTTCTAGGTTAGAATTTCAGTCTGTAAATTTCAGCTTAGAAGAGATTAGACTACTGTGATAGACTGGCAACCTGTCCAGGTTGTACCCCCGCCTCTCTCCCAATGTGCACTGTAGATAGGCACTAGCAGACTCCCGTGACCCCGATAGGGAAAAGGCGGGATAGAAGATGAATGAATTAGACCATTATTCTGCAAATTTGGCTGGGATTCCAGCTAGTGGATGCTGAAGAGATATCGGCTAGTTGTTGTAGCCCTAGGGCTGCACTGCCTTGGAAGTGGAGCTAAGGAGATACTGGCATCGGACTGGTGTTCTGCGTATTTTCCAGATCTTAAAAAGGTTCTGAGACACTACCGGTTTAGAACAGGAGATTTGAGTATATACTGGTTTCAAACAGATGTTCTGAGAAGTACCTGGTTATGACCAGGAGTTTGGTGGAGCTGAGGTCCTCTGAGGAGCCATACAGTTTAACATACAGCATAGTTTACTAGAAAAAGGATGTTAAAGAGAGCTCTAGGTATTTTGATTAGGTTTTTCTTATATTCATCTATTAAAAGCTTTGCTTTTACTAAAAACTCTTTGCCAGAGAGATCACAATAAGAGATCATAGAATATGAATATAGCATATTTATTTTTCAGACTTATATTTATTTCTGTTCTCAGCTATTTATTCTTAGCTACACATTTCTACATACAAAATCTTATAGTAAAATTGTAACTTTATTTATTTCACAAACCGGAATTGAAAAGTTTTGGAAACCAGAAGTGTTTTGCAGTGATAAATGATTTTCTTTTTTGATAAAAAGAATTGCAACAAACAATGATTAAAAACTGCTGCATACCAGTTTATATATGAATGCAAAGCTCTAACTAAAGCCTAGAGGACCAAAGTTACCTACTATTGTTGTGCCATTTATTTAGTATTTTTTGTTTCTTGTCTTATTTCTCAGATTGGCTCATTTTCACTGGCTTCAATGTATTATTCACTTAAACAGAAACCATAGACAAAAGCACGCACTTGAGCAGTTTTTGACTAAAGCTGGTTGCTTTAAGTGTATTTTTTCCCAGAAGGATATCCTCTACACTTAAAGACATCACAGAACATTCCACATAAGTTAAGGATTCTTTTAAGGTTAATAGAATAAACGCTAAGAATTTCCACTTCAGCAAGCGCTCTTGATGTTTCTCTCTCTTTGAGGCTTTGTATAGTTTCGTGGTAGCTTTTGCTAGCGTGACGTTGCTGTAACAGGACAGGCAGCTCAGCCGATAAAAGTGCAGCCTCTCCCTCTTGATCACCGCTGTGTGTATGAAAGCATCTCAGCCCCTGTGAAAGACCACTACACATGCTTTACTTAGCCAACCCTTATTCCACAAGCTGCAGCTCAACACCAACAGAACAGTCTAGGCTGCTTTGTCACAGGACGAATGTGCACTTACTTCTCTCTTATCTTTAACAAAGTCATCTTTGAACAGGGTCCTCCATATCACTTCACATTCATCATTATGGAATCCCATCAACAATCGCAGAACGAAAAATAATAAATATTGCTTGCTTGTTTTTAACAGCTTGAAATGATTTTGTTTTGTCTCATATTTATTGAACGCATTTTCAATCTATTGGAGCTTTTTTCAAGATTTTTTAAATCGATTGATGTAAACTGCTCTGTAACTGAAGGCAATGTGAGGTGTTTGTGTGTGAGGATGTTTATTGCCTTTGTGCTCTGCAGTCCAGACAGAATTCATTCACCAATCAGAGTTTGTTTGGTTATAATATCATGTCCAGGGAAGGGTTTCAGTGCTAAGAATTGCTTCATAAAGAACACTCTTTAAATTACAATTTGCCTTGCTTGTTTTTTGTTTTGTTTTTTTGTAACCTAGTAAATGTCTTTAGATGGTCATGAGGAACATCTACCGTAACTAGCCAATCAGGGTATTATTACTTGTTCCAGTATTTACATGTGTTTGCTCTGAGTTTTTTCCAGACACTTCTCACACATCCAAAAACCTGTATAGTCAACTGTCTAAGGTGAGTATGAGTGACCCCTTGATGGGCTGGTTACACTTAACCTAAAGATGGCCAGTAAAATACAACCCCCCCCTCCCCCAAAATAAATAAATAAAAAATTAACCATAGCAGGAGGGGATTTTCTTTGACAGCCTAGAAACATAAAAGTACACTAGATAATTATTATTGTCGTTTTAACAAACGTCATGAACTCTGAAATGGGTTCTTTACATTTATGCGTAATGCATATAAAATGTATGCATTATCCAAAACCAATGCTGTACCGACTGAGCTCACAAAAAGGCTTTTACATAGAAATGTTGACCAATTTACCAGCATTTGAAAACCAAATGACACACTGGGTATCAGATGAAACAGATAAATACAAATCAGAGAAAGTCACATTTGTTGAGTGATTCTTCATAAGATTTCATGCAGCAGGCAAGTAAGTACTACTTGTACTGTCTATCAAGGAAATTCTAGAAGACGTGAAATGCAGTAGCTAGTTACCGATTTTCCAGTAACTTTTCTATGAATTTGAGTATAGCATTGTTTCAAAGGAGACAACTGGGGCACAGACACATAGTACATTTCAGAGATTGTAGAGTTTTAATACCTGACAAATATATATAGCCATGTGTTTGCTGGGGTGGACTTTCTGGATGATCTATGATGGACCATATCTCCTGCTGACCGCAAAGGGACTTCTGGGCTTAAAAACCCGAGGATCCCAGCACGCAGGTGAGTGTAAAAGCCTACTACATCATGCTGCTTCTACGGTGATCCTTATACGTATGCCTAATGGGCAGCACCTTGCGATGTTGATTGATACACCTCTCCTCATCATGATCTTTCTCCTAAATGTTGCCAAGCTCCAAATTGGGAGAAAGGAGACTGGAGGGGATGATCCGATGTGGATGGTCATCCGCAATCACTTGCAAAGTGCCCCAGACACTGTACTTACAGTACATTACAGGTCGGAGAACAATTCAGATGGCTGCTTTAAGGAAAAGCTATAAGGCCAGGCAAGGTCAACCTTCTGGTATGAACCAACCGTATCAAAGACGGGTCAAATTCTGTGTTGGCGGTTGCAATCCTAGCCCCTTGTCATGAGGGGATTTGTCATTTCCAGTTTACCACCAAAGGGCCTCCTCTCTGCTGCAAGTCATGCAATGACTTTATGTCCTCAAGGCTGGAGTGGATGGGTTTAGGTTGATGGTTCTCTGCAACCACTTGCAATGAACCCCAAAAACTGTCCCCACAATAGGTCAAAGGTGGCGACTGAAGTCCAAGACTCACAGCAAAAGCAGTCAGACTAGGCACAGGCTAGTTTTTCTCTCCTCATCAGGCAATCCAGCACATGGCGGTGTCATACTGCTCAGGAAAGTGATGTTCTCATCTGTCCTTGTTCTCAGCTGCCTTTTAAAAGTGTAAGATTTATGGAGAGCACCTGACAACGGTGAATGATACGCCTCTTCTCAGCACAAACAGAAAATTTTATTGTCCGTTTGAATTTGCATACACTTTAATGCATTATGTTTAAGTTGTGCTTAATGAAAATTTAGTTTGCAGTTATAAACACGATAAACCAGTAAAAATTAATGAGCTGATCATGCTGGCTTTGTCACTATGGTTGTAAACCGTTGTTTCTGTGAAAAATATACCATCTTTACTCACTCTTTATACCCATAGGTTAAAGTTTTTGGCTTATAGGTTTAAGCAGATTAGAAGTCATAAATTCGTTTAGTAAAAGATTATGACAGCATTTTAGTAATTTTTTTTTTTTAATTGTGAGAGTCGATATGGCAGTGCTGCACTCACCGCTCACTGCATCACTGACGTCTTCTGTCCTAGCTTGATTTCAACGTTTGTCCGCGGGGGAATAAAACTCACTTCTCTTGTACCTTGGAAAGAACATTCATAGCTACTCTCTCCATGTTTCGCTGAAGCTCCTCTCTCTCCTGCTTTGAGCAATATGATCTGAGTTTGATCTTCGAAGACCAGACCTGACCTGAACTAAACAACTATTTCAGGGTCTTCCTCTTATCCTCAGTTAACATCACAAGTACAGACTGAACGCAATCATCGAAGCTGTGCTTAGCTGTAGATTCTGGTGAATTATCAGAGCCTATCTTTTTATTAATACTCATTTGTTTTTGCACAATAAGCCCTTTGTTTTAGGATTGTTTTGTAATCATAAAAAATACACTGCTTTTTAAATCATGTGATGATGCATGGATGATGAGGGTCAAGGATCTCAATTCAAAGATCGATGAATGTCGGTAAAGTAAAATAAAATTTACTATGGGAAAAAGTAGCCTAACTTACAACAAGTAGATCACAGCAACTACCTCATCGTTTAGACAACCTTTTACTCAACAAAGTTGATGAAAGCACACCATTTTTTGTCTTAGTGGATGAGTCATTGACATTGGTACCAAGATGCTTCAAAATCATTTTAACCTTAGCGTTAACTCTAAAATTCAAAGCTGCTGCATCTCTACAATTGTTTGCTTTATCAAAACAGCAGTAAAGACATGGTTATTGATAGATATAACACATAGCAGGATACATTTATGAGGCCTGTATTTTGTGCTGCTTAATTGTTAAGTTTAGTGCGGTATTACTCAGTATTTTGTTGATCGCCTTTTTTATTAAATAAAGAATTTAGTTATAAGATGTGCATTAATACATTTAGTACATTTGACTATAGTTACGAAATTAAGAACAAGCAAAATAACAAACCCATATTTAAATTAGGTCACTTTTAACAAAGTGCCCATCACACTGGCAAGCATATGGCCAATCTCAGCCACCAGACAAAAGATGGTTGGAGATTTCCATGGCTTTTAGTATTTATTGATTTTTTTTTTTTACACCCTGAACAGGTCGCCAGTCCATCGCAGGGCAACATTCCCTCACACATTCACACCTCAGGGGAATTTAGATTATTGAATTAACCTAACCGCATTTTATTAGGATTGTGGGGGAAACCGGATTACCCGAAGGAAACCCATGCAAGTACGCACAGTAAAATCCTAAGAGTTAAATGAACTCTACTCGGAGTATATTTGGTCCCACTCTATATAGAGTTAAACCGACTCTGAGAAAGAGTAATTTAATAATCTATTTTCTTCATGTTTTTCCAAATCTGCATGGAAAATGCAAACTAAATATTAACTATTCAGAGAGGGACCAAGTCCACTCCAGAAAGAGTAAAAACAGACAAAAATAAACCGTTTAGTTCAAATAGACTTATTTCAACAACTCTCCTTCAGAGTTGGTTTAACCAAATACACTCTGAGTAGAGTTAATTTTTCTGTGTGGGAAGAACTCCTACCAGAAAGGTCACCGGTGTGCCTCCAACCGACAACCGTCTAACTGGAAGACCCCAGTGCTAGCCACTGTGCCGCCCAAAGCATTTTTGTATTTTTGAATAATAACTTGGAACGTATGTTTGTGGTAATTGTCCCACTGGAAGACCCAAGGTCTTGGCAGTAAGGCCAGCTTTAGACACTGGGCCCTACAGTGCGATCCTTAATCCTTTGTTAATCCCCAGATTCCATAGTCCACACAGTCAAGTTACCCAATGCCAGAGGCAGAAAAACAACCCCGAACCATCATTGAACCTCTACCAAATTTATCTATAGGTACTATATTTGTTTCTTTGTAGAAACCATTTCCAGTAAAATATTTGAATGCTATCCTTTACTAAAAAAACAATATCTTGTTTTCATCTCCCCACAAAACACTTTCCGAGAAGGATTTTGGCTTACTCGAGCATATTTTGGCATTCTTGCATTTTAGCAGCAATGGAGTCCTCCTGCAACTCCTGTGTAGAATGAATTCATTAGATATTGTTTCGGGCTGCTTATCCACCAACCGGCCTATCCTGCATTGAACCTTTCATCTATTTTGCTGTTCATTCACACCCAGAGAAATTAGCTACAGTGCAATTTTCTTGATGTCCTCTAGGACTTGTTACTCAGAGATTGTTATTATTTTTCTATAATTTGATTCTCAAGTCCTCCAGTGTCCTTATTTTGTCCATGCTTACTGTGGCACACACAGACACACAGTGCAATAACCATGTGAAGCTCTCTCCTTTTTATCTGCTTTCAGGTGTGATTTTTATATTAGAAACAGTTGTCAATTACCCCAAGTGAGTGAAAGGGCACCAATATTGTTGTCCAGCCAATTTATGTTTGGGTGACATTATTTGAAATCATCTTTTTTTCACTCCTTTTTTGTTTTGTTGTGTGGAAATTGTTTGTTGTTTCCAAATAGTCAAATCAATATCAAACAATGTGAAATTGCACAAGGATAATTTATCGAATGTTTGTGCACTTCGTAACATGACTATCTTGAGAATGTATTGATTGCTTGACTAAAGGCCTCCTGTGGGGAGGAGCCTCGCTTGGGAGCTAAAAACACCAAGAGGAAAGCGATATCACATCGGTTTCTCTCGAAACTCTGCTTTTATTCAGCTCCTTGTACACGGGGAAGGGCAGACAGACCAACATAAAATGAGTAAACTGTGTAATACAGGAGACAGTGGCTCCAAATAGTGACAAAATATTTACAAAAGGTGGCTCGAGGTCAAAACCTGGCAGCAATACTAGAAGTATTGAAGTCCTTATAAGATGGCAGTCCAAGATATATACAGGTAGCAGAGCGGTTGCAGGTAAGCATGGTTCTTCTCTGGTGGAGTTCAGGTAAGTAGACTGAGCAGCACTGGAAACATTCACTGAGGCAGAAGGCGAAAGCACTATACACATCAGGAAGTCAGAACACGAATTAATACGGTTCAAAATATACATAAAATATAGCCTGAAAATGTAACATAAGTGCGCATTCAAGTAATCAGTTGCATAAAATAAGAAGAATTATGTTTTCCTTTTTGCAGGAGCAACTATCTTCACTCTTCTCTGTGTTACTTGAGCTTGTAGAGTTCGGAAAAGTAAGAGACTAGGTAACTAGTAAGGAGAGTTAGGGAGAAAAAAGGGAAAAAAAGATTTCACACAAATCTTCGGATGGCTTCAATTATTTACATCCATAATTTTTTTTATGTGTTCTTTGATTTCTTCTCTGTCGTCGTCTTCTTCTTCCTGCTCTTCTTATTCTTTCCTGTTTTCTGTGCAAAGTTGCAATGAAAATGAGCAATAAAAATCGGCTCTTTTACGTCCTACTCACGTCACGAAAGCTTTCGTTGGCCGTTCTTCTCGTGACAAAAACAATCCATAATGGTAGAGCCAAACTTTCCTTTTAGCTCCCTCAGTTTTCAAAATTCAGGTATGCAGAGGCCTTAATGAGGGCATGTGACTCAAATGTTTATAAAACTTGTTTAAGAAGAGGATAGAGAATAAAGATGTGGGCTTTGATCGTACAAATTTCGATTTCTAGATAATGTCTACATCCAAACATAAAACAAAAGCTTGAACATTAGGTTAATGTTATGCCAAATCTCACAAAAATATACTCAAAATATTTCATTCTTGAATTCTCCTCCATGAATTTCTCCTTTTATTTCCCTTTGGAGGTAAATAAAATTATTTACCCCAGAGTCTTTAGTGTGTTTGTGCTTGCCAGGGAGAAGAACAGATTGCCAGATACCATGTGTTTTAAGCTTACGCTGTTTGAGAGAGAGATCTATCTCACGTTATCGGCGGGATGGTGGAGAGCTTCAGCCTTGTCCTGGGAGTGTTTTCATCAGCGGTAGATGATCTGTCTCTGGGGTGCACTGAAGTCTGTGCATCCATCAACACTGAGCTGCTTTTGTCACTCAAAAAAAGGTAATACTCTCTCGCAAGAGCATCAGCGCTCAGATTAACATCACATGCTCGATTGTGTAAATGCACAGCCCCAGCACTCTATACAACCAGGAATATTCTAGCTTTCATCATTTGCCCATGCAGTGTGCTGCAGGCTGCACCAGGGCATCGACTTGATCTCTCAATGATGATAAAAAAACAAGAACTGGGAAAAGATAGAAAGAGAGAGAAGCTTTTTATCTTTTCTCCACTAAGCAAATCCTGTCTGATCTGCTATATTTCCAGGCACATGGCTGCTTTGGGAACAAACGACAAATTACTCAATTCACAGGGGCAAACTCCACATGGCATCACACTCCTCTTTCAACATTATTGATGTTAGCATTAATATCAATTTGCCAAGGAGGACGTTGCGGCTGCTTATATAGATATAGAACTATTATGAGCAGATGCTCAACATGGTGCGGAAAAGATTGAACAGGATTTTTTTTATACGTCCCAAGGTTTTTAAATGACTTGCAGGCGTTTTTGTCATTTAGTATCCCTCTGAACCAAGCTCACGGTAATTCATTGTGACAAATATATGAACTGACACAGTTTTCTGGAAATAGCTGTCTACAAGTTAATTGTACATTTTTCAGCAGATTCAAAGAATTGAGAAATAAACAGAACACCACCTCTACTGTTTTACTTCTATCATGTTCACCAAAACTGTCTAGGTGGTCTTCAGGCATAAAATATTTCAGATTAATATTGGTTAGAGTTAGACTTTAGTTCATTCAGAAACAACAAAGGGGGTTCTTAAAGAAACACTCCACATTTTTGGGGGAAATTGTTATGCGCTTGGCACAGAGAGAACCCAGATGCAAGGTGTTTCACAGCTGATAATTTATTGTCCCGGAGAGAAAAAAACAGTATAAAATAATCTACACAGCGGTCAGACCAGAAACGATGACAAAATACAGACCTCCAGGGACGAATGAACAGTCTCTCAATCGCTCAAGAAGGAGCCCACTCCATGTCCAGAACAACTACGGACCACAAACTATGAGGAAAGCCCCAACAGGAATGGACCCGACACCAACAGGAATGTAACAAATAAAATTCAGAGATGTGAAATTTGTCCAAAATTGAGTATCAACAGTTTTTATGTATTATTAAAAAAAAAATTGAAAATCATAAATCCCCCACAAAAGCAAAAGCAAAGTCAAAACAATGTACAAATTCTATAAGAAAATAGACTAACCTCTCCTAAACCATATACACAGTTCCAAGAACTTTTTGTGCCAGAACTTTGAAAAACACAGGTCATCTCACAGGTATTGACCTTCAAGGGTTATCCCTTCTTTTCACTACTAGATCGCACCAATTTGGGGTCTTTAAAACAAAACTGAAAGACGGCAGACATTTTCATTTGAATTACCTTTTTAAAATCAATAATAAACAATACGAATAAAATTATTCCTAAATAATTCTAAACATCATGTGTTATTGGCACAAGCAGTGCTGTGATTTAATATTTTATAGTGATTTTATATATTCTGTTAACAAATGTGGTGATGCATTCCGTGTTCAAGACTAAAATAAGTGAAATGCTGATAAATATTGTGTGAATCTGTAAAAACCGATTCATATGTTTTATTTAAATTAGATCGTTATGCTACACCAAAGTAGAGTACTTTTTTATGCAAAAAAGGCAGAAGACATCAACTGGTGCCTTTTGGTTTCCAGGAGCAGTGTTTCTTAAATGTAATTTGTGTCTAATTTCATTTGAAAGTTGGAAAAGCAAGACCAGACACAAGTGCATTTGGATGTTTTCATTTTGCTGTAATAGATTCTGGTAATTGGGCAGAGTCTGGCTGGCGAGAAAGAAAGAGAGGGAGAAGGCAGACAGAGAGAGAGAGAGAGACAGAGAGAGAGAGAGAGAGAGAGAGAGAGAGACAGAGCAAAGGCTAAGGATCGTATAGAAGCTGAATTTTTCCTCTTCATTAGTGCAGTGTCAGGACTAATAAGCTGATGGCTTGTGGCCAGTGTGAACTCTGTGCGCTTTATACAGTAGAGAGCGAGAGATGCTCTTTGATGCTCTAATCTTCTGAATCTACCTTTATCTTTCTGTAAACAAGAATTTTTCCAATGTGTATCTTGAGCTTCTTTCCAAGCTCGTAAATCACTAATGCTATGTGCTTGATCAGTAGCGTCATCAAGATAATTTTGATAAAAAGAGTATTTTAAGAGTGCAAACCACTAAGATATCAGTTTAGCAATGTTTCTTTAAAAACATTCTGTGTTAAGCAATCCAACAATTTATTGATGTAAACATCTGATTTAAAACTCAATTTAGGGGAAATTGTTTGCTTCTAGGTTGATCTAGATCTAGATCATGATCTACAAAAATTTTTTTTTACTAAAAATATGGCAAATAAAACTGTTTGCCCAATTTGTGGCTCTCGAAACCCTTGGGTGTGGGTGCATTACCAACCTAATTGCAAACTTTTCTATTTTCAGTAGATGTCAAACAGCGGGCTTCCTTCTCGTGAACTTCTTTCTCTGCATTCTTGAAGCGTATTATGTATAGTGCTGCAGCTTGTTATACCTGAGTGGCTAATTGAGTAATTGAGCTAATTAGAAAGATTAGTTGCCCAGACACTGCACTCAGCCGGGATGGCCAAATTTCATCAGCGTCTCAATGAGATTTTCTAATGGGTCCAGAGTTGAGACCAGTCAGCTTGAAATAAAGAAGCTTGTCTGTGTTTGGATTAAACGTTGAAGATTTTAAACTGATCACAATATCTCAGGAAGTTTATAATATAATAGGCTGATATTCATTTGGAATTATGATAGGGACATCATGTTAGCCTTTCATGTCATGTGAATGAACCCCTGCTGTAATGTGAGGGAAATGATGTAGCAAACACTCACTAATGTAGTAAAACTAAGCCCTTTCCTAATGAGCGCTTCATCTGATCTTGGACACCAGCAGATAGCGATCTGCATTAGCTCATTTCATCCTTTCAAGATTATTTCAAAGAAAATGGGCTCAGAATAAATATCAGTTGTAATAAAATTGATTATGACTGCAATTTGAGAATATTAATTATAAAATGTTGTGAAACTGTAAGCCCAAAGAAACTTTGGTGTTTACATGGCTAAGATAAAAAAAAGATAAATGAAAGGACGGGGTACACCCTGCACAGATGCCCTGTCCATCACAGGGCCAGTGTGGAGTTCATTGAAGCGTGTGTCTGGACATTTGCATTAATTCACAATACTTGAGAAATCATAGAAATCATAGAAACTTAATTTTCACTCTGCTTAACAATAATTTAAACACATATAAAGCGGGTTTATATAGAGTAAAACTTTTAAGAATTTCAAACCACAGAATAGTTACAGAATTTTTCAGAATTAAAATCATTAGGGTTTTAAAATTAAAATACAAAGGTTCCATCTAAAATTGGTGACTGACGACCGGCCTTGTAGTGTAGTTGATGGTGCATCGGACATGTTTGCGAGTTTACGAAGGCCGACATGGGGTCAAATTCCAGGGATATTGTCATTTGCCATCCTTCCCCCTCTTTCCACCTGCTCCTCTTCCTGTCTGGATACTGTCCTTAAAGTTCAAAATAATGTCATGAAAAGGCAAAAAATTATCTAAAAAAATGGTGACTGATAAAATTGAAACAGATATATAGAACAATTTTCAGGAGTTAAGATCAAGCACAGGTCGCTGCGACCAGATCTGGAGGTCTTGTCCCGCCCATTTCCTCAGGTCCTATTGTGACGTCACACCACATCCAACTCTAAGATGGGCACGGCTGCCACACCACAACATGACCTGATGTCTGCAAAAGGTTGCACTGAGAGGTTCCTCCCCACTCTGATCCACCAAAAAACATTGATTGTGGTCAAACAAGGAAACTAAATGTCTGTAAACACAGCCCAAATCCGGATGACAGCGTCTAGTTCCATACATCCTGGTCTTAGGCAAATTCTAGGAGTTCAAGGCCAAAGCATTTTACCCTACCTGCTCCAAAACTTCAGGGCCTCACCACAGGTTGCCTCCTTCAGTCCTAATCCTTCACAAGCTTCTACATACCAGTCTCTCTGTGCTGGCATCCTGCCAATCAAAACAAAAGGGACCATTCACAGGCTCTGTGAAAAAGTCATTTCTGGAGGGCCGCTTTCCATCCCGCTTTTTGTACCGGCCCTGCTCCAGTATAAACACTGGCAGGTTTAAACAAACCAAGGAGAGCTTAATTAGTAGAATCGGGCGTGTTTCATGAAGGTTGCATCTAAACTGTACAGGGCTGTGGTCACCAATGGTTTATATACCCAGAGGGAGAAGGTAGCTTTTTGCCTTTAATTGCTCCTTTAAATCTTCATTTTAAGCTTATCACCACTCAAAGCCTGGCAAACAGTAAGCCCATCTGGCCAAACACTGTTTTAAGTTTGTCATTTTGGTTTTATGGTTTATTTTTTCAGGGCTTTGGTCTTCAGAGATATGGACGATTGTAGATTAGTACTCTAGTCTTGGTCTGGTGAAGGTTCTTCTCTTCTTGGCCCTTCATGTCTCATTTTGGGTCTCGCTTGCAAAGGCCCATGTCCGTTTAATCTGTCAGCCCCTTTACAATGCGGTGTGAATCTCAGTCATTAAGGTTTTTTTGAGAGATGTGTTTTCCCTCACACTCCCTCCCAAGCGCTTCTTTGTGTGGCCATTGAACTGTTGGACTGAGAAGATACTTCTCCACAGATTCATGATTCCTTGTGACTGTATTTGTTCCACAATCCCTAACACCTCCAGGCTGAGAAATTCTTCTGAATCATTCAGATGTTTATTGGCAAACTTAAGACACGATGCACTAGCTTTTGCTCAATCCGTCATTGCATTACCAATGGTTTTCTTAATGGTCCAAGCTGCCTATAGATGAATGAAGACTTCATCATATACGTTTCTGGGCTGGTTCACATTTGTTCTCATGATTTTGTCCTAAATTTCAATTTATAGTTATAGTGATAGTGATGATAGCCTTTATTTGTCACATACACTGTTACATATAGCGAAATGGGACCCCTATGGTTACAGACATAGACAGGGTGGGGACAGGCCAGTGATGAGAGGTAGCATATTTAGAGAGAAACAGAGAAATGGATATACATTAGGTAAATTAGCTTAAAAAAAGAGCCTTTCCGCATTGTCCTTCAAAAAAAGAGCACTGTGGAACAGGTTAAAAAAAGCCATCTGCAATCAAGCACATTGACAAATACAGGAAAAGAACATCGCAGGATGAGGTAGGGGTCGGGGAAGTGGTGTAGCCGCTGCAGTCAGCAGCCGGCATTTTCCTGCAGCCAGATGGCGCTGTACTAATGACCCGTCAGATTACAGCGGTGGGGAAAAAGCTGGCGGAGATAAGTGGATGCGGGGGAGGGTTCTGAGACACTCTTTATAATAGCAGAAGACAACAGATATTGATAGTAATAATAATGAATATTCCTTCTCCATATAGTTTTATTTCCTTTTTAAGTCAGAGTGGAGCCCTGATTATATCAGACAAGAGGAAATGGTTACTTTATGGTCATTTTAGCTTTTGTGCTCTATGAGGACTACAAAGTTCCTGGATGAAAAAAAAAACAAAAAAAAAAAACAAACTCTACTAAGATCCTTTCATTGCAAACTTATAGCTGAGAGACAGCAATACTGCCACTTGCTAAACCAGTACTGTCCACCTATTTACGAGTTATAGTCTTAATATTTATTTTGCTGACCTATATTTGGACATAGAGATGAACTCTAAGATAAAATCATGTCTTTTTTTACTTTTACAAATGCCAAGTGACTGTTCACAGCACTACGAGGGAGTGCCAAGGATAAAGGAACACAAAGTATAAATGGAACGCAGTCTTAGTATCCACAAAATACCCATGTGTTTCTGATAAAGTGCTTCGAGGCTAAAAATGGGCTTAGCCAATCACAAGTGAATCAAGTTTTTTTTTTGCTGTAAAGTTGAACACTTTACCATGTGTTTTACTGGGAATCTGATCAATTTAGACATGCTTTCGATGAATTGCAGTTTTAGTAACTTTCTTTCACACATATGGAGGCCAAACAGTGATTTCTGCTTATTTATTACTTAGTTGGATTGATTAGGGCTAAAATCATTGGTAACTTTTGGTGTGTATGAGAAGTGTATGAATAGTGAGTGCAGCTGACATTGAGTCTGCTCTGACAGAACAGATTAAGAGGTCATTTCGTGTCTTTAAAATCATGCTGACAGTACAAAACTGCTCCAATATCAACAACAAAATGGATTTTGCTCATTTTTGTAAACCCAGCATTGACTAGATGCCACAAAAATAACCAGGTTGACAATCTTCACATTTTTTTTAATCCTATAAGTGGATTTCATGCACTGACACACATTGCCACTCAATATGGCACTATTTAACTACTATTGGTGGAAAAAAAAAACAGACAAGAGGAAATCTGGATTGGAAAATTTTCATTTAAATAAACTAAATTACAAAATAAGGGGATTTCATTTATGTCATCACAAATGAAGAGGGTTCAGATTCACTTAAGGGCACAAATGCGCCTCTTGGATTTAAATCTGCACTTTCATGCAAATCTTTCAAATGCGAATCACTGCAGAAAGGTTTGAGGAAAATCCAGTAAAAGAAAGCTATTAATACTCTGCTGCCATTCCTCAGGCTCGTTTAGACAGCCTCATCACCCGCATATCTGTCGAGAGTCACTCAGGAGGTGTCAGGGACTCACTGATGATTTAATGAATGCAGTGTGTTTTGGTAAAAAGTCCTGTCATGTTTCAGGTTAGTTTAAAGCTGCTTTATAGAAGCGCTTCTGTTATCAAAGCTCTCTGAATTTAAATTGACTTGATCAGCAAAATGAGAGGAAGAAATTAGTTTCAAATTCCAATGGCTTATATGGGAAATGTATACTGCTATCAAAGTGGTTCAGTAAGCAGAATTGGAAATATTCGAGATAAAGGAGTTCAAAAGCAACAACATGCCACTTTTGTCTAGATCTAAGCATTTGGGGTAAAAATGCAATGTTAAAAAATTTTATTCATCTGGTCATGATTGCAGTAAACACATGTTATGCTGTTACTAAATGTGTTGAGAATAAGTTTTCAAGCCTACATGTGGTCTCCGAGTTCAGCTTTTAATGGTTTCGTCCCTTTCCATTTTCTTAGCAAGTAGGCAAGGCAAGTTGAGTTTATTTAAATAGCAAATTTAATGCACATTTTAAATTTTACAGAAAGACAAAACTGTGAAAGTAGTTCCTACAGAAGCTGGACTTGTCAATTAATTATCCGATCTCCTAATTATGAATTAGCATTTTTTCTGTATATAAGCTTGTTCATACCAGAGACACGTCAATGTGTGTTCATGCTGCTACACCTTCACCCCTTTTCCACCCCATAAGCACTCCTTTCAAGTAGGGGGTGGTCCCCAGTTTCATATTGCAGCTGTTCTCTGACTGCTTACTCAGACAAGGTGCCAAGATGCCCCAGTAAGCTTTTCTCAACTTGCCACTTATGCTCGCAATACATGTCGGGTTTGCATAAGTGAACTTGTGGAATCATAGTTAGCCATTGTGCTGTGATTAGTTACAGTTAAGTAGTGTTGTGATTAGTTACAGAAATTTGCCCAAGAACCTTTGTGATGACATCACGGAAATCACCTTTTTGATTGCTTGATAATTAAACCTTTTTGGTCACTTATCAATCAAATCCCTGATCAGAACTCTCATATTTATATTCAGATATTGGAGTTCAGTCAGAGAAAACTGATGTGTTGTACATTTAAGAAGGTGATTGTTCATTCTTGATTTAAATGTGGCTAAAGTGTGTCCCTGATGTCTTCTGGAAGTGAATTCCATGTTTGATCATCGTTTTAACTGAAAGTGGGCTCTTTTTTCACATTTTTCAGAAAATATGAAGTATATTTTTCTCTCATGGTTAGTGATTGAAACTTTCCAAATGACCCTTATTAAAAGTTTACATACTCTTAAAACTTTTTAATCCCCCTATTAACATCAATGAAACCCTGAATCCTCTTGAAGTAGTTGTTGATGAGGTTTTTTTATGTTTTCTGTTAGTAATGCAGCCCATTCTTTTTGGCAAAAGCTGTCAACTCTCCCTAGAGTGGTTTAATGTTATTGACCCCATAACACTGAGATGGCCACATGACACTGTTTTATTTTGAATAACATGTTGTTCACATTGGTCTAATTGTACGTGATATATGATTTTTATTTATTATTATTTTTAAAAATGGGCTACCCAGTGACTCACCTGAACATTACCCCTTTACCATATTGTAAGTGAGCTACTTTGTGGCATCTGCATGGTGATGGCTTTCTTCTGGCAACTCGATCATGCAGCCCATTTTTCTTTAAGTGTCTCCTGAGTGTGCTTCTTGAAACATTTTTTTTTCATAGATGTATCCTGTATTTCAGCTGAAGTGATTTGTTGGTTTTTCTTTGCATTTTCTTAGCAATTTTTCTGGCAGTTGTAGCAGAAAATTGGCAATACAACTTTTGAGCACACCTGTATAGTTGAGCAGCAGAACATTAAAATCTATTCTAAATCTATTTTGTAGTGACCTGAGGAATGGTGAGATTAATTCTGACTGTAGTTTTGAACATGCTAATGTCTAATGGTCTTTTTTGGGGAGACCAGCGAGGGAACATTACAATATTTTGTAATTTGAAATTTTGAATTATTTGACATTACATGCAATTTCTGTCATGATAATAAACTGATTTAGGGATTAAGCAGATTTAGCTCTGATGTGATCATTAAAACTATGATCTGATTCCATAATGAACACAAGATGTGTTTAATTATTAGAGTACCTTAGAGGCAAGTAAACATTCACCTTGAGAACCACATCTTTGTTTCAAATGCAATGATTAACTGAAGAAAGCTGTGGTAGAAACAATTTATGGGCTATACTCATTTGGATAAATGGCGTTTAGCCAGTAAAAAAGTTGCATAATTGGTAATAGATTTGGTTTCTTCTCATGATTTGCCCCACTGGGAGCATGTACAGGTTGAACAAAATAGGTACACATATTGAGCCTTGAGGGACTCCGCATGACACTAGTGTCTCACATAAAAGCCTCTCCCTTCTATGAATGACCTAAACTAGTTAATCACCGTTCCAGAAAAACCAACACATTTTCTCAGTCTCCCCAAAAGGTTGTTAGGATTGACAGTGTTGAAAGCAGATAAAAAAACCCCACATGGTCACCTTTCAGAATCTGTGTTTAATCAAATGTCATTCGCTGTGATGTTCTCGAAACCCCACTGGAAAATCTGTGAGATCAAGAAACTAAAATAACTCAGTCTATTGTGTGAGAAAGGTCTGTTGCAGTGTTGTCAAGAACTTTATGGGGCTAATGTATTTCCACTCAGCTTTGCAATAGTTCATTTTTATGATCAGACACAGACCATTGTAAAGCAGTCAGAGACATAGCCATGAAATATACCTCTGTTATTCCAAAGCATGAGCACTGCTCTCCAAACGATAGCTTCAGTTTACTATACAAGAGATATTGATGGACACAGAACTAAAAAAAAATAGATTTAGCAACCAACTATAAAAAGTGAGCTGCGTGTGGGCATTATCATTTAAGCACACCAGCGAAAAATAAAATCCAGTACTAATACAAAGTCAAGAACGGATTGCTAACAGAGAAAAAGCAAATGCTGGATAGCACAAGAAAAAATGAAGGGTACACTCACCTTCATATTGCAACATTTGCAGAAGTTTCCAAAGGAATGGAGGACATCATACTGTAGGGTCATTCTACCATAAAATAAACAATCTATCCTGTACCATTAGTGTTCGAATGTATACATTAATCATTTCTGGTTGGTTACTTTCTTAATTCATACAATTCCAGTCCATTTAATTCAGTTACAAGTATAACAGCAAACATTCGTTCATTTATCTTCGAACCCACATATTCACTTTTCTGGGTTTACTTATACACACTGGACAGGTCACCAGTCCATCACAGGGCACCACACATTCACAACTATGGGGAATTATTCAATTAACCTTCCGCATGTTTTTGGCATTGTGGGGGAAACCGGAATACCAGGAGGAAACCCATGCAAGCACGGGGAGAACATGCAAACTCCATCCAGGATTCACAGTGCTACCCACTGTGCCACCAGCGAACATACAATGAGCCAAAGTCGTCCAAGAAACATTGACTCCATTGCTTCTGAACTTACATTGAATAGGCGTCTGAGGTTTTCTGGTAATGTTCTAAGCTCATCTTTGTATTTGTTATTAATATGCCATTTTAATTGTTTTGTTAACTTTTTTTGAGTGTCACACCCTTTATTTGGTTTCCAATCAATTCCACCAACTGAAACAGAATTTCGGTTGTTTTATACATACTTTTCAAGGCTTCCAAACAATGCACGGAAGCACTATATTAAATGATTAAAGGTTTAAACAGGCATTTATGTAATGTTGGTTATTGACTTATTGAGAGTTTTTAGTTGTTTTTAGTCAATTCCACCAACGTGATTTGTGGAGTCATCCAAGAACACAAATCTCATTGCTACTTATCTTTGATATTGATTTCATAATTACCAAATGGTATGTACTTAGTTTCACATTTGTTTATTGATGTTTTTATTCTAATCTACATTCTATGCAACGCATAAAATGCGATCTTGGAGTATGGAGTATAACACAAAAAAACACACAATCAATATCATTAATACATGCAATGCATTTCTTTGGTACCAAAACTGACCAGAGAACCATTCAAGCTACTCCACCATCAACCCATTCGTCAAACTCTGGGTGAGTTTAGGTTTTGGATTACCTTTCATTCCCGAACTCATTACTTGGACACCTCGCCTAATGATGTTTGTGTAATGATATTTGGGAAGAGAAATCAGGGCGTGCCATAAGTGTTACCAATCAAACCAATAAACTCACCACTATTTAACCCAGTCCTACCTCATTCCAGTTTACCTTCACCCACCCTCCTCCACAATAACATGAACTTCTTTGTAGATTTCTTGCTTAAGTCTAGTGAGGATGGAGATAACGGATGCTGTTTACAAGCAAGCTAAGTAACCAATGCCCTTCTGTGATTATACTCTTCTGTCAACCCAGTGTGGTAAAAAATAGCTTTCTTTCTGTCTTACTCTCCCATATTGTAGTGTTCCAGGAATGTTACAATAAAATACTACTTTTTTAAAAGATGACAAGTGTGAAAAGGCTAAGCATAATGAATATCTGTGCTTTGCCTCATGGCTGTGTTATAAAATGACATGAACGACTTGCCATTCTGTGCCACCAGTAAATGTTTAGAGGTCAAACTTGATTTTGCGCTCTCTTGCATGCCCTTTCAGGAATGCCTGCAGAAAGGGATTTGTTTGATAGCTTTATTTCTCCTGCATTTAGTTGAGTATTTATTTCTGCACAGCGTTCAACTATTCAGACATTGACTCATGTTTTCATGTTTTCATTTAACAGATGATCAACTGGAAAGCTGAAACATTGTTGTTTACATTGTGTTTTGTCTAGTCAATTCAATTTCATTTATTGAGTGCTTACTCAATGCAAACTATTAAAGCAAGTGAAAAAACAAATTTGTTTTTTTAATTTAGATACAATAACAACCTCATGTTTTTTGGTGTTGGGGGAAATCCAGGCATTGAGCCGGCTTTCAAATTGCAGTGAATTCCATTGAAGTTTTGGTGCTTGCTTTCAAATTGCAGTGAATTCCATTGAAGTTTTGGTGCTTGCCTATGTTCTTTGCCTCTCCGCCTCCATTCCAAAAGCTCATTCTACAAACTCCAGTCATGTCTGGAATGAGGTTTAAAGCTAGAATCACACTCACACTCAATTAACCCTCACCTGCAACAATTAATGATGATCTCTCCCCAGACCAACAACAAGCTCCCTGAATAACTCATTTACCTTTCAGACCTCTCATTGCTTCATTCTCCTCCCTTCATGATCCTCTTACCTTTCCATCATCACTTGTCTTGGCCACCATATATGGTATGAGACCAAATCTATGAACCTGTTTCTGGAAAGAACTACAAGCAATCCACTCACCTGCTACCAACCTCCACGTTTCTGTCTTCTCCTAGTTCTTTGTAATTATCCTACAATCAACCCCTGTGATCACCTTAACCGCATACACGAGGGGGATGAATGAAAGACTATAACAATATAACAATACCGGTTTCTGCCCTAAGGCTCCTACTGTTTTCAACACATTTGTGTTGATATTAATGTTCTGTACCTGTACTTTAAGTGTGATTAAAGCTTGAGTCCAGAGTCTCTTTGAGTAGTTATCTTTGTTTTACTCCATTCGTCGATGGGCTCTTTTCTTCAAGAAATAACATTACAATCACGACACACTCTATTCAGGCTCTTCATAGCCATTCAGACCACCTTCAGTAAGAAACTTTAATCTCTCTGTGAGTCTTACTGTCACTAGCTTTCCTACCATTGACCTTTAAGCCAACAGTTTGATACTGGTTCAATTATTTTGGATACATGCAGGCCTGCCAGTCCCACTGAGGTACCATGACCTCTGACTCCACTGTGGTCAGTCATTTACCTTCTTAACTCAGAACACAGTGCTGTGTCTACAAAAGGGTTCCCTGCACCATTGGATCTGGAAGCCCCGGAATTGTATCTGTTCTCTCTATTTTTTAATTTCTGTCCTTTGCACCACTATATGCATTCGTATGAATTAGGGTTTTGTCTTCAGCTCCTTATGCAAAGATCATATTAAAGTCCCAGGGACAAATGTGACAATTTTGTATTTAAAGCATGAGGAGTTAAGTACAGTTGGCCAAAATTTCCAAAACCATTTCTTGGGAGTAACCCTGTGGGTGTGCTTACCCTCATTAAGGAGGGACCAATCATGCCCCCCCACCCCCACACCCCAGGCAATCTGACAGTCAATGATGGTTTACAGGAGAACAGTTCTTGTCTTGTGGGAGAATGGCAAAGGGATTGTGGTGTGGGATTGTTTTACACTGAGATTTTGCTCCAAACCTTGTTGGGACAATTCAAGGATGACCTCTTCCTGTTATATTATGACTGCACACCGGTGCACAAAGCAATGTGAGTTTTTTTGTGGTATAACACCTGGTAGAACACCTCTGGTGTTAATTTGAGCAGGCCTTCTCACCAAATATAATGTCTGATCTCAAAAATATGCTTCTATATGAATGGTCAAATCAACTCAACCTCATGGAAAGGCTTGCCAAAACTGATTTAGCTGTAAAGGCTGGATAAATATAATTTTAACCCCTAAGGATTAAACACGTAAGTTTATGTGGATCTCATGTTTGCTGCTCCTTTATCTGGTTCATTATTTTGCCTAATTTCAATTAAAAAAAACACAACACTTGTGTTTTCAATCGTGAAATTGTTGGTCCCAAAGCTGCCTTCCCTCAACTGACTAAAGAATCATTTATAAGAAAAGAAATGAGGAGCGAAAATTGCTTTTATGATAATTCTGTTTCTTGCACTTTTTTGAAGCAAAATGCTAGCGTTTCACAATTAAATGGAAAGGAGCCACCAGTACAAATCCTTAAATATCATCCGAATCCGTCCCATAGTCTCAAAAGCATCAGTTTGTAATTATTGAGTTTTTGTGGTGTGCTTTCCCTGTGGGCCAAAACCTTACAGTGTAGCTATATATTCTGTATTGTTCTATTACAGAGACATGAATCTGGCTTTGAATTATAACTGTATTATACAATAAAGCTAGGAAATCACTGCAGCAGCATGTGCCCCTATCTGAAATTAAGATATAAAACATGCTGACCTACACAATCTCACACTCAATGACATGCACACCCACAAAGTCTCCATATACACATACTTGTCCAATGACACCATTCCGCTCTCTAACAATCTTGCTAATTATAATCGTTAATTAATTTTCTCACACTGTCCGCATCAAGAGACTAATAACCTAGATTTTACACAATTAGACCTTCAACCTTTTGGTCTCTCTTTTATTTTCTGCTTCCTCTGTCATCATCATTGCTTTTGCTTCACCTCATGGACTGTGTCCTAGTGCTGATCTCTGAGTGTTAGTGGGTTAGTATTATTTCCTAACACCATTCCTAGCGCCCTTCTCCAAGTGGAATAGCATTGTGGCCAGACCCGTTGCTGTCACCTTTCCCTTGGCGCTTGTTTCCATTTTTAATCTGTGTCTGACCGCCATCTTGTCTGGCATCTCTTTCTCTCACACATTCTCTCCAAGTGACCTGGTTTCAGAGTTTCAGGTGTCCACCTGTGTGTAGGAGCATCACTCAAAAAAGGGGGCACTTCTGACCTGCTGTAGCGGTGGAAATAATGTAGTGGAAAAATAATGTTTAGTGTATTTTCACTGAAGTAAAAATGATGAAAATATTCTTTTTTTTCTACAAAACAAATCTATTACTTTTTGCTACTATACTTTTTCAGCTACATTGCAGCTAATTTTTCACATGAGCGTGATGCTTTGTCATGCAATTGAGCAAAGTGTTTATAGATCCATGGCAAACTGGTATGAGATTTTGAAAGACTGAACTCACATATGAAGCGATTGACAACTAGTACAGCAATGGACACGCAAGTCAGGCAGTAAATAGCTCTAAATGGCTCAAAATATTAATTTTGTCAGCTAAAAACAGAAAATGTCATTCAAAAGAGCCCACGGTTTGGTCGTGTATTTGTCCCTCATTAAAAATACCTTGTTCAGTGAAATCCAGCACTAGGCTCCACCCACCAATACTGATTCTCGCCTTTAGCATTAAAGCATATGGAGTGTATTTTGACACAATGGCTTTCAGAAATATTGAGGAAACTAAGTTTGAACCGGTTTTGAAACAAGTTATAAACCAAACAAAGATGAGACCCTCATAGTCTCAATGTCAGACTTTGCAAAGTGGGCATTTTTTTTGTCTACACTACGCAGCATTTGACTAGCTAGCAGTAGTTGTTTCAAACAGTCTATGGTTGATTCTGTAACAGAAAGAATTGGGGATGAGGCAGTGTCTTCCACATTTGTGTTATGTAAAAGAAGGCTGATTCTGTTTTTGTGATCTCTCTTCTGAAATCATATTCAGATGTGATTGTACATCCTTTTAGATGTACAATATAGATTATACACCCTTTGAAGTCTGGGGCCTTTTGAGCATTTGTTACAACTTAAATTATCTTTACAACAGTTTTTTATGACAACGCTTGATATCATTTTTAGTACAACCCCAGATTCTTTTGCATTACAAAATACTTCCATGACAATCATGAAATTGTAAAATTCGTAATGTTAATTTTTGCCATTTTTCACTGAAAAAAATACATTTTCAGGTTGATGGCTAGACCATCCACAGTGTACCAAACTGTTAGATGTGAGCTCAAATGCCTGCTCCCAAAAGTCTCTCTGAAAGCTCTAATGAACTCAAATGATGTCAGAGTTCAAGCTCTTGAAACATCCTCATTGGATCACTCATGTGAATCCAGAGTTTTTTGATTGTAGAGGATAGGCTGTAAAGATTGGAGGGACCTGAGATGTAGTTAAGGTATGCTGTGAAGACCAATGACATTTTAGTCATTGGAGTAAATTAATTTCCTTTAGATCCTTAGATCTCACAGGAAAGGGGGTGTGACACCCAAATGATAACCGCGCCCATGACCTGAAATACAATTTCTGCAATTACAAACAAATTCTTAATTATCGTTGACATCTTTTCAACATGGGTAGAAGCATTAACCGACATTGAAGAAAGATTTTAATACATTTTATCATGAATATAAGAATTTGAGAATGACAAAATAACCCCTGCCATTTAAAATCCTGCGTAAAACTTTTAGGAGCAGATGTCGCTCTTTACAGGTGGGATACAAAATCTATTGTTGGCACACTGTATTAATGTGATTTCGCTTTTATCTACCGTGTTCAGGCAAGCCAGAAGCTATTTATCCAGACCCCTTGAGGGAGAGCTGCATGACCTGAAGCCTGGAAAGTGGGTCATGCTGAAGGAAGAGTTTGAAGGCTCAATGGTGACTGGCAACATTCCACTCCAACAGCTGTGAAGGTCTCTGAAAGAGAATGTGAAAGGTTCCCCATTAGAGTAGAGCTTCACTAAGTGAAGTGTCGAACCAGGGATATCAACCATCAGAGAGTATGTAAGACTCCAGGCACATTGACTATCAGAGAGTGACCGGCATTGCTGAGGCACGGCAAAACTAATCACAAATGTTCACTGCAACATGTTCAAACAAGCAAGAACAATAACTCATGTTTCATACGTTCAGGCGATACAGCAAACTATAGCAAGATTTCATCACACATTTAGCCTTGCAATTACACAGAGACGATAGGAACTGTTTTAACAGTGGTGCTCATCTGTTAGGCAAACAGGTATAACTCCCTGCTTCCTAACCTGATGTGTTCCTTACAGTTGAAAAATGAAAATGAAACATGGTCACATGGACTGCGCGATTTGGGAGGTCAGAGTGTCATAATGCCATGGTTATTGTTCAATCTAAAAAAAAAACTTTTCAAGGTCAGACAAACATTTTATCAATACCTCAGATGCACATTATCAGAATAATACAATACCTGGTGGCACCTAATTATTTGTATGGGATGTTTTTTTACAAAATTTAAAAACAAAGGGCCTAGAATTGAGCCCTGAGGCACCCCATAAATAAGGGGAGTGGCTGTAGGGCAATAGATTCATTAGAGAAGGAATGGTTTCTTATGTAGAACTTGAGTCTTTTGGAGTGAAAGTGACATTTCGACTAGGTATGGAATGATCCATGCAAGGAATTTGTGCTCTGCATTTATCCCATCCAAGTGCACACACCCACACACACGCACACACACAGCAGTGAACAAACACACTATGAACACACAAACAGAACAGTGGCCATTGCTGTTTTGCCCGGAGAGAAATGGAGAAGCTGGTGACTTGATCAAGGCCACCACAGTTGGGATTGTCACAGGTTGGTGAGAGTGAGCTTTCAACACTTAGCTCACCTTCAACTCCCAGTGGGGCTGCGGATCGAACCAACAACCTTCTGATCAGTAGTCAATCTTCTTGTCCACCAGGCTTCAACTAGACCCAGGAAAAGCAAAACTGAACCAGCAAAAGATTCTGAGCATGCAAGAGTAGAAGGTTATCGTAAATGTGGTGGAGAGATCCAGCAGGTTGACTTGTTCACCATAAAACCCACTTGGAGGGTGGGTTTTATCTTTAAATCGCAATACAGATATTTGTGTATTAATTTTAAAAGGCATCTGTAGACTAGAATATCCTTTATAACTGTAGTTCCATATTGCATAACTTTTTTCTGGAATTTTGACGAGTCATTGATAGCCGGAAGCAAATTATTGATTATTGATATCATGTATCAGCTTTCAATTCTCCTAAGAGCTGGATAACTGCATATAGCTGGCCAATGCTCTCTCATTCACTTTCTCCCACTGTCCTCTTTTCTCACCCTCCCATCATCTGTCTCTCTTTTTCTCTCAAGAGATGGGTAACCCAGATTTCAAAAATGAAATTGCTGCCTACTTCTCTTCATCTTCTCTCTCTCTCTCTCTCTCTCTCTCTCTCTCGCACACACCTCACAATATCCCCTCTTACTTTTAGTAAAAAGAGAGTCAATCTTGGAAAGTGAATATCGCCTTTACCTCACCCGGTCCTTTGATTGGATGAAGGGATATCCGGCTGTTCCACTCTCATTCCTGGAAAGCTATCGTTTCCTCCTTTTGCTGTTTCCTATTTGGACATTTCACCATTTTTTCAGGTTTCTTTCCTTTTCTGCTTGGAGAGGTTGCCTCATTTATGAATTAACCTAGGATTGATTCAATTATTTTAAACAAGACTCTTGGGAAGAAGTGAAAAGGGAAAGTGGAGAAGCAAATACTCACATTCCAGGTACCTACTATTTGTTTTACTATTTCTCAGAAATGTAGCTTTAGGTCTTGGTGGATGCTATAAGGTTCTTACACATGTTGCTATCTTTGGTTTGGGCTTTATTTGTTGTAACTACCATTTTCCCACCATAATCTCATCTTTGGCTAAATTATTTGTTTCAATCGCTTTTCTCAGTTCCTTTGCTTTTTTAAGGCAAGTTCGATCCACTCCAAATCCACTCCACCAATGACTGACCTCAAATCAGTTTGAAACATAGAATCAGTTGATCTTATAGCTTACATTCAAGTGCAATGCTCAGATGGGTTTGTAGAACACAGTCACAAATGTTGAGGTAAAGACTCATTTGATGGAATGCTGTTCATACATTTTTGTACCATTATGAAATGATAAGACATTGGAAAAGTACAACACGAGCTTTTGGATTGGGTACTGCTCTAGTGACTGGCTTTGAAAGCTATTATTAATCTACAGTATAGGACTTTTATAAGGTCATTGGGGTTTGCTTGGGCCTATTCCAACTCTCCTCTGTCACAGAGCATGTTATATGTTCTTGTTTACCCCAGGAATTTAAGCCATGGTCTTTGTCTTTGCTCAGACCACACTTAGAGAGAGTGGAAAACTTGATTGACTGGAAGTGCAAAAGGTGGCAATCTGGCTGACTTGTAGAATTTGTGAGTGTGGTGGATTGAAGTAGGGCAGAAGGTGCATTAATCACTATGCATTGAGAAGTCCCATTGGAAGATGCTCGCAGAGTATATATTAACCTCCATTCCCCTCCTTGTTTCTCGACATCTTTTCTCTTCTCCGGGGACTCTCTTCCTTAATCTCTAACCTCAACTGCCATCACATTATATTCAACTCTTTCCCCTACAAGATTCCACATTTAACCAATCTTGTTTGATTCATTGTGTACCAGACAGTATTTTTTTTCACAAGGTATCTAAAAAGCTGCCCTAGATAAAGTACAGCACAAAATTTGACCATCTGAAACTAGAACTAGGGTGTAGGGACATGCCTTCTGTCATTGCACTGATGTCCTTGTAGCATGTGGGTTGACCAGAAACCACTGGTTCTCGTTTGTGTTTCAGGTTAATTTAGTTCCTCAGTAAGTCTCTTAACTGTGACGATTTCTTCTTTGCGAAACCAAATCTGTCAACCTTATATAACCTTTAGAATCTTAGAGACATGTCCACATCAACAAAGTTTTTTTGAAAACTTTTTTTTTCACGCCAAATACAAAATAAAATCATTTATGTTCCCGTAAAAAATAAAAATAAATAAAAACTACATCTACAAGAAAACATGAAAACCCATGAAAGGCTGTGAAAACGTTTTCAAACAAGAAGGTGGCAGTCGAGGCGTGCCATTTTTAAACTGAATATTCAGCATTGGCTTAAATGCTGTAAGCCTTGATAGCATCTCATTACTTGCTTAAGGGGCCATTACACTTGGTCTTTGTCAACAAAGTAACTACACAAAAAAGGGCCAAAAATGTCTAGTAGTTTTTTTATTGTGGTAAATAAACCATTTTAATGGAGTCCTCTTTTTTCTTGCAGAAACCAGTCATCATTGTCTTCTTCTAGTGGGCCTACTGTCCGACTGGGTGTCATGTCTTCTCCGGTGTCTCCACTGTCTGGCTCTCTTTCTCCTCTGGCTCTTTCTCCTGCACCTCCTTCATCTGGGACATCATCTCCACTACCCTCCCCCCTCTCTCCACCACCCCGACTGCCTGTCTTTCAGAGGAGAGGAGCCCTCAAGCACAAGAGGGTTGTTGAGGTCAAAGACCACCAGTTCACTGCCCGTTTCTTCAAGCAGCCGACCTTCTGCAGCCACTGCACCGACTTCATATGGTACTGAGCTTTCAATGCTTTAGCAGTTGCAATATGTATCACTTGACTCAATTACCTTTGAAGCCCCCTAATAATAACAATGCAATTCATTTGATTTACGGCACCTTGCTAGGTGACATCATTTTGACATTTTATCTTTTGAAAAACCTTTTAATTTCTCGTTGCTCTGTCTGGCTCTTACTAGACACCTCCTCATTTATCCATGGTCAAAAAGCAGTAGAATTTTATAGTAGAAATATTTTCTGGCTAAAATGAAGCTAGTTGGCTGTAGCGAAATTTAATGTCGCACACTAAAATTATGTATGCAGGACAATTGATTCTGGCTATACAGGGACTGACCAGTCAGTGATCAACAGGATGTTGTCCCATGCTTTTCTTATCACGGGACCTGGTTATCAAGAGACCTGACTTCCCCTGCTTCTAGATCCACAACCAAACGAGTACAAAAAAAGAACTGCTAAAGAGTACAGAAGATCATTTAAAGCCCCCCTGTTTGCCAAATTGACAGAAATCACATTTGTGTTAATCTCAATCCATGATCCGCAAACATTGGTGTTTAACTGCATGAAATCTAATGCTAAGTAGTTGTCAAGCTTTGATTTCCTGTCTTGATTTAATCCTGTTATTATCCCCGTTCAAAGAAGAGCTGCCCCTCTGATGTCCCTTCCATATACACAAGAAGTGATCCTAGACAGATCATACCCTGTAAAATGAAAATATGACAATACCCATCTGCCCCCTCTTATAGGGCCTTTTGAGGGATTTGTGGGATCTGGAAACTGATGTGACAGCAAGCAGGAATCTGCACGTGCTCAGAAGCGATCAGGTGTATACACATTGACAAAAATCCAAAAATGTTTTTGTGAACATGATTGAAAAGGAATTCATTTTAAAAGTTGGCCAAACTGTCATTTACTTGCACGGGGAAGGAGGGGCTTATTTTCTCCAGGGGGCTATCAATGTTCACCTCCATCAACATGCAGTGACAGACCACCTGGGACAGATATCCAACATGCAGTCCATTGCTCCTCTTCTTGTTGTTTGGTGTGATGGCCATGTTATGTGACTGTGTGTAATAGTTTTTGTTATTAGACAACACAAATATTAATTGCGCCTTGAAAACAGAAAAAAAGTTCTCTGTCCTCCTCTTGTGTTACATGATCAGGGTTATTCCCAGTGTCCTCCAGGCCTTATGAAACTCAGGCCCTGAGGCTCTGCATCAAAAATGCACTTCACTCTTTCTGAGCTGCCATTTCACCAGTGGGTCCACAGACACCGCATGGAGCCCTCCCCAGACAGATGGACTCTGTCGTTCTCTCTCTAGTACCGTATGTTCATCAACAGAGCTCAACGAGCATCTGATAGAGGCATCTGTTCATCTCTTTGTGCTTTCAATTCAATCCAGTGAAAAACAGAGGACTGCATTATACCAACAGATCTAATTATCAATATATTTATATGTATATATATACTATTCGCTGTCCTCAAGTTAAGATGATCAGAGCGTTTACAAGAGGGGGGTATGTATATTTGCTGGAAAGCAAGACCTACAGAAAAAGGGGAAATGCAAGAATTGACCAAATATGTTTCACTGTTGAGGTGTAAGTCACATTGGATAAAAACATCTTTAGATAAAATGCGTAAGTGCAAAAATGTAAACTAATATATTTAGAGTAATTTAGACAGAATTTTAGATCAAATACCCCAGCTTTGCTGGATACCTTCCTTTACCTTCTCCTCTACCGGTTTGCGTCTAACGTTAGTTGCTTTTGTTGTAGTGGATGGTGTAGTTGAAGAAGCAGCCATTTCAGTGGTTTCCTTACAACCTGTTTTGGAAGTTTTTTTTTTCCTCTTACCTCCATCTGCAAAGGGTGTTCATATATACCATATATGAAGAGAGTGTGTCATATATCATAAATATTTGAAGAGAGCGATGGTTCCCAGGCTAGTGCACTGGCTCACAGAGCATGACCATTAGTGGTGAAAATATGTTTTTAACACACTGCAATTATTTCAGGTTACACCACTTGCAAAGAGCAAAGTGATCTGCAACTTTCACCATAGCAGCACCGCAACTGTGAACGTATGATTTTTTTTTAATAACTCATTTTCAAAATTATCACATGATTTAAGTTTTTGGATGTAATAGGAAAATATAACATAATATTTGGCCCTGAAACAATTAAACATGTCAGATATTTACTGTGGAGGCGACTCCTCCATATAGTCTTTCTCCAGATCTTCCAGGTTTTCTACTGGTTTCATGTCCAGAAACACCTTTGTATCATTCAGTAAATGTAACAATCGGTCATGGCGCATACTGTTCTCATTTAGTTTCATTAAATGAAAAAAAATTAATTAATATAGGTATTCTAAAACTTTGATCAATACATTGTTATTGCGTCATCTGCCTCAAGTATTTTGAATATGGTGCCACAAGCATGTCTGGGGTCTTACCCTGTCACCCAAGTTCCATCAAAGTTTTGCTCAAAACTTACACTTCCTGTATCCAATAATCAACCCCTCTCATGGTTTTGCATCACTGTAATAATGGCATTGACCATGCTATCAGCAGTGCCTGGTATTAACTCAATAATCTTTGTCTTTTAGACCAGAGAATTTTGTTCAGGGCCTTTATTTTAATTAAAATATTCACTAAACATTCTTCTCAACATTTAGTCAAGAGTAACTGTATCATAAAGGGCTGAAAGGTAGAATGTGTTGAGATGGTTGACCTTTTGGAAGGTTCCCCCATCTCCATTGAGGAACACGAGAGCTCTGACAGAGGGAACCCTGGGTCACTTTAACCACATCCCTTAGTTTGGTGGGTGGCCAACATTAGGAAGAATCCTGGAGATTCAAAAACTTTTCCATTTACAGAAGATCAAGGCATTTTACTTTATCACTCTCCAGGTTTGTGCCTCGACACAATGCGGTCTCTGAGGTCTATAGACAATTACTTTGTCTTCATGGTTGATTTGTGTTCTGTCACCTGTGGTGGACTTCAATTAAGCTCTAGGAACATCCTAAGGATGATCAGTTTAAATAGAATTCACCTGAGGGCTATTTCGAGGTTCATAGGGATGACTTTTTTTTTGCTGTGTATGGCATAGTAAACACATCAGAAGCTGAGCACTCTGTTATCATGGTACACTGAAGAGCACTGAGTAGTTCTTAAAATGATCGTATCTGTTTTGGCATCAGCAGCTTATGTTTCTGTTTGCCCTCCATGCTGCTTCCCACCCATACAACCCTCCAGTGCTCAGCCTTCTGGTCTGGGTACACACCTCTATATAAAGTGCTTAAAACATAATCAGACATCATGACTTGAGCTTTTCTTTGTTTTATTTACAGGGGCATTGGAAAACAAGGATTCCAGTGTCAAGGTAAACATCTCTGCAAATTGATTGTAAATACATTTAACAGTAAACCCTTGAAACAAATGAATTCGTTAATATGAAAGAAATTTTAATATTCTAAAAGAGCTTTCATAACTATCCTATTGAAATATGAGAAAAAGAGGAGTAAAATACAGTTTCCAGTGAATATTCATTGCGAAGCTGTGTTTTGTCAAATAACACATGAGAGCTGGCCACTATATTTGAAAGTTATTCTCTTTTGGCGAGAATATTTCTCTTTATCCCTTTATCGGGGTAAAATTGTGTTCCCAGACTGCCTTTATAATCTGAAGTGACACCTGTAGCTTTGTAATTTTTCCACCTTTTCTTACACTTATTTTTGGCGGAATGAGTAAGGTCATTGAGCCAGGACTGAGCTTTAGCACTGTGCCACCTTATCCAAGCCTTCTTGGCAGGTGAGGGTAAAAAAGAGCTGATCTCCTTTGCACCAGAACATCCATTTTGACTCTGCTTGGAAAGGAGACATAGAACAGCATGATCAGCCATAGTGTCGCCTAGCTTTGAATAACACGCAAAATGAAATATTTATTTAGCTTTGATCAAACTAGGAGTTCCAGCTTGAAACATCACTGTATTGTTTGTAAAACTTGCACTTTGAATCTAATTAAACAAGAGAAAGTGAAACTCAAGACTATTGACCTCAAATGTTTCATACCATGCAGTGGAAAAGTGCCATTACTGGCCACTAACACCACATGAAATGAGGTTGTAAAAACTAATGTCCTTCAATTGTCAAAACATATGAAATTCCAGACTGTGGTTATTTAAAAATCCTATTATTTCAGTGTGTAACCCCTGCCAGTTCATCTCCATTTCCCCTTATACCGGCAATGGATGTGCAATGGTAGCCATTATTTAAAGAAGCTCCATCTGTCTTCTGTATACTAGCTAGCTTCTGGATACTTTTATTTATCCGGGTATTCTCTAGTCTAGAGGGTGACAAGAGATCAACCAAAAATGTCTACCAATAGAATTTGCAATAAACAGAACAAATCATAAATACAGCTTGCTTCGTTCAAGAATTGGCTCTGAACTAATGCTCTGAATTTCATTTTTTCAGATTATGTTTTTGTTATGGAGGATTTTGGTTGTGTGTTTAATCACTGGGGCATGCTTTTAAGCATATTTTCACTTTTTATATTTTCATATATTCACTTTTACACTTTTCCATTCTTCCCCCAAAGAGAACTAGGAGATCTTCCAGCAGGACACACAGGCTTTACCGGGTGCTAGTGTGGATAATGGAAACAATTTTGAATTGTAGGCTTCTTTCGGTGAAAAATACTGGGAAAATGCATGTCTGACTCAGCTTGTGCTGTTTGTGACCCTGTACGGATCTGTAAAGAGTTTTGCTGAAGTACTTTATCTTTGACCATGAACAAGCTGAGACAGCAAAGCCAGAGCAAAGCCATTTGTTGACCCAAGTTCAGTTCATGGCTGGTGGTGGCTGCTGATCCCTTTCTCATTTACTTCTTTTGTTCTCCTTTGGCTTTGCTAAATAAAGTCAAAACCTGTAAAACATAGCCATACAATGCAGGAAGGCAGCATGCAGGAAAAATAAATAAATAAATAAATAAATAAAAAGAGGGGAAGGACCAAATGCGCTCTGAACAAAGTTGATGATGAACATTTGCTGTCAATTCCAATTGATTTTACCGTATGCATCATATCTGCATTTTGGTTTCCACAGTACATTTATGCTTCCTTTGATTATTCTATGAATGTGGGTCAGATAAATTCAATCTCATGATAATTCCAACAAAGTATTGAGACAATTTAATATAATAATTGAATAATTATTTAAACCAATGACTTTAAGAGCTGAGACCCGCCATTTTACGGCAGAAACTTCTTTTCGCCATTAAAGCCTGGTGTTAAAAGGGAGCAGGACCCATAGACTTCCCATGGTAAACTACAACTTTTTACAGTTGGGAACAACTTATTTAAAGCTCTGGGGTAAACTCAGCCCCTTTGCTGACATGTTATGATGTTTAAGTGAACCAATGACACTCCATCTTCTAATTCCTCGTATGGCTCACTCCATACCTGGTCGTAAGGTCACTTTATCTTTCAGTTTCACTTTGACTGGTAATTTGATTTGGGAAGTACTAAAATGTTGCGATACATGATGCTCTTCATTACTGCATGAAAGCTCACTGACAGATGTCAGTCATCAAGACAATAGTAGTCAGATAGGATTGTCCCACTGGAGAATCATCCCCCCATTTGTATTCCTAATGTAACAACAAAAAAGGCTTCTAAAACCTTCAAAGAGGTAATTTCATAAATTCTAAAGGGCTGTAGTTTTTGGAAAAAATCTAAAGGTTGAATATTTGAGGAACCGTGTAATGCAGTCCTGTTTTTTTTTTTTTTTTCAAACCATGATAACACCAGTTTAGATTTTCACAAAATGCCACAAATCCATTAGCACAGAACAAAAGAGATGAGTTGCTGGGGAGGTGGAAAAATGCCGGCTGTCATCTGCAGCAAAATTTTTGAAATGTTTGCATTTGTTTAGCTTTAAGGTGCTTTCAGAAAGTTCGGAACAGTAAATTTTATTGGTGAGTTATTGGCATTTTGAAAAAAAAAAAAAACCCTCTCCATTCAGTTACCAATTTCCAAATTTAAATTAATGGCATTCACAAAGGTATTTAATAATGTTTCCACTTGTATTGTGATTTAAAAAATGTCTCATGTCCTATTTACTGACATGATTGAAAGTTAGATTTTTGCAAACGTATATTAATGGCATTCACTAATTTAACAGCATTTATTGTAAAATGTATGATGTATCAATTAAAATGAAAAAAAAAATAATAATTTAGATTTATTCGTGTATTTTAGTGTGCAGTTTTGTGGTGCACAAACGCTGCCATGAATTCGTCACTTTCACCTGTCCTGGAGCCATCACTACACCTAAAGCAGAGGTATGTTTTTTTATATATACAGTATTTGTATTTTTAGTTGTTAGTGTTATTGTTCTGATCTCTTGTGTCCTTTTCTTATTTTTACTTTATCATCACATAAATTCCTCATTATTCTTATTCTGCCATGATCACCACAGCTCATCCTTTATTCTACTCTAAACTCTGGACTCAGTCGGTCTCATCATTTCCACATTTTTGCACCATAAGCCATTTACATTTTTACTGAGAAAGCCAGAAGCTAGAGCACACCATTACTCTCATCTTTCCCTAGTAAGCTTTTATTGAACTCTCTTGTCTACCTCATCTAAAAGAGAGGTTTAAATAAAGAAAAAATCTGTTGCCTCTCATTTTCTCTTTTTCAGGAGGAAGTATGATGAAACATGAAGGGATGTGATAGTATAGTGCTATACTGCTACTCTAGCTCTTATGGCACATTTTGGATGTGAGAAAACATGTGCAAGTGAGAAAGAAATGAAAAGCCTGTATATCCTAGAGCAGCCTACATAGAAAGCACTTTAATTTTCAGTTTTCTGAAATGAAATTAAACCCTTACCCCGGGAGTTTGATTGTGTACATTCACATGGGAAGTGTAAACCATTTTGATTTAAAATCTGGCAAAAAAATCTAATTTTATCTTTTAATAGGTCTGTAATCATCAATATAATTAGACAGAAGAGTAATTTCACCTCAGCAGAAAAGATGCTATCCAGGACATCTCAGGGAATGCAAGAACCAATCCAATGTGTTTATTCTTTGTAATGTGAGTATCTTTGTATAAAAGAGCCTGCTAAATGTAAATGAAAATCCAAAGTTATTTAATAATGTTTTCACTCGTATTGTAATTTAAAAGCTTTCTCTGTCTGCAAAGTGTTTTAACTCAATGGACCACAACCTCATAAAAATATTAAAACACTCTAAACACTAAAACATTCGAACACTTAGATGACTTTGACCCTCGAAATTTCTGAATTGATTGATTTGCTCAAGGTTAAGACCGCAAAAGACCTCAGTAATTATTTCAAATCACAGGAGGTCTCTAGATAATACTAATGCAGTCTGAATAGGAGTGTTTTTACAAATGCAGTTTTAACACAGATGGAATGCAAACTGGTGCATAATTGAATGCTTAGTGAACATCATGAGGCAGTAGGAGACAGACATAGAGAGTATGTCAACACTAATTTCACTGCTACATGTTGAAGTTTGCACCCTTTGTTGAAATCTAGTGCAATGAGTCTGGTAAAAAAGGAAAAAAAACAACACAATATTAAAGCTGCAAGCAGCAATCTATCCCCTCGGTGGCTCTATAACTGGGAGTGTACATTGTAGATGTGTTCAGACATTAACTGTCAAAACATCTAAAAAAACTGGGACCAATCAGACGCAGTATTGCTGAGTTATAACAACTTCTTCTTTATGGTGAAAGGTCTACTTTTGATACCAGCCATGCACACAGAGTTTAAAAAAGTCAATAAAGCTTTTCAATAAATATAAGACTGTAAGTTTGGAGGTGAACAAATCTCTAGGAGCAGTTTGTTAAAGTATGAGAAAATAATTGCCTTTTAAATTGGCATTTAAAACCTAACATTAAACATGTTTTCAAACACAGTTTTAAATAGTGGTATGAAACAGCAGAAAAAGGGATATTAGTGAAAAAGTGCACTATAAGTGACACTGTAGCTTGCTATAGTGATGTGATCAGGCATGGACTCTTAACAGATATGGTAAGTTTGATCCTGATTGGAGACTGTGTGGTTGAACTATTCCCACTTCCTGCTTCATGGTCAAACATCGAAAGCAGACAATCACGAACCATTCAACAAATTAAAAAAAAGCTTTGCAATTTATGACGTTATATACACCTAAAGAAACGACTGATGGAGTTTGGAGATGCACCGATAAAACTGTTTGTACAAAATAGCCAACTTCCTGTCAATTTTTGGAAACGTAATCCATATTTAAGTCTTGGTAAACTACACATGTGTGCTGAATTTCATTCACCACTACAAACTGTTAGCACACCTTAAGCTGAAATGTGTTAAGTGGCGCTATAGAGTCATTTTGCTGCATTCACTTTTGAACTCCAATCAGATGCAAATTTTCCCGGTTATGACGTGTGCAGAATTCTGTGATCTTTCCAGCACGTTAAGGCCCTGCAAAACAATAATACTCTGAGCAATTTCAATAGGGTTCCACGCACCTTTTTATTACATTAGGGTTACAATAGGGTTCCACGTAAACTGTTTATTACAAATAACTTCTTATTTTTTTTATTGTATTATGAGTTCATGTAAGTGGAGAGGTCAAGTTCTTGGGGGTCTGACCAAGAATATCAAACAGATCTTCTCACGGACCTACAAATTCTGTACTGGTACTTTTCTTAGCTATGGTTTCATGGTCCTGGTTAGGCTTAGGGAAGGCTTAGAATCCCCACAGCCATTTCTGGTCATTAAATGTTTTCTGAAGAAGGAAAATACTCAGCTGAAAAATAACTTCAGAAATCAATATGAACTGAGTGTTTGGAGCAGTCTTTGTAGGGTTTGTGTCATGTAAAGTGCTCCAAAGCTGTCTCTTGTTAGGATGCTGTCTGAAAATGCAGCTGGCTGGGCAGGCAGTAAGGTTGTACGTTTTGACATCTCACTGATTGGGGCATACTTTGTTTTTTCACAAGCAGCTTCAATATGTTTGTAAATGACTGTAAAAATGAGGTTAACCATCTCTGTGCATGTGCTGAGAGGAAATAAAGACAATGATTCCTGAGGGAAAGGTGGATGGGGCTGGCTGAGAGCATTAAGCTGAGAGGAAAACTGTCAGACTATGAAGCATGTAGGAAGAGAAAATGAGGAAGAGAGAGAGAGAAGTAACAGAGAAGGGTGGAGGGAGGTTAGGCGTTTAGGAGGATTCAGTTTTCACAGCTGAGCTGAACTCATATTCATCCTCCATTCATCCTCAAAATAGCCTGAGCTAATTGGCTTCCAGAGAAAAAGTCGCTTAAAAAATGAAACCTTTCCTCTGGACCTTAAAGAGAGAGAATGAAAGAAAGAAAGTATACCATCAGTTTGTTTGTGCATCAAGTTGATTCTATCTATAGTCTTATTATCAGACAAATTATTTGAATCTAACTCAAGAATGAATGGTGTGTGCTACAGTAGGTGCTTTAATTATGCCACCGCATCAAAGTGCTTCTGCCAGTGGCAGTTAAATAATGAACTGAGTGAAATGTTGTTTCTCGCTTTCTCCATTCCTTTCTGCAGGATTTGAAGAGCAAGCACAAGTTTAAAGTGCACACGTACTCCAGTCCCACCTTCTGTGATCACTGCGGGTCTCTGCTCTACGGCCTCATACATCAAGGCATGAAATGTGCCAGTGAGTCTATTAATATCCAAATCAAGCGCATCTAGACCATCAACCCTGATGAGATGCGCTCTCCAAAATCATGGAGAAACGACACCACTTGTAAACCAATTCACATACTGTGCATGTAGAAAGTATTCAGTGTTGAACATTTCAACAGATCATTTTTTTTGCCCTCAAATTATGACAGACAGTACAAGAAAATGTTTAAGAATGAAAATGTCTTTTGTATTGTAACAAATTCAGTTTACTAGATATACTTTGCAAAGGCACACATCTGTACAGTTGATAAGGTTCCACAGTTAGCAGAACATGAAGACAAGAGATTTTTTATAGGCCTCTAAGGCAGGATTGTATCCAGCTGGAGGGATTCAAGGATCAGAGCTTTAGGGATGCTCAGCGCCTTATGCAACTATGTCATGCATGCACAGTGGCTCAGAAAGAATCCCCAAATCCCAGAGGATTTTGGCCTCTGAAAATCCCAAAAGTTACTGGTCGTCAATAAACAACTGAAAGGAAGCTGGTCCTAATGGAAGAATAAGGAGATGACATCACATGGATGATTAGGTTGGTGTTTTTTTTTTTATTATTTTGAACAAGTGGTATTTAAATTTAAAATAAATATGAAATATTTTTAATGTAAAATAAAAATTAAATCTTTATGTACAACAGAAACTGACAATGTATGTTTTTTTTCCTATAAATATTTTTTAATCCATTTTTTTAATTAGGTTGGTTTTGGAATTATAAAATGGACATTAAAAAATCAAATAATGTGACAAATTACTCAGTTTGAAAAAAAAATGTTTGCTCTTTTTTATATTGTGCCATCAATTTTTTTGTATATTAAATCGGTAAATAGTATTAAACATATCTTTTAATTCATGTAGTTCTAAAATAGTAAATTCCCATCAATGGAAAACAATACAAGTGATTAGGGCTTTTTTTCAATGATTCAATTCACTATTAATTAATGTAGTTATTCAAAAAGTCAGGATAAGCAAATTAACCATGTGGAGTTCAATTTCAAATACTTTTTCTAGTGATAATCAAGCAGTGAAAGTGTTTTCCAACCTTCTTTCAATGTACATCTTCTTAGGGTCTTAGAGAGGTGACCAAGAACCCAAAGGTCATTCTTTCAGAGCTGCAGTGTTTCTAAATGAAAAGAAAATCTTCCAGAAGTAACGCCAGCATTGACGGGCTAAAGAACTCCTGAACAAGAAACTTTGATCTGATGAGGCAAAGATTGAAATTCTTGACCTCTTCGAAGTTGTCAATTGAAATTGACCTCCGTATTTCAACCAAAGACATGGGAGACAGTTTTCCTTTTAGCAGAACAATGACTTAAAGAACCACCAAGTAGTCAAAGGAGGTTTTATGACATCTGAGGTTGAATGAATGTCCTTGAGTGGTTGAACATCCCTGGAGAAATCTTGAAATGGCTGCGCACCGATGCTGCCCATTAAACCTAATGGGACTTGAGAGATTTGCCAAAGAGGGATGAGCCAAGGTTTCAGTCATACTCCAGAAAACTTGAGGCTGCCATTGCAGCTCTTCTGTGTGGAACTAGCAAGGTTACCACTCAGGTTAAGAATGAACTGATCACACGTGTTCTTAAAACTGTCATTTAAAAAGTCTTATTAAGCAAAGTTGGTGATTATTTATGAGAATTGAGGGACAACTCAGTTCCATGTTAACTATGGCTGTAAGATAATAACAAATTGAACACTTACACTGTAAATACTTCAGGGATGCTCTGTATAATGGTTATGTTGCATTTGTAATACTTACCTTGATTCTGTCTTGCTTTCTTTTTGGAGGTATTTAAGTGTACTGTTTGATTTTGAGCTACATTGTAGTAGTGCTGCCCCATAAACAAAAAGGTTAGTGTCACTGGTGAATAATTAAAATGTACAGATGAATAGACTGCCAAATGTTTATGGCTCCCAGCACACGTAATAATCCACAAATGTAAATCGATATATAACATTAGTGAATGTGCAATACCCATCATAACTGACATAAAGGTCACATTTCACGATACAAACATGTTTTTCTGCTGTTTTATGGATTGGTACACTTTAGATAACAGCCATCACTTCCATTTCCCCTGTGATAGTGTAACACACAACATTCTCTCACCACTCATCGAATCCACTTGTCAGGGAGGTTTTTAAACTGTGGAGGAAGCTGAGGACTCTGGAGAGTCTTGATGGCGCTCTATCCACACTCAAAATGATGCCCCAAGCAGGAATGAATCTCCTCAGAAGTAAAAAAACGTGTGGTTTAAGTTTACGCCCCTAGATTATAGCAATTACATTTGAATTATCTTTATCTTGTTCAAAGCCAATTCCTAGATCAAAATGTACATTGTATTATCATCAGGATTCCTTATTTTAAATGAAAATGTAATTAAGTGGAACTGTACAGTAATGTGTTTCAGATGTTTAATGGATATCTCATACTGTATTTAATTAGCTTCAGATTTAATTAGTTTCTTTTAACTCTGGCGTAATCCAAGTAATAACAACCATGTCATCGAATCAAATTTGCATGACATTATCAGAAGATAATAAAGCAGATTGTGGTTGCGGGCAGCACATGCTTTTCTGAGCAGGATGTACTGTAATATATCTTTATATATTTAATTACAGACACTGCTCTGGAAAAATGATCTTTTGAATTGGTTGAAAAAGTGACTGCATGATGTTTAACTCTTAGAATCTCTCTCTTCGTCTGTTGTTATGTGTGTATGAGAGGCTGTGAAATGAACGTGCACAAGCGGTGTGAGAGCAGTGTCCCGAGTCTGTGTGGTCAGGATCATACGGAGAAGCGTGGACGTATCCGTCTGACTGTGCGCGGTGAGAAGGAGGACATATACGTCACAGGTTAATTGATTTTCAAATACTTGTAATGTTCTAATACCAAGATTGTTTTTGATAGTAAATATAATATGAATAGAGCATTTTGGTTGCTGTGAAAGTATTTAAAAGATTGATTGAAATTAATAGAATTAAGTAATAACCCACAAGGCAAACTTTTTATTTTCAGCTCACATGAAAAAAATCTCATCTTTCATGTTCCCCATGATTATGTTTGGAATATAGTCGTCTTCACTAAACCCGCTTTATTTTTTCACATGTTTTTCACAAATTTGTGTGATATTTGCATAAATATTACATATTATTTAATGTTAACCATTTTTAAAAAATGTTTCAAATGGTCAACATTGTGACCATACTAAAGAAGTATGTCCAGCAAAGAATAAAATACTTTTTTTTAAAGATTTTTTTTTGGTCATTTTGCGTTTATTTATATGGAATCCCATTTCCGCCAGTTAAAAAAAATGGCTCAAACGAATGGCTCAAAAAGTCACAATTTTGACTTCAAATACAGTGATACAATAGTCCAAATTCTGAAATTAAAAGTCAAAATTTTGAGATACAAAAGTCGAAGCTTTGAGATTTGGGTTAGGGTTAGGGTTAGTTGGGGAAGAGAGTAGAAAGAGAGGAAGGGATGGAAAATGATGAAGGATTTGTGATTCAAACCTGCATCAGACTTAAAATATAAAAATGTATTTATTTTCCCCAAGAAAGCCATAGTTTCAATCATAAGGACCAAGCAGCCCAACCGTGTAGCAGACAGTGTTTGACAAATTTAAATAAAATCTTAAATGTTGAGTATTGTTAACTAGAATGAATATGGCAAAAATATGATTAGGAGCTTTGTAATAATAGATTGCAAAAAAAAAAAAAAAAATGAGGATGATTTAAAGGCTGGTGTATTGGGCAGTGGGCCAGATCAGCTTTACACACTCCTGGGGTCCCTGGACTAACAAGTTTTAATCTCACACCCGCAGTGAAATTGCTTCAATTATCAAATCCAAATCCTCAACATGCGGGATAGCTGGAACCATTTAGTACATACTGGTTTAGTACCATCATCCTCAATAATCACTGCAATTTGCATTCCTCCCTTAAATCTGGAGTCACTTTCCTCCAAAGTTACTTACAACTGGAGGAAAACAACAGTCAGTGTGTATCCCAATTCTGAAAAAAAATATCTTATTTTCATGCAGGCAAGTGATCATAAAAAATGTGAAATTTCAGATTACACATGTGATTATTACACCAGCCTGCGACCGTTGATGACAAGTGTGTCTGGATGCAAACTGATTTTGACCCAATACAAGTCTATGGATAAAAGCTTTAACTTTAAAAAAGTATTCCTCATAAATGAAGTTGTTTACACAGATGGTCTTAATGATTTTTGCAAGTAATCTATACAATGAACAAATAGTATTGTCACGATGGCTCAATTTTCCCCTAAAAAAACTGGGTGGGGCCGTGTGATTGACAGCAACACAGAACAGAGCTGACTGACTGCTATCATCATGTCGTGAGAAAGATCATTTATGCTGCCAATGATCAAATTCAGAGAAGTCATTCTCAGATTCTTGTGTACAATGACAAAAGTTGTATATAACAGACAGTGTTTCACAGGGGAATTAGGCATAAAATCCTTATCAGGAAGTCTCTCCATGCCAGCTCCGTGGTTGCCTCATATTAGCCCATTTGTTTGTGTGCCTTATGTGTTTGTGTCTTCAGTTTTTATTGAGCAGGTGTCTCAAATAATTTAAGTATTTAGCCAATAACTAAAATAACCAAGGTGTAAACACTACTAAAATAATATTAACATAATCTTTGCAAAAGAGGTATACACTACTAGTGAAATTTGATAAATCACTGTTTTTTACTTAACTTATTATTACTTAAACTTAAATTAATAGCAAATATTGCAAAATATTAGGACAAGAAGGAAAAAGCAGAAAAACAGAGACACATTAATCCTTACAGTCACATTCTTACAGACAGTAGTCTAGCTCAAGATAATCTGATGAAATTTCACCCCATCTTCTTGAAGCATTTTTCTTCTACCCCCAAGCCGTTCTGACAACAGCTCAATGGGGTTTGGGGCTATTGCCGTCAGAACCCCTGATGACTCCCTGAATATATTCTGGAGGTTTGTTGGTGTCAGGGATCTGCCATTTCCATTTTGGTTTCGTCTGTTCTCTGATGGATCCTGGGTACTTCAGCAGCACCATGTTCTCTTAGGTGGAGGGATGTGGGTCTTGAGCTTAAACACCCCTCTCCATTTTACATTGCAATGGACATGTTACAGGTCCATGAAGTGTTAAATTCACTCTGTCAGAGCACGAAACTCAGTGCTCTCGATCATTTCCTGTTTCACAAGCTGTCAAAAGCCTGTCATTGGCTCTTTTGATCAACTGACTGAAGCCGATGAGCTTTGTGGAGCTCACTCTTTCGAAGAGCACTAAACACAGAGAAAACTCTGGTTTCTGAAAACAAAGCTCTTCATGACAAACATCAAAACACTGCATGCGAATCAGGACAAAAGGGAAATGTTAAAGGGAATTATTATTTAATTAATGTTTGTTGATGTTTAGGGGGAGGTTAACAACAATTTTATTTTCAATTTCATGGTAATGATTTTTTTAAAAAGAAGCAGCTTTATTTTACAATTTAATAATGCTCAAAGGTCAAAAACCATACACACAATATAGACAAAATTATTTTACAGCTTCCTATTAAACATGTGTTTCGAAGAAATAGGAGGATTAAGTAAAAGAAATTGTATTTGACCAGCCACCCACAAACGGACACACAAACACTAAAATGTAATTAAATAATTAAAAAAAATAGTTTAAAAGAATGTGGAAATACGTAAATTGCACCTGTATTTTTTTTTTCATTTAGAATTGTATTAATGTGTTTATGTTTCACCTACATTTTTTTAAGCATACAGTATGTTATGCAGACTACTTTCAGAAAAGCTTTCAGCTGTTGTGTGGCTAAAACACGAAACTTTTGGTCTGTAGCAAATATCTATGTAAAAATATGATATTGAAAAAGGTCCATTATTAACTGACTCTTTAAGCCGTTTCATAAATATTTATATACACAACTAAAGCGGCAATGGTCATTTTTACACCCCACCAGTTGAAAGTGCAAATTAATGTTTTTTTTTACCCTGATAAAGAATTCTCAATTATTATCTGCTCTATTTGCTGTTTAAAGAGATGCATTAGGCTGGCTTTCCTCCAGCAGAGGGAAATATATGCACTATGCATCAGTGCTGGAGAAAAACGATAATTAAAGACATACAGTCTGCTGGATTACAATGCATTAGCTGCACTGTGTCAACTTTACTAAGCCTGCGGCTCTTAGATCTGCACCACCATAGAGACTAATGAGCAGTGAGAAGACTCTTACTGCTCTACAGAGGCTGCATGGTCAGTTTAACAGCACGGCTGAGCAACGAACAGACATTCTATGTACAGAAAAGTACAAACACTCTTATCACTCTGCAAAACGGTACATACACAGATCCGAAAATGAATATTAATAATCCTTGCCTGTCACTTTATTGGTTAAACAAGGATTAAAAAGAGCTTTCGTGTCACATTTATGTCTCTTTTCTTGTTTATTCTTGTGTACATTTAGTAACTGTTTTAACGACCTAATGTAACATCAAAACACCAGGTCAGAGAAAATGCTTAACAAAAAAATCTATATTGATAAAAGTGTTCAACACATTTAAACTATCTAGTGCATGTGATGTAAGTCATTCTCACTTTCAGTTGCAGGCAATTAATTTCTAAAAGATTCTTTCCCCACAAAAAAATGCTAAGTTTTACAACAGATTCAGTATTTTGTGCCTTGTAAGCTGGACCCAGGTGCGACCGCTTTTTATCTGAACCAAAAACACCCATGAGAAAAGAAAATATCCAAAATTTGTGGTGGAAAACTGGGCGATCCAAAACAGTATAACCACATGATCTGATCAGGGGTGATCAGAAATGTTGACAAATCAAATCAAAAGATGAGCAAAACATGTTTAAAGAAGATAATATTTGTGATGCATTAGCATTATTGATTAAAACAAGTGCTATTAGAATAAAAAAATCATAATACATAACTTATTACAACCACAGTGTCTACATGGCATACAACCAAACTAAAAGACATTGCAAAATAGTTTTAAATATTGAATAATCTAAAGGTAATCCGAGCAGAACCTTATTCACAAGGGCTTGCTAAACAGTGTAGGCTGGTGTTCTTCCACATGATTGGTGTGGTTTGCTGGAAGAGAGTAGATTTCGCAAGCAGCTAGTTTAACTTTTGGTGTACAAAAGAGAGGACAGGACAAGAATAATAGGAGTAGAGTTCTGTAGGCATATAAGAACAATCACAAAGTAAGGAACCAAGTATCGAGTTCAGTCAGTGGAAGTGAATGAAGGGAAACAAAAAAAAAGCGGCAGGAGAGAACGATGAACAGGGAAAGAAGAGGAGAGAGAACACAACTGATCGGGTAGAAGAAACAAAGGAGGACAAATATTAAACTGAGATTTAATCTGCAAGCACAGATCAAAGGGCTCTCACGCCTCACGCACCATCGCCCATTATTGGCCAATGTATTATACCATGCAATAAGATCAGTCTTTTTCATGCAATGTTTTCAAGTGAGATCATTTATAATTTCAGGAAAAAAGTTTGGAAAATTAAATCATGAACAAAATAAAAATTGGTGCCACCAGGTGGCGCTATAAATGCGGGTAGTTATCGTTCCTTTATTGTATTGGGCAATATTCTATTAACAAAAGTCAAAAGGGGTGAAAGAAAAAAAATACCTTATCAATGTCAAATGCTGTATTTCTTGTGGCCACCTGGTGATGCTATACTGGTACTGTGTGCTATATCAATGTGTTCAAGCATGGGGTCTTTAAAGACGTGGCAAGTTTAACTGCATTCTAACATTTTTTGCTGGGTTATTAGCAACTTCCTATCTATATGTTGATAGGACATTTTTATTTTTCGATGAACGCCAGGCTCACACAGTTTAATGAGGTGAAAAAACTCGCCTCTGCCTTTAGATAGTTTGTAGGTCAACAGATACAATTTCTAGGAGTTTGTTAAAGTACAGTGCATGCAACAATATCCTTTTTTAGAGGTTTTTGTAAAATAACTGATTTCCTGTTGGTTTTAGAAACGGCAACTTACTTTTATGTAGGTCATACAAATTTCAAACAGTCCGAAAAGGCAGCAGACAACAGTACAAAAAGAAATGTTAATTGTGGCCACTAGGTGGCTCACTGTAGGTTACTATATAGATGTTTTCATACATGGACTCTTAACAAGCATGGGAAGTTTTATCTTGATCAGACATTGCTTGGCTGAGTAATTAACAACATCCTCTTTATTGCAATATTTCGACATTCAACGGCTGTCCGCACATAGTTCAACAAATTACAAAAAGCTTCGCAATTTAACATTGCACATGCCTTCAGATAAGATTGGAGGTGAAAAGATAAAATCTCTCAACGAGGAGTTCAACAAATTTGACACGAGCAAAAGTGGCAATTTTTAGCAGTTTTCGCAAAATAATCGATTTCCTTGTTTGTAAAATATTCTAAATTAATTGTTTTTAAATCTTCGTACACTTTTTGAGAACTCCTACAATCTAAAAAAAAGTATGCTTTGAGCTATTAAAATAAGGTATTACGCACCATCAGGGTTCGAGGCCTAATAAATACCAAACTCAAGACAAACAAACCCTCGTACACAACCCCACCCGTCAATGCTGGTTGTGTTTGGCTCCAAAATTGCAGCATAATAATTAAGACAAGACAAAACTACACACTGAGAACCATAAACAAAAAGCATCCCATCTATTTGGTATCAGCAGGAGGGGGGCAACTTATATGTATGGGTTTGTCTAAAAAAACAGCATTTTTGTTTTTTGCATGTAAACATTTATAACTGTACGTGTTTTCTTTATCAGTAATCTTATTTATTGATTTTTGTGTATTGCTTGAACTTTACTCTGTGTAGAGTATTTCTGTGTTAAAGCAGAAACAAAGTAGGTTGGTGATGAAGATAAATCAACCCCCTTTTTGCCAGAGGGTAAAAGATCAAGATGTATTAAAGCTCTAGTTAATACTCAGTGTACAGTAATGCGCTCTGCCTTCCTATGTTTCAGTGCATGAAGCCCGGAACCTGATACCCATGGACCCAAACGGCCTGTCAGACCCATATGTGAAGCTCAAACTCATACCAGACCCTAAGAGCCACAGTAAACAGAAGACAAAAACCATCCGCTCCACACTCAACCCCATCTGGAATGAAAGCTTCACCTTGTGAGTCATTCCCCAGTCAAAAATCTTGTTTTGGGCTTCTGAGCATTTGTGTTTTGTCTCTCTCTCTCTGTGTATTTGTGTAGCTCTGTGCGCGGCAGACAGTGGGACAGACGGCTGTCAGTGGAAGTCTGGGACTGGGACCGCACGTCTCGGAATGACTTCATGGGTGCACTGTCGTTTGGAGTGACTGAGATCTTCAGAAGATCTGTGAGTGGCTGGTTCAAACTGCTCAACCAGGATGAAGGAGAATATTACAATATACCAGTCCCTGATCCAGACCTGCAGGTATGGTCAGGGTATCTATCTGTCTGTCTACATATCAGTCCATCCATTCAAAGGGATTTGTGTACTTACCTGTCTCACTGTCATGTTTTCTCTCTGTCAATAAGTCCCTCATAATCTTTAGACTGTACTCTCACTAATACCTGCTAAAAATCATTTAAGGTTCTGTCATTTAATAAAGAGGAAGACACAATATTTATACAAACATCACTGTGGAACAGGTTTATTCTGGGCTCATCAGACCACATGATCTGCCTCCTTTGCTCCAGAGTTCTCTGCAAACTGAAATCAGTTTTTATTCAATTTAATTTCACCAAACTTTTAAGTGATCGATGATTGCGATGATTCAGGATTTTTTTTTCCAGCCACATTTCTCCTGGAAGACGATGGGACAGTTCATAACTCAATTTTTGTATCTTCTGCGATCTCCTTAGATGTTTTCTCTGCTTGGTTCTCTCTTACGACATGGTTGCCTAAGAAATGAGAAGCAACTTATTGCACCAGATGGGGTCAAATAACTTGTTGCGAACTGATGGATGATCACCCATGCAGTAATTATTCAGTCGGACTCTTGTATCGGTTTACTAAGTTAAATCCAGGTGGCGCTTTTTCTTGTTCAAGCTCTGCATAATCGAAATATGTATCTGACCCCCATTAATCTCAATTATTTCTCTCTCCCCAGTGTTTTCTTCCTAGTAGCTAACTGAGATTAGAAGCCTTTACTCTTTCAGTTATTATCTGTATGAATGATTACTATGCGCAGACACAGTCAATCAATCAGATCTCACCAAGGTCAAGGCCAGATCATTTCAAGGATGTCAGGGACTGCTACAGCAGGAACTGGCTACAGTACTATTCTCAGTACTATTGAGATTTTACACAAATGTTATACACAATATACCTATAACTATGTCCCTCAATGTAAAACTCCAACAAAGATCTAACCTTGAGTTTCAATGATCATAAAAACAGCCTCCATAATATCTCAAGGCAACTGGGTCCAGAGTAACTAATAAACAGTTGGTAATACACTACCCTGTGAAGGTTTGAATGAAGTCTGCTGAAGTTTCCCTGCCCAATACACTACAAGTACGGCCCCTCTGAAGTTTGCCAGTGAACTTCTGAACAATTCAAAAGAAAACGAATCAGCTGGCATCAACCTGTTAGAAATATTGTGCTTTGGGGGTGTTTTTTTAAAGTGGTCAGAACAACTGCATTGCGCAATGGAACCATGGATAGGGTTATTTACTATGATACAATACAATACGAAACGATACATTACGCTACTCTACGATACATTACGCTACGATACGCTGTGATACAATACAATACAATACAATACAATACAATATAAATCCAACATTCTATTGACGTCTGTTAGAAAAATGATGAAATGTGATTTCATGACTCCATGTTTTTGTAGATACTAAATATATGATTTATCAAATGCATTAATAACTGTGTCTGTTCAGTTCTATTAGTTCTCATTCCTTTCAGAGATGTTCTCAGCGTTTACCGTGAGCTGAGACACTGTCACATTTTGCTTAGTCATTGCTTTTATTATTGTCTTATTCTCTTTTCTGTTATTGTGACTACGTCCCTGTAACCACCCCTTGTTTGTGTTAAGATAACTCTTTAACTGTGGGACTTTTTGAGTTTAGTTGGCAGTGTGTGTATGCATATGCTCTTAATCTCCTTGACCAAAAATAGGAACCAAACTTAGTATGTCAAATAGGGAATTAAAATTAACATCAATTGGATTTGTGTTGTCGGTGTTCTTCTTTTTGGAATTTTTCCAACAACGTCAGTGCCCCTGTGTGCCCCACAAACTTCACTAACCGTAATGTCTTGGAGAATTCACTTCCTGAGAAGTGATCAAACCTTAATAAACTACTTTTTAAACTCATATCCATACAAATCAAATACTAACTTTTTTCAAATGCATGTTCTGTTTTTTTCTCTCACATTGAATATTATGATCATGTCTTTGCATGTGGGCATTGTTCTAATTCAGCAGGTGGTCAAACGAGTAATTCTCGCACCTTATGGCACAAGCAATGTTGATGTGTGAATCTATCTCAACCAGTTTCTCAACCCCCCCACCCCAATAAAGTCATATTCTGATTTATTGGGCGTTATTTAATCATTATTTGAAATGCTTTTTTTATTTAACCACCCTTGTGTTCATCTGTTTAGAGGACATGGACCTAGAAGGTTGTTGTGAAAATAGAACTGCGATTAGTCTGGAACAGTCCAGAGGGAGTTTTTTTTTATTAAAAGCATTTTGTTCTCTAATGTCCCCCATCATTTCTTATAGCCTCAAATGACTAAATTTGAACATAAGAGCCTAAAGAAAGTGCTCCTTTAACAGAAAATGTCTGTGATTTAACCAATTTGTCATTATTTTATCATCCAATTAACCCTCATTGTACCCTAAAGTCCTAAATCACCTTTTTCACCAGCAGTTTAAAACCTCAAGAAAATGATTTTTTGTTAAAAGGTTAGTTTCAGGTAATTAATGTCTTTGTTGACTACTTAACAACCCCTCCCCTCCTGCCCCTTGTACATACAGAATACCCAGTGCACAACTACAGACAAATCCACATGAAACTCACTATTTCACTCATATATTCGCCATGTATTTATTTAATCGCCATATATTCTGTTATTTATAATATATATGAAAAAATTATTATTTTGGCAAATATTGGAACATATTTATGTATGGTGTCAATACATAATCCATACTCTCATCTGCCCTGTCTTGTTTCTTGGCATCAAAGTATATGACACGGGAGAAAACATGGAACATCTTCAGAGGCATGGTGGCTGGAAATATTGATCTTCCTGTGTCAGCATTCCAAAGGCTTACCGTTGCTTCTCTTTTGGACTTGTAAACAGTGGTGGACACAAACCAAGTACTTGAGTTGAAGTAGAGATACACTGGGTAAAATATTACTCCAGTAAAAGTACAAATGCTCCCTTCAGAATTTCACTAGAGTAAAAGTAAAAAAACATTTATGTCCAAATAAGGAATGCATGTCTGCAAATCTAACATTTTAAATTAAATATTCATGTCTAATCAAATCGAAATTTAATCGAATCAAAGTCATAATAATAAGAATCAAATTGATTTGCTGAATTGGTCACAATACCCAGCCCTAGTAAATATAACCTGCTAATTTCAGATTACTGTAACAGAAACTAGTTTTTGAGAGTTTCTTCCATGTTTAGTAAGACACTACCACACTACCACAGAACTGCTTTTGCACTAAGTAGATTCCACCAAGTGGCAACCAAAACTGTTCAAAACAGAGCGCACTATACTCTGATTGGTGCATGCTTGACCAATTACATTTATATCCACTCCTAAATAGAAAGAAACGGCTGATTTCGTAAAATAGTCGAGTAAAAAGTTCATATTTGACTTTGAAATGTAGTGAAGTTAAAGTAAAAAGTTCAAAATGAAAATACTTCAGTAAAATAGAGATACTTGAAAAAGCTACTTAAGTACAGTAACGAATTACTTTTACTACGTTACTGTCCACCACTGCTTGTACACTCCTGCCAAAATAAGCAAACCAATGTAGGGTTGCAAATCAGTCACATCAAAGATTTCCCAGCTGTCCCCCACAAACCCTCCTCTCCTCTAAGTTTGTCATTTCAAGTAGATCATTTTCAATAGATGGAGTAGTGAAAAGCTGAAATGCTGATTTTATGTCTTGAACATGACTGACAGCATATCTGGTGGGCCCTGGAACCACTTTGATGAGGTTAGCACCACTAAGTCTACCCTGTCGTTCATGTAGGGAACGGGACCATACCATTTTTGATAGGTAATGTATCTGCTAGTGGTGTGAGAAACAACAGAATGGTCAACACCAGGAGTATCAATCTCATCTGAGGAGGATACCTCATAATCAGGGTCCTCCTCAAGATTATCTTCAGAGAAATAGTTTAGAGAAATACTTTAGAATGCTTCTGTGCAGGCTTTTAAAGCTTTGCACCTCCCCCGTAAAGCATGTGATTTATTTGTGTTAAGGAAACACATGAAATATCAAAGTTCTAACAAGGATTTGGTTTTTCCCTCCCCATTGGAAACCTGTGTGACAAAGGCCATTGAAAAAAATAATATCATGTTGGTTTTATGTTTATCAAGTATTCCACGTTAAATTCTGAGAATCCAATCAATGTTGTGTCATTCAATCAATTACACATGTACATACATGAAGGAGGACATATTGACCCTGAGGATGATAGGAGGGTTAAACTGTTTATTGCAATGTTAACAAACCTACTTATCTACTGTAATTCAGCTACCAACTGTTCGCTTAGACCTTGACATTTTATTTGTATTTCTGAAATTTGAAAGAAGCATTAAGCAGTTGCTGATAATTCTAATAAAAAAACATTTATGGCCATGAAGCATCATTTTTGTGTCCCTTCTGGAAATCCTCTACTGTGTTTCTCTACAAAAACAGATGATTGCTTTGGGAACCATGTTGGGTCAGAAAATGAAGCTCAAAGACACATGTTCTTTGTGACAATGTGCTTTCACAAACTGTCACATCCTCAAAAGTGTTTCTGTCAAGAGTCTGCATAATTTCATACCACGTCCACAGGAGGGCACTGTATGTCTATACTGTAGCAAACTATTCCCCTGCCCATTCCTTCTCTCATCATGTGCATCCTCTTAACTCCTGAAGGTCCCAGAGGATGCTCTCACTCCCTCCATTCCTCCTGACGGTGTTACCTTGACGGCGCCTGTGCCCGCTGCCACCCCTCCTGCAGTGAGCCCGGTTCCTGCTTCCCAGCAAATGGGCAAAGGCCACGTCAACCTGCATGATTTCAACTTTCTCATGGTCCTGGGCAAAGGGAGCTTCGGAAAGGTGCCTGAATATTTCACATCTTTTTTAAACTCTAAAATGTGTGATAGACCACTTTGAGCCAAATGCACACTACAGAAAACAACTGTTTAATTTCCAAATGGCCGATTAGATTTTGAATTGATACCGGGCTTGAGAACAGGTTGGAGCAGAAATGTTATAAAATATTTTTAATTAGGTTTGAACTTCAGAAATGATTATAACTATGTGAAAATATGAAATGAATCCCACAATGAAATTGACATCTAAATGAAATTGCGACTTAACAAGCTATTTTTGCATATTACCTGGTTTAAAATGGTTAAATCACTTACTGGATGACTTCACCCTTTCCTTTAGCAACCTCAAACACTGTGCTGCCTTGTATTCATCCAAATACGTGAGTTTTTGGCTTTTCTGTGAAAGTAGAACACTTAATGACCCCTGGAAACTCATAAGGATCCAGAGTGCAGGACACTCTCATAATTACCCATTCAATGTAAAACAAAAATCTGATTCTTACAAGTAACTAGTTTACGTGTCGAGACTTAAAAGGGATTGATTTATTTTAATTGTCTTTATTTTTTAGGTCATTTTATTGAGGTGTGCAGATGAGATAAAAAACGCACACACACACACACACGCACGCACGCACACGCACACACACACACACACACACACACATATATATATATATATATATATATATGTATGTATATATGTGAAGTCAATAAGTATATTATCACGCTCCTAAGTTCTCCTACTTAAAAACAGTGAGGAGTCTAGAATTTTATGCATTGGTGCATTTCAGCTGTGAAAAAATCTAAAAATAAAAATCTGAAAATCACATACACAAATAAATCACAAATAATTTATACATTATTTTAAATTATTATTATTATTATTATTATTATTATTATTATTATTATTATTATTAGTAGTAGTAGTAGTAGTAGTAGTAGTAGTAGTAGTAGTAGTAGTAGTAGTATTTTGTTTTCAAAAATGACTAATTGCCATTCTTTACTACGATATCAATGTATTTTAAACCTCATACCTTAAAGCCATGTACCTTATTGACAAGAGATTTTGTAATAAATAGATAAGATCTGGTTGCTGCATCAGGTCAAGTTCATCGGCATTAATTTTAACTTTGAACATTCTGTCTCCCAGTTCAGTTACACTGAAAACCTACATAATCAAAATACTCCTAGACCAGTTGACCATGGTTTTGATTGACCCATATATTTAAAGAATTTGATGCATTTGATGCATCACAAACTCAGACTCTAGGCTATTTCTCTGCAGCGTTCATTTTAACTGCCTTGAATCTACAGCACAGCACAACCTTGTGTTCAAAAGAAATAACACACTTTTGAAAAATGAAAACCAATATTATCTTGAGCTTACTGCCATTACTGGAAAAAAAAAATTGCTGACATTTTCCACAGGATTATGCAAACATTAAAACCCCCTTTTTTGCTTATTCCTGGTACTGAATGTGTTGGGTGATTGTAATTAAATGAAATTATGGGAAAAAAAAAACAATGAAAATGTTTGTCATGCCTAGCCGAAAACATTTGGTCAGATTAATATAATTTTTCTATCTAAAAAAAAAAAAAGAAAACTATGACTTGCATTACCTTGAAAAAAGTTTACATTATAAACTACCTTTATTTTGCCACATATACTACAGAATATATTGGCAAACTGTATTATATGCACTCATTTTTGGATGGCTTTGGGGTATAACATTGATATGATTCCCACAAGGAAGGCCCAGGTGATGACGACCTTGTGATACATCTGTATTTTAATAAATCACAATAAATTATAAACAGTTCCACAGAAAAGCTAAAAAAAAAAATAAAATTTCATATTGAACTTCCTGACAGTTTACGGGTGACTGCTCCAAAAACTAAAATGTCTCATTCATTCCTCATTTTCATTTCATCCATTTTGATGAGCATTGAACAAATAACAAGAATTTCCTCTGTGTTTTTGAGTGTAATACATGCAGGTTAACACAGACACATTTACATTTATGCATATCGCAGGTGCTTTTTTCCAAAACAACTTACATTCTCCTGATACCTCTGTTTTCTACATTCCTTTTTATGTGGTAAAGACAAACCAGTTGTTCTTATAAGTTTTTCATACCCTGACAGAGTATTTGATTTCTGGGCTATTTTTCAATTACCCACTCATAGTTAATGGTTGGGTGAAGCCATTTTTTGTCAAACAACCTGTTTAATCTTTTTAAATCACATTTTTTAACCACACTGTGGTTAAAAGACAGAGATGGCCACTCCGGAACCTTCACTTTGTATTGGTGTAACCATGGCAGTGGTAACACATTGGCCATGTGTTTTGCATCGTTGTCATGTTGGAATCTCCAGTAAGGTCCCATGCACAGCTTCCGGGGTGAAGAGTACAAATGGTCCACCTGTATCCTTTGATAACTTGATGCATTCATCTTCCCATCTATTTAGACCAAGTTTCCTGTGCTTTTGGAGATCACACATTCCCAAAAGTCATCAGTGAGCGCCCTCTGTGTTCCTCTCCAAATGTAGTGTTTATGGTTGTGGGCAAAAAATTCAAATTTGGTCTCATCGCTCCAAATAACCTTCTTCCCTTAAGTTTGGAGGCTCTTTTCTAAAAGATACTTTGTGGCATTTGCTAAGTAAGGGTCTCCTTATTGTGCTCCTTGAAACAGCCTCTTTTTCTCAGAGAGTACTGTATTCCAGCTGAAGTTTTTTTTCTTTGCATCCCTTACAATTTTTTCTGGCAGTTGTAGCAGAAATCTTAGTTGTTCAACCTGGCTGTGGTTTGATTTACACCAAAGTTTGAACACTTCTGATTGGCATTCCTAGTTGGGTATCTTTTTACATCCCTTTCTTGTTTTGTTTTGTACAGTTCAACTTCCTTTTCCCGTGGATTTGTTCCCAGCTCTTTTGCTTTCCTTGTGACTCAGAATTCAGAAATGTTATGAATGAAAGTGGCAAGGGTCTATCAGGAGCCTTGTCCTGCACAAACATTGATTACCAACCACTCAAACCTCTTGGTGTCTTCAGGCCAAAATCATTAGGGTATGTAAACTTTTTATGAGAGAAATTTGGAAAGTTTCAGTTTTAAAAGGAAGCCGATTTAAAAAGAGGAAGCACAGTTATTTGACAATAAATGGCTTTACTCCACCAATAATGGAAAAAAAAATGCTTTTGCATTTTCATTCATATTTTCAGAAAAACGTCCATAAAAACATTTCCAGGATGTTCATATTTTCAGACAATTCTATTTAAAACATGTTTTCATTGGATGCGCTACCTCATGCCAGTTTATGTATGATGTTCCTAAGTGTTTCAAAGAGACCGGAAATTTTAATGTTTTGAAATGTGCATGACCTTTGACCTTTTTGCTTGTTTGTTTGCTGTCACTGTACGTTTTGTTGTGCACCACTGGTCCACCATACGAAGCCACAGCTGTGTCATTGTCATAAATCCAGAGCAAGAGGGCAATGAGGATATTTAAAAAAAAAAACACTGTTCTCATCTCAACCAGGGAAGAGTGACTTTTGCCATCCACTCAAGCCTGATGTGGTGGCCCACACCCACAAATATGACCCAGACACACTATACATTCTTGAGGATTGTACAGGTTCTTAAAGGCAGGACTAATGATATCTGCAGGTGTTTTGTGACTGAATGTAGGCTGTAAAGTGAAACTATTTTTTACACTCTCCCAACAAACCCATGCTCCCTTCAGATGCAGTAAAGAGTGTGAAGGGCACTGTGTCCTTGGAATTGAATTAGGCCCTTGTCTCATTCCTTCCTGGGATTATGCTGCTAATTCAGGCAGAAGGGGAAACGTTAAAGCCTTTCTAGACCCAGCCACACAGGGCAAGGACTGATGTCACTATCTGAAGAAAGCAGCTGTGGCAGCAACTGCTCCTTTAGGCCATAGGACACCTTAAATTACCTGAAGATAGCAATTCTCTTTCAGTTGAGCCAATCCTGTTATGTGATGAAGTGCAACCTGGTTAAAGTATCATTGAGTTGGCTGTAGAATGATATTCGGCTTGGTGTGGCATCTGTGCTACAAACTCTTTGTCGTCATGTGTCAGTGCAAAGCACACAAGTAAAGAACCGTTTGATCCCTCAGGAAAAATGACAGCGTGTATGTGTGTAACTCACAAGTTCTGTGCTTATATAAGAGTCCAGGGTTATACTCAGTAGACAGCACATCCTCCAGGGCCAGAACCATGCTTAAGAAAGAATAGAATTGAGGGAGAGATTAAAGAGCAGAAAAAAAGACCTGGGACTCAGAAAAATTACACTCGACAGGAGAAAAAAAAGACCTGAAGAGAAGAGTCTCGTGAGTCAGCAACGTGAAGGATATTCCGTTCGTTGTGTTTGAGATGCATATGAATGTTCCCCGTATGCAGCATTGTCTTCTGTTTGCCTAAATCACTGCAGTCTTAACAGAACGTGATGAATTTTTAATTATTGTTGCAACATAAGCTTTCTTTGCCATCCCCCAGGTCCTGTTGGCAGAAGAGAAGGGTAGTGAGCGCTTGTTTGCTGTGAAGATGTTGAAGAAAGATGTGCTCTTTCAGGATGAGGACACAGAGAGCGCGATGGTGGAGAGAAGAGTGCTTGCACTGACAGGACGACCCCACTTCCTGACCTCCCTCTACTGCGCCTTCCAGACCGAGGTCTGTCAAAGCTTGCATTATAGAGACGAGTAGCTGTGAAAGCAGACTTAGATAAGCATTTATACATTTGCAAATTATGAAATATAAATGTTGTTCATCCCTTAGTGATAGAGCAGATGTGCCTTTCTCCTTCAGGGCGATTTCTAAATCTTTGCACAGCTGGAAAAGGAATGCTGACATTTACGGGTCCTTGCTGTCCACATGTGGTCTCCCAGAACAGACAGTGGCTCTGTTAGATGCTATGTATACATTAATTTGAAGGTTTAATGGTTAATTAGTGTACTGGCACCCAGTGTTGTGAATACATCACCACTTTTTCAAAAGTTACCAGCAAAGGTAAAAGTCACTGTGCGCTTTTATTAGATAATTGTTCACTAGAATGTCCTTAAACAAACTTGGTTATTTGCTTAATTTAAAACCAGGATAAGTGCTATTTAACCATTTTTTTATTTGTTTAAATTGTTAATCTGGTTTCAATAATGTTTTTTATCATAGACAAAAGAGTCAAAAGAGCATGTGTCACTCCCAGATAATCCAAAAAGAACAAAAAGGTGCCAATCAGGGGGCACTGATGTCAAGGCTCCATAACTTTGAGATTCATTAAAATATAATTAACTACAGGTAAATTTGAAAAAAGGTTCAAAATAAAACACCAGGCTGGTAAGTTTTCTTTTGGGAGCAGCCTCAAGTGAGTCAGTTTTTGTGGCTTTCATATTTGTTTACACAGGAAATTCCAAGACTTTACTTCAAATGAATGGCTGCAATCTTTTGCTTGGTTAAAAGCTTCATTACAATCCCAACCGATCGAAAAGTGAAATGGTAACTAGACGTATTTTCAACAAAAAGCAAGTACATAATAAATTTTGCATCAAGCAGTGATAACCTGTAGAAATCAAAAAGTATCCAAAACAAAGTAGCAGACAGAGAAAGGCCAGACATGAATCCAGAACTGGCCGCGTAGAACCACCTGTGGAATAAAAACAGATTTGTTGATAGTTTTTTCCTTTTCACTTAGACCTGCTAAATAAATTGTCTAACTAATGAATCTGGAAGTCCTTATTGCTGCGACAGGTTTCTCATTTCCATTAGAAAAATGACTTTTCGTAGTGTTAATTGCCTGAGTTCCGCCAGCTCTCACATATTCCAAAGTGGCAATCAGCCTGATGAAATACTCTGTCAGAGGCAATACTGAAAGAAAGAAAAAAGGAGAGGTTTGTGTCTGTGGGTTATCTCTGACTTTAATGGTCTGTGAAGCTTTGAATTACTCTTGCTAAATCACTTGATTTTTTTTCTCCCCTGTCGATGGAATTTGTGACATGCGCTCAATACGACCGTGTCTTGTAATGACCTCTTTGTGTATTTAAACTGTGTTCCATTGTCAAGTACCTGCAATAGAGTTCCTTTTTCAGTGTCATCAGTTCCCCCATGGGAAAATGAAGCGGCCCAGCATTCAGAGTCTTACAGACATCAGATTCCTTTGAAGATAAAATGGATTGCTATCTTGCCTTGGCTCTGTATGAGAGACAAATACTGGGCACACAGAGAAAACGTGTTGCTCTTTTCTAACTTTCCTGCAGAAAGATTTTACGCGTGCAATTATTTGTACAAAAAATTGTCCGTTTTTATCAACCAAATAATAACATAAAAACAAATATTTTTAAAAATGACAAAAAAAACTTAAAAAAAAAAACTTTTTAATGAGTAACCAAAGTAATAACCTTTTACAAACATCAGTGGCAGTGACCTAACCAAGGTCATTGGGCATACCACAGAGCTCAGACATTGTTTGTGGATGGCACCAGATTTGCAGACATTAATTGGGATAAAAGGGTACATTATCCAGTTCCTCTTTATAAGTCCTTGTGGGACTAAAGTGGTCTGTGTGATCAGAAAAAAGTACTGCGTCTACTCTTGTTATGATTCAGAATATCAAATTGATGGACACCTGTCAGGGGTTTAATTATTAATATACCTCATAGAAGCATTTGTCGAAGTATCCTCTTGAAATGGCCAGAACATTCTGGGTTATTGGGTAAATTTGGTTTGGTGAAATGGTTGTTAATCTTGTCTCATTACCATTCAAATACCATTCGAAACCTGAAGAGTGCTTCAGGTTTCTATTCTTGGACTATTATTATTTTCTTTTTATAATCCTTTGCTGAATGAGCTGCTGAACAAGTTCATTGTGTTCTACTCTAAATATGTTGTTGGATGTTAAGCTTGTTTCAGCTGATACTACTTTGACCATTTTTGGAGATCTTAAGGAAATTCAATGCACCTGAAGCTTCTGAGGGGTTCCCGATGAATGTATGTGGGGGGCGGGGGGTTGTCATGTATGAAGGTTTGCTAAAGAATTTGTCAGTAAATCAGTTTTACAGGTGGTTCATATGTGACATCAATGATGAGGTGTGAAAGGTGATAATCCTCTCTTGGATTGATTGGGAGAAACTGAAATGCCTCATAGTTGTATTGTTTACGGATGCTCAAATAGAAAAAAAATATTATTTATAAAAGATCATTACTCGTATGTGTGAAGGGTTCAAGAAACATACAGAAAACCATTGAAAAAGTGGTTAAAATGTGTCATTGGGAGGGAAATCATTACTAATGGTTAAACAGTGTTTGATTGAAGTTCACAAGAACTAAATCATCTTTCGTCCTGTTCAAGTATAGCATGACTTACATATAAAATAATTACTAACAATCACTTGTGTGTTGTAGGATCGTCTTTATTATGTTATGGAGTATGTGAACGGTGGCGATCTGATGTTTCACATTCAAATTGTTGGCAAGTTTAAGGAACCACACGCAGCGTAAGTTCCCTTTTATAGGAGGGTTTTCTTATGGTAATATTATAATAAATGGAACATGTCTACAGTTTCATTATTATTTCCTTTGTTGTTTCCTTGGTTACTGATGTTTTCACCTGACTCTTGTATCTAGACATTTTTGTGTATGTATAATTTCAGAAAACTTTCCCTAAAACCTAAAAAATAAATATATCAGAAATAGATGGAAATTTTGGTGAAAATACTGTTCTACATTTTTAATGACACCAAATTCCAAAAGATTTTGTGAACAGTTTGGAGTTGAAGGAAACAGATAAATCACCCCAGTCTGAGTTCAAGAGTGCTCTGGTTTCATCCAGGAAATCTCTGTGTAATGCTGAATTCATTATGGATGAGGAGAATATTGCAAACTATCAAAATTCAGAACACTGTTCAGAACATTGTGTTTTCATTTCCTGTTGTGAATGAAGCCATAATGAAGCCCCAGCATGTGATGGAACAGCTTGGGACAATAGGTGGCTGAGATATCATCCCAAATGATAAAGAATGGGCCTAGCTTTTATAGAACATCTGGTTCTATAGATAAAATCAAGAAGAGCAGAGCTTTGGATGGATTAAACGAAAGACAGTAAAAAGGAAGAAGGGGAGTCAACTGAAGATTGATTGTTATGGTATATTGTTATTTCACATTTTTAATAAAAGTTGCCTCAACATCTCATTCAATGCACAACATCTCCCATGCTATCTTCCAACAGCATGATGCTGCCACCATCTTGCTTCACCATAGAGATGGTATCATCCAGGTCATGAGCAGAACCTCTTAAACTATATACACCTGGTATTCCCTCCAAAGAGTTAAATTTATCTCTCATTAGACAAGAGTATACACATTTAATTTACTTATGTATATCTAGTGGTGAATATATATATATGTTTTTATTTTATTTTATATTTTTTTACAGGCAAACTTTTCATAAACCTTTATAAACCCTGTTCCAAGCACTTTTGGTGCCATTGGGCTTTGTACTGCTTCTAATCCCTTGTTTTCACTACTAGATGGCACCAAATTGGGTTCTGTAAAATGAAACTGAAAGACAATTGCGCATTTTCTCACATTTTAATTTGAATAACCTTGCAAATGATGTGTCTAACTTAAAACACTAGGTTGGTCGTTTAATTCCTACTTAATTCTAAGTATTAAGTAAGCGTTCTGCAGTTATTGGCTGTCTTCTAAGACTTCTAAGGTTGAAGAAATAACCTTTCAGATGCCCAACAACATGTTTACATTTACAAGTACATTTCCACTGCATCTGAAGTAAACCCATGGTACTGAAGCTGTTGATAATAACCAAAAAATATTAACATTTGAATCCACAAGCCTACCTCCAACTCCTACTTTTTTCTTTAAAAGACAAAATATGAGCAAAAAAAGCACATTCTAGATCCATAAACGTGATCTTTCTGACCTGAAAATGTGGATTTCACTCTAATTGGACTTCAAAACTAAACACCGTAAAGACCTTGACTGCTTTGGATTCTAATTAGAGTTCTTTATAAGTAAAACTTGCTCAGGTTTATTAAACACTGATGGCTATTGATGTGTTGGCTGTGAGAGTGTAAGATGGTGCCCTTCAGTGTAAGAATTGTGTTTAATGCATTTTTTTCCCCGACAGATTCTATGCTGCTGAAATAGCTGTAGGTCTCTTCTTCCTGCACAACAAAGGCATCATATACAGGTTCAAGTCACTGTGAAAGCCTCTTTACACTAAGAGCATCTGCTGCAGTCATTTGCTAAGCTCTCCTCTGTTTTGATCTACAGAGATCTGAAGCTGGATAATGTCTTACTGGACAGTGAAGGCCACATCAAGATAGCAGACTTTGGAATGTGTAGAGAAGGCATGATGGAAGGGGACACCACACGGACCTTCTGCGGCACTCCCGACTACATTGCACCGGAGGTTTCTCTTCATCTGTCTTCAGTCTTCTCCTGCTGTCTGATTCGTCTGCTCTTCTTCATGATCTTGGCTCTGTGTTTGCATCAACAGTCTGCTTTTTTAGGCCCTGTGTCTGTTGTCTCTGTGTTGTCATATAGGTCCCATGCAGTGTTTACAGCTTGGCGACATGATGGACATCCAGATCCAGTGATGTATGTTCTCAAGCCTCGGTGTTTGTGGTCTGCTGTGTGATTTGAACGTAGTTCTGCTTGAGTGTGGTGTGCATCAGTGGTGTATGAAGCCAGCAGTTAATCCGGCTCACATTGATCCCATTATGTAAAAAACACATTGATCTTTGTGTCCCTGTCATTTTGAAAAGATGCAATATGTGTCCCTGGAGGCGAGGAAATTAATCTCTCTTTCTCATGCTGTGACACTCTCACAGTCACGGCTGACACAGAGACACTGGCATATTTATTGTGTAATTATCTCTAATATGGTTTTCATGAGCTTATCTGCATATTGAGAGGACTGTAATGGGAAGATCACTAATTTATGCAGTTTTCAGAATATGGCATCACGGAACGAGGAAGCTTTTAGGCAGATTGTACAACATTCATTAATATATGGCTCCCTTTCATTTGGTATGTGGATCACATTATTTAGGATGCTGAATTGGATGCTTAATTGGAACCACAGGAAGTGATTTGTATGAAGCCTAGCAGTGAACAAAACAATGCTTTCGTATTTAATCACAATTTCACTGTATAATGACATATTCAGATATATTTAGCAAAAAATTGTTTTCAGCTGCACCCTAGCTATACATCACCAAGTGCAATGCAACGCATAGTATTGCAGCAAGACACAAAATCAGAGAACAATCTCTGCCGTAAACAATCATACATCTCGACTAATCTTTTTATATAATACATTTATGCAAATTCTTTATGCAAAGCAGCTTCAAAAAAGGAGGTGCTTAATGTAGATTAGTCCTAGCATCCGCATATTTTGAGGAACACAATGGCCAAGGTATTATATTTTTGGCAGAGGGCCATAATTAAACAGTAGCCATATTTCCATCTAAAGATGCTAATTAAATGTATGCGCAAAACTGGAATATTTGCATAAAATATTTGCGTACAACGCAATACTCGCAGTGATGTCATCATGTTTTTGGAGGCGGAGACTGCTCTTTGGAAAGCCAGTAAAGACAGTTATGGGAGGTGATGTGCAATGAAATTGGTAATTTGGTTAGTCCATTAATGCCGCCCCCTTGACCCCAGTTCTGACAGATTGTCATGCAAACACAAAGGTTATTCGACAGGTTTCTTCATATAATTTTTTTATGCACATTTTCAAAATTATTATGCGCATCTTGACGTTTCCATGCAATGTTTTTAATGAGATATTCCAAAATAGGTGGATGGAAGTGCAGCTAGTAGACTGTGTTTTATTAATCAACGAAAATAAATTTTGTGGGAAACCAAAGCTCCCAGAGGAAAAACACACACTAGCAGAACTTCTGACAATCTGAAATAAAGTACTTTCCATGCTTAAACTCTAATGGAACCAGTTGGGGATGGTGCAAAAGCAAGGTCCATACAGACATGGGATAGTTTTTTGAGGAAGAACTTGGCTGATGTCACAGCGTCCTGACACTAACCTAATAAAACAACTTTTGGATGAATTAGAGCAAAGACTGAATGCCAGGCCTTCTCTCCAGCGTAGATGTTTGACTTCACAAATGTGCTTCTCTAGCTGCAGAGAATGGGCTGATGTCATTTTAATTCCTATGGATTAAAAATAGCAAAAGTGGGCAGCGATGCTTCTCTTATTTTGATGGTTGCTGATTCAATCCTAGCCAGGAGCTTTACTGGGTTTTGCATATTCTTCCATTGCTGCATGGATTCCCTCTGGGTACTTTTATTTCCTTCCACAGAGAAAAAAAGAACATGCTGTAAATCTATGTTTACTCAATTTTGAGAGTGAAGGTTGGCAAAGAAGAGCCGAGACAGATGTCAAATGTAGGTTTCACAAAAATTCCTAAAAGAAATAAGTGCACAGGAGCAGATAAAAAATTAAGTTCAATGCAACAGAGATGAGAACATCAAGCCTTCATAAGTTAATAAGACTTGATAACAAAATAAATACATCAACACATACTATCAACCGCTAACCTGTCAAAAATAGTCAATCTAATAAAACTAATGAAAATACTAATATTTCACTCAAAATAATCAAGAAATGTAAACAAAAGGACCCCCCCCCCAAAAAAAAAAACAAAAAAAAAATCTTAATCAAATGTTACAGTCTTATTTGCTTTAGTACATGACTAACCTTATCCTACAAAGCCAAAGCAAGCTGCAACTTAAAAAAAACGCAAAGAGAAAAACACTTTCAACATTTTTATAATGCATGTAATGCAAACATATTTGAAGCAAGAAAAGCTGTAAATATTCATATAAAGTTTCAATGGGACATTTATAAAGTGATCGATTTATAAAAGATCCTTCTTTGAGAACAGAGTCTAGCTCAAAAGATTTTATTTTAAAAGATTTTAAAAAGATTCTGGACTGCTTTATCACATTTACTTTCCGATTGAAACATTACCATTGTGGTCTGTTCTATTTGCTGTGCGTGTCTTTATTTGTAAGTGATGTATGATTTGTTGAGTCCTTCAGCATTTGTTTGGTGTTCATGTGTTGAAAGTGTCTTAATCAATGTTGGCTGTTTGTGCCTTTGCATGTTTTTCTTAAGTTGCAGTGTATTTAGTGTCAGCTCTGTGTTCTTTGCTCTTCTGCAAATAACTATGTAGAATATTTTTTTTCTGATTTCCACTATTCTATACACACTAGCGTTAATGCACGGTATCTATATTTGATTGAGAAATGAAGATTGAGAGAAACCATACAAATATTTTTCAGAACAAAAATAATCTAAACAATAAAAGATTTCAGTTAGTATAAACACTTTATAAAAATATCTTTAAATATGACAATATAATATTTATATTTAAATTAACATTTATGTCTTTATTAACTGAGGCACACATCTGTTGTATCTGTAATACGACTGATAAATATATTAACTTTTTAAGTAATTCCCTCCTGCTTGTGTTTTATAGTACAATATTTACTCAATTAAATGTGGGCTGATAACTGGAGAAAAATCTCATCACTAGGCGCAACATTTCTATTTGTTTTTTGTCATGCTTTTCTAATTTTATGTTTAACAAATTAAATATCAAGGTTTTATTTTTTTTTATTTCTGATCACATAAGTCCATAGATCATGCACTTTTTGATTTTTTTAGGTCGTGACCCTTTAAAAAATCTATTTAAAACAATAATTGATGGGCGAACAGTCTCCTGAGCTTTTCATGTTGTCATTTAACTTCTTGTTCTGTTTTCACAATCCATTTTTTTTTTCAAATATGGAAATCCATTAATTTAATCAAATATGGATTTCCCAGACAGTGTCAATGTTTTACCGCCATAATTCATGTCACTGATTTAGGTTTAATTGAAATATTGTTAATTTGGAAAAAGACATCTTATAATTTCTTACATATATTAAGACATATCTCTGCTATATTTCAGAGACTGAAAAATATTGTGTATTTTATACAAGCACACATTCCAGTAACTTATTTTCTAATTTATTTTAGTCAAAATTAGCCCCTTCATTATTTTGATAATTCACCCTAAATTGTTATTTCAACATCGATGTCCAGCATAAATAAATGTACTGTACCACTAACCATTAGTACTGTACTGTTTCATGGAGGGTGTGTTGTTTCAGATTGTGGCGTATCAGCCATACACTAAAGCTGTGGACTGGTGGTCATATGGTGTTCTCCTCTATGAGATGTTGGCTGGACAGGTCATATTTCATTCCCCAAGATTTAGTTTATACTTTTGTCAATAAATCCTAATTCATTACACTCTTTCTCTCTTTTCACCAGCCTCCTTTTGATGGCATAGATGAGGAGGAGCTATTCCAGTCTATCATGGAACAGAGTGTTTCGTATCCGAAGAGTCTCTCTCGGGAGGCTGTGGCCATCTGCAAAGGGGTAATCTAATATTTTTTGTTCTTCCGGCTGTGTTTTCTTGGCTCAGACGCATGCTGTTCTACAGTGCTAATACTATGAGAAACTTCTTTTTGTTTTCATGTTATCTACTTTAATTGCATTGCAGCTTCTCACCAAGAACCCTGCTAAGCGTTTGGGAGGGGGAGATGATGCAGAGAGAGAGCTGCGGGAGCATCCTTTCTTCCGCTGGATTGACTGGGAGCGACTGGAGAGACTAGAGATTCAACCTCCATTCAAACCCAGGAGTGTCAGTATCCACTTCTACAGCACTGCTTTTTCCACACACATCTCTGTAACTAATACGGGTGATGGATGGATGGATGGATGAGTGGATGGATGGATGGGTGGGTGGATGGATGAACTGATAGAGATGTCCTGGTGAAAAGAAAATATAGAGACACATACACACCTTTTTCTCACCGATAAGTAATGGGTGGACTGATAAAATGAGATGTCCTGGTGAAAAGAGACATATAGACAGACAGACCCCTTTCATGTATGGACTCTGATGTGTAATGGATGGACAGAAAGATGGCCTGGTGGTATAAAAAGAAGAAATATGTACATACAGAAAGTTAGATCGATGTGTGATGCTTTCTGCATGCATCCTGTGCTTGTTTTCTTTCACATTACCAGGTTTTATTTTGTCTGGTAAAACCAGCAGAGAAAACTGGAGCCTGATTTGAACCTTGGTGCCTGCAGCTTCCTCTACGTTACTCATGCAAATGTGCAGTCAATGTGCTGTGAATGGATGTAAAGTGCTCTGGGATCATCAGCATCCACTTTATTTTCCTGATGTTGAGTAGAGTTCTACGTAAAATATGTGATTTTATGTTTCTTTCACACAGGGAGGCAAAAAAGGAGAGAACTTTGATAATTTCTTCACGTCTGCATCTTCTGCCCTCACACCCTCTGACCCGGATGTTCTCGCAGCAATTAATCAAGAGGAATTTAGTGGCTTCACCTTTATGAATTCAGAGTTTCCCCCTTCACCTCTTACAGCTGTCTAAAAAAACCTGCCAGTCGACACAAACAACCTAGGAATTTTTTGTTGCTTTTCAACATCTCACTCATCACCTTTTGAAAATAAAAACAAACAGATTTTAAAGTGCTCATATTACATTCGGTTTTCTAAACGTTGCCATTTTGTTTGGAGGTTTACATCCAGATTAGTTCCAATAGTATCTAGTACATCAATAAAGTATTCACGGCACTGCAGTAAATACACATAATTGCATTATTTTTATATTTACTTATTTACTTTGTGTAAAGAGTATGAAGAAATCACGAGTGCAAATGTATTCACAGCATTTGCTAAATAAAATGTACCTATTTTGGGGCAGTTTATGATGCGGGACAGCATCAGTGCACAGTCATTTTCAGGATCTAAGCTAAGTTCTACTGAACCATCTTGGATGTGTACTTAGGGTCATTATACTGCCGCACAATAAACTGCCACCTTAGTCTGAGGTCAAAAGTGCTCAACTAGAATGTGTCTTTACATTCCCACAGCATGATGCTGCCATCACCATTCTTAACTGTAACAGTTGTAATGATCAGACGATGAACATGCCCATAATGCCCAAAGTTCAATCTCATTAAACAAGAGAATTTTCTATGGAATACTATTTGTCTTTTACTAAGGAGTGGCTTCATTCAGTCCAATCCTTAACCTTTGAAACTGTGCAGACCTTCAACACATTAGCGGTATACAAGTTAGATTGTGCTATACTGTGATACGGGCACCTAAATCATCGAAATCAAAAGCACCAATCATATTTAGCCAGTCCACAAGGTCATTTGTACACGCCGATGTCTAGCTAGCCAATACTGGTGCAGATTCACACCCTTTTTCCAACTTGTACTAACTAATTTTCCTATTAGCTGAACCTGTTTCGACTCTCCAGAAAAACAACCCAAAACAGTAAACCCCCTCCGCCGCATGTCTCAATCGACACCATACAACTGCTAAACCATCAGATTACCTGAATGTGAGCCGTGATCTCTACAGAACTACCCTGCTTTAGAGTCATGGTGAGGGATTCTTTACACCACTTTTTAGTTCACTTGGTGATGCAGAGCTTGTATGCAGCTATTCTTGCTTCAGGATCTGTTGATTGTCCTTTTAAATGGTCTAACACTTTGTGACTGAGTTTCTGTCATTCCCTGTCACTTCTCTTTGTCAAAATACAGTCACAGCCGACTTCAGAATTGAATGATTGGACTTACTGGGGGCATCCTGTCAGCTGTCTAGGTGCTTGATTTACAACCCATGGAAGTAACTAAATATTATAATGTGGATGGATGGGTGAATATATTTGGTATCTTGATGATAGTAGTAGGACTGACCTAATTATATCAGATTACAAGATAGAACCCAGACAAAAATGAATTCCCTCGTGTTTAAACTCATTCGAAGCATTTAGCATGTGACACATTCCATATACACTCAGAGTTAGAATTTAGTAACAGACGTAGTGTAGGTTTGAGAACTGCTTGTTTGTTAAATGAATGTTGTGCATTTAGCATCCATATATTATTCTGTGAAGACTAAGACATCTTAGTGTTTGGCCACAATAAGTATTTGAGTGTTATATGATGAATACATGTACCATATCTGCAATATATTATGCTCTGTGTATGTATTGAATGTTTGTTTAAAATGATAAACAGAATGTTATACCAACAGCTGATTTAAGTTGTATCATAAATAATAAAAAAAAACTACGATGGCTGAGAGAGGCCAAATGCACATGCACACACTGTAAAGAATTCCTGTACACTTACGTGGACGTTTTACAGCAAAACACTGTTTCGATTTTAAAAACAGAAAGTTGTTGTTTTTATATAATGCATCTGGAAAATCATGTTCACTCGAGTTTCAGTGGTTTCCCAACAACAGTAGATGCTGTAATTTAACAGTTTTATACAGTTTTTAATATAAACAGTAACACGCTGTTAATTTAAACCACAGTTGCACATTGTACTTTTTACAGTGTCCTTCAACCCCAGCTGCCAGTGGTTTACTGTTTTTTCAAGGATCTTGTAATTTAACACTTTTAGTAAGTGAGTAACATGATGTTAATTCAGACCAAAGTAGGGCATTGGAAATTTCACAGTATCATGCTGGCAGCCACAGCTGCCAGTTGATTACCGTTATTTTTTTACAGCAATATATTTTACAGCGGCAGCATCAAATATTAAAAAAACGCAACACTCCAAATTATACAACACTTGCAAACACAAGTGCTGCCGGCGACTTGATTCTGTGTGAAAATCCCAAAACACCACCACTTGATTTTTTTCTTAATTTAAGTACCCAAATCTTTAACAATTATAATAAAACAAAAAGTAAAAATCTATAAGAAAATCAGATTAACTTCTTCTTTTCCTTTCGGCTGTTCCCAGTTTAGGGGTCGCCACAGCGAATCATCCTTTTCCACCTAACTCTGTCCTCAGTATCCTCTACTCTTGCACCAACTACCTTCATGTCCTCTTTCAGCACATCCATATATCTTGTCTTTGGTCTTCCTCTTGACCTCTTGCCTGGCTTCTCCATCTCCAACATCCTTCTACCAATATAACCACTATCCCTCCTCTGCACATGTCCAAACCATCTCAACCTGGCCTCTCTGACTTTGTCTCCAAAACAACCAACCTGAGCTGTCCCTCTGATGTGCTCATTCCTAATCTTGTCCATCCTCGTCACTCCTAAACTGAACCTCAACATCCTCATCTCTGTTACTTCCATCTCTGCCTCATGTCTCTTCCTCACTGCCACAGTCTCCAACCCATACATCATAGCTGGTCTCACTACTGTTCTGTACACCTTTTCTTTGATTCTTGCTGACACTCTTCTGTCACACAACACCCCTGACACTTTTCTCCACCCACTCCAACCTGCCTGCACTGGTCTCTTCACCTCTTTTCCACACTCCCCGTCACACTGGACTGTTGACCCCAAATACCTAAACTCCTGCACCTTCTTGACCTCAGCCCCCCTGTAACCTCACTGTTCTATTTCCCTCTCTCTCGTTCAAACACATGTATTCTGTCTTGCTGCGACTGACTTTCATTCCTTTTCTTTCTAGAGCTGACCTCCAACTTTCCAGGTTTTCCTCCACCTGGTCTCTGCTCTCACTACAAATCACAATGTCATCTGCAAACATCATTGTCCATGGAGATTCCTGTCTGACCTCATCTGTCAACCTGTCTATCACCATAGCAAATAAGAAGGGACTGAAAGCTGATCCTTGATGTAGCCCCACCTCCACTTTGAACTCCTTTGTCTGACCTACAGCACATCTCACTGCTGTCTTATTTCTCTCATACATATCCTGAACTATTCTGACGTACTTCTCTGCCACTCCTGACCTCCTCATACAGGACCATAGCCCCTCTCTCGGCACCCTGTCATACGCTTTTTCTAAATCCACAAAGACGCAGTGCAGCTCCTTCTGACCATCTCTGTACCTCTCCATTAACATTCTCAGAGCAAAAATTGCATCAGTAGTGCTCTTCCTGGGCATGAAGCCATACTGCTGCTCACAAATATCCACTTCCTTTCTTAGCCTAGCTTCCACTACTCCTTCCCAAAGTTTCATTGTGTGGCTCATCAACTTTATACCTCTGTAGTTGTTACAACTCTGCACATCACCCTTGTTCTGAAAGATTGGTACTAGGACACTTCTCCTCCATTCCTCAGGCATCTTCTCACTTTCTAAAATCCTGTTGAATAACCTAG